>JAKIJQ010000235.1:0-214340 GCA_023373905.1 Rhizoglyphus robini | reverse complement strand
ACTTTTGTTACGTCGGATGAGTGCCATTCACCACCACAAACAGTAATTCACTATGAATAAGTTTGAATGGCAAATTAGCAAAAAGGCAAAATGGCAAATTGGCAAATTGGCAAAATATCAAAATGGCAAATTGGCAAAAAGGCAAAATGGCAAATTGGCAAATTAGCAAATTAGCAAAATGCCAAAATGGCAAAATGGCAAATTATCAAAAAGGCAAAATGGCAAAATGATAAATTGGCAAAATAGCAAAATGGCAAATTGGCAAAATGGCAAAATGGCAATTTGGCAATTTGGCAATTTGGCAATTTGGCAAAATGGCAAAATAGCAAAATGAAAAAAAGCAAAAAGGCAAAATGACAAAATGGTAAATTGGCAAAATGGCAAAATGGAAAATGTTTGGGAGATTCAACGAGCCAATCAAGTCAAAGTCGAACATACTTTGAGTAATGTACATTTCAAACAAAACACGCAAATAAAAAACTCACAATTCAGAGCGATATGACAGTTTATTCGATAGTGCAAATTATTAATAGAAAAACTAGTTGAATGTCGAATTGTGAGATGACTGCATGAGTGGTGTGACGAGTGTTAGGTCCAGCTTGCTCTTCTTGTCCATACATTCAATCAGCATCGCCTCCTCACTCTGCCTTTCTTGAGAAGCATACGGACAGTGTGGTGGTTGTTGAAGTGAGTTGCTGCAATGTACAAGTTGTCGAACGTGTTCTTTTTGCCATCTTTCTTGCAGTCATCAAATGGACAGGTGACCAGGCCAATACGATGGGTCTCATGAAAGTGCTTGGTTATTTCTCCTTGCATCGGTTTCTCATGAAGACAGACCACGCACTTGAATAACTTTGGCTTTGGTGCAGCTGCCTTTGGTGCTTGAACTTTATTCGGCTGGACCACCTTTCCATCAAACATCGCAAAAGTTCCCTCTTGGGGCACATTGAGCAGTCGGTTCTGCATCTGATGCTCTTGGCAGTGATTGGACAGTAATCTACTATTACCAAGGTTGTCGCCACAAGCATAACAATAAAGGAGTCCGATCTTGTTGTGCGGTTTCTCTGCTGCGAAGTGATCGTGCATTCGTCCGATCGGATCCTTCCATTTGCCAGACATTTTGAACTCGCACCCATCCATCGGACATTTGAGAGATTCGATTATGAATTTGTAAAAGGCTTAAGCGCTAATTTTGCTTCCGTAAAAATCGTTAAAATCGAGTCTAGAAGGGGAAAAGATGAATTTGAGAATATGAATGTGAATGTAAACATTTGGAACTCACCTCGCCACAAACGGATACATCATGTGGTACTGCCCACAATTGTCCGAGTAGATCTTCTCGGCCAACATGGCCACCAGTGAGTCAAACTCACCGTTTGGCTTCTCCACAATTTCTCGCAACTTTTCGTGCAACTGTGAGTCAAAAGTGGACTTGTATTCGGGTGCATCGTTCAGACTGTCACGTGACTTGGAGTCCATCGTAGAGTAGGGATTGTGAGTCTGGGAACGGACAAAGAAACAACTGCTCTCCATCATTGAAGTGTCCGGATCGTTTGATTCCTAAAAAAACAATCAAATTAACCCCAAAAAGATTCAAAGTATCGACTTACCTTGAGGACATGTGACAACTCAATACACAACATAAAAATGTGGATAATAATCGAGGTAATCTCGAGACTGGTGAGAGAGGAACTCGCGAAGCAGTATTCGAGAAACTTTTCATGAGACTCAATGACCGAATCGAGACTCGTGCCTCGTTTGGGGTTCATCTGTGAGATGAACTGTCCACAGAGCGGCTCAATCACGTCAAGCGCATAAAAGTAATGAAAGTTTCGCACAAATGCAATCATTTTGTAGCGTAACACGAAGGCCTTCTTGTGAACATTCTTGAATGCGCTCACCAGATTTCGTATAGAATCTTCCGGTTCGAGTCCATCCTTCGTCGCATTCTTGGCCAACTGATCACAAAGTTTCAACTGAACATTGAGAACATTATTGTACTTCCAGGTGTCCTCCAGTTCCATTTCGGCATAACGACAGAGGAAGACATAGCGAAACATGAGCTGATAGCAGACAAGGGACTTTGGGGTAAAGATGAGCGACAGTGGAAAGGGAACATCAAATTTGAGCGCTAAAGATTCGTAACAGTACAGTTTGGCGTTCTTGTTGGCTTCCTCCTGGTCATCGTCTTCATCGTCATCGAATTCCTCTTTGAGAAAGTTCAACGAATTTGAAGATGTACAATCGAGATCCATCGAATCGAGTGGTTTCATCATAATTTTGTCTATCTGCTCAAGGAAAGACTTGCCCGTAAACTCAACATGAAGACTATCATTCTTCAGTAGAGACATGTCATTGGCCGCCACCGAATTGCCCACTGCCTTGCCCATCATTGAGTCGAGTCGATGGTGCACCACCGAATCGGTTCGCTTGTTTCCCAAGTCCTTCTTGGCAAAATTGATAAAGTGCACAATGAAATCGCCCTTCGACAACAGTAGATAGTGTTTCACTGCATTAAAAGTCGCCACCAATTGAGACTCGTGCATCAGAATGTGCAACAACTGAGACGATGCCTCTTCATAAGCGGCTCTAATCGGTTGACCATAAGTGGACTCATCATCGAAACTGTATGAAATCTCTTCGAGCTTGGGCGTAAAGATCACAGGACCAAAAGAATCGGACACTTCAGAAATTGAACTCCTAAACGACTCTTCCACCACCACATCGGGCAAAGTAAGATCTTCAGTAGTTTGCATTGAGGCCAGAAGATCATCGAATGAATAGTTGGATTCCATCATTTCCATCCTGGCAGCGTGATACTGTGCAATGCACAGTGTGCATGAAGCTGATGTTGATTGTCGAAATGCAGAGGAGACGGAAAAGGCACTCTCGAACTCTTCTTTACCAGCAGAGTTTTCGCCTTGTTTATAATGGACACATACTTGCCAGTCTTGTAGATCAACTGTTCGTATTTCTCCAAGAAGGTGGGGGTCTTGAAGGAGTCGATCCGATAGCGTAAGTCCCAGTATTTGACATCAAACTTTCCAAAATCGTCATCAAACTCATCGTCATCATCATCGTCGGAATCGAGGATACTGTTGCCACGTCCACCACCGTGACCATGATCACCAGCAGAACCAGCGGCACCAGCAGAAGTTCAGACAAAAAGTGTCTAGTGTCCACAATGAAGAACTCTTGTCGAGGGTCCGAAATCTGTCCATAATAGATCCACATTTTGAGTATGTCAAAGTAGGGCTCTGAGGCACTTTTGGTCAGTGCGAGAAGCAGCTCCAGGGCCTTGTTGTCCATGGTTTGGATCGATTTGGTCTTCTCGTGCAACACTGTCAGCACTAGTCCGCCAATGAACATGTTCTGAAATGTAAATAAAGACATTACCTAACTCAACAACAAACGATTATACTCACCGAGTACAAATGTTTAGACAGTTCGGCCAACAGTTTGAAAGTAGTAAAGTACGGCTTGAGCATGTAGAACATCTTCTGTAAGGAAAGCTTCTCCTGCAGCATCAACTCCTCCATCTCTTCGACCAACATGTTGTAGTCGAACAGGTGACGCTTCACAGCCGTGACCAGTGCCTGGTTCACCTGACCATACACCCTCGACTCGACTTAGGCCACAATGGACGAGTAGCAGGGCGGTATAACGAGGATCTGATTGATGATCGCAACCAGATGTCGATCAGTGGACAGGTCGAGGGTCAAGTAGTATCGCGGAGGAACATTCGACTGCTGAAGACGAATATATTTGCCCTCATTGCCAATGAGAACGTACAACAGATCACGCAAAAGTAGTTGCTCCTGCTGGCTCACGGTGAACACATCGCCAAGATGACCGAAACTGTCGTTCTCTTTAGGCCAAGGGCACGGATGAAAGTCACGTGACAAATAAGATGGCAGTCTCTTGTGGTCCAAATGAAGAGGATTCGGTTTAGGTTGGAGAGACATTCCAGCCAGGCTTTCGGCAGTAAGCGATACCTCTGGATCCGCTTCGTAGTGCATCACCTGTTTAGGTCCACTGGTAAACATATGGACGAGGGGCGATAGTTTCGGTTGGGGTAGACTATTTGGCACAACAGTCAAAAAACGCTAGGTGATATAGGCTCAGACTTTTGCGGTATGACGAGAAAAAATGAAAACGGTGAGAGAAGGAGGAGGACTGGTGCGGTGAACGGGAACGGTGACGACTCAGAGAACTAAACCAAGTAACCAACCTAAGAAAACAACAACACACAATGACTGAGCAAAATCGATTTCTCCCTATACACAGTCTTACCTTGTAATAGAAGATTAGTCTGCGATTTGAGATTTAGACAGATCGGTGCGCGATGACGAGATCTGGAGGAGGAGGAAGAGAGTCGAGGCGGAGTTTGAGACTTCTGGTACAGCACGTGAGGGTGAGGATAGCAGAGGTCGAGGTATTGGCAGCTTGTACAAATGGCATCGAGGTTCGAGTAGAAATTGTTTAGTCTTTTGTGTAAGAGTGAGAAGAGAAAGAGAAATCATACGTAACGTTAACAAATCGAATTCGAAAACAAAACAAACCTTCGTGTCCTCTCGTGTATTCGAAACTATTACGCAAAACGCGAAATAGACTTTATGAAGTGACCATTTAATGTCACCATTAGAAGTTTGAATGAACATTGTAGAATAAATGAATGTTGATGCAACTATTTTCGATATTGCGGTCAAATGGAGTAAGTAACCTTAGTTTGGAGATTGTGTGGATTACAAATCATTTTATTGCAAATAATAGATCGATTTAATCTTGATAATAAATTGGCTATTATCAAAACTGATTTCTTGATTATTGTAAATACGCATTGTTTCAAAGTTCAGTTTTAGTCATTTGTCATGTGAAATTGACATTTTACAGTTAAAGTTGAATTCCTGTGACTAGAGTCGCGCTGGTAGTTTATTCATTTCACAGGTCAAACTGACTTTAGTGTCGAAATGGTTGTACTCAAAGTTGTTGTAGTCGTTCGCATGTTTCACTCACAAATCATTTCGCTCTGGTAGTTTGTTGTTGTGTCTTAAGATCTTCGTTGGTCTTCTCGTACATTTGTGTTGTCCTCTCTACTCGAGCCGCACTCTTCCTTTTCTCACCTTGGTCTCACCACTATCCTCAAGTTTCGCCTTTTTCTCTAACCACTCTCCTCACCAGTCATGGCTCTTACTCTATTCAAATATTTTATGGCCATTTTTGCATACGCCAACTTTTTGAGCTTCGTTTTGACTCAAAGTGACGAACCGGATTTATACGAAATTCGTTTTTGGCATTTTACACCTAATTCTCGGGCAACTTTTCCCCATGTTTCACGAATCGCCGAACGTGAATCGAAATTGTTTACTGATGAGATGCAAATTACTATCAAAGTTGGTCTGTTCGAAGAATATTCAGGACACAGCTCACAGCAAACATCTTCATCTTTATCAATGATCAAATCGATTGGAAGCAGTTTTGGAGTAATTTGATGATTCGGTTGTTTTGTTGAAACAGGAACAACAATTTTTTGATTGATCGGTTGATTAACTTTTGTCAGAGACAAACATGAGATAGTGAATAATATTAATACTATCAAAAAGGTCAATAGTTTTCGAATTTTAAAATGAGATATCATCATTGTTTTCCGTACAAATAATAAATTCATAATTTCACAAATATTTGTACAAAACCAAAGACACGTTAAGTATTATATCATACATTAGTGATTATTATTATTACTGATCTACATTTCATTTTTGAGAGTGTTTTAATTTCGAACGAAGCATGAGTCATAAAATGCATGATTTTTATCAACAAACGCAAAATGCACCTTGTGTTAGTTCTAATGTCATAAAAGCTATGCAGAATTGTGTCAATTTGTATTGTATTTTGCGGTCACTCTGTTTGGCAGTGTGATCACGTTTTAGTTGTGAGTTCACATTACGTTCTTTCTTGTAGGCTACAGGTGGTACTTTTATATGCAGACTCTCACTGACAGGGACACTAATGTTGTGATGATGCTGATAAGGTAGGTTACTTACTTGTTGTGACATGTGCTGCAAATACGTTGTGTTGATAACGGACACGTTGCTATGTGCAGTTTAAGAGTCAGACATCCATGAACAAGTTTGGGTTTTACTGCTTTAGTAGAAACAAATTGTAAGATATGTTTGATTTCATTTGATAAATGCAATGTGATGTTTGTGTGCTTATTTGAAATATGGTGATATGGCTGATATGTGCACAAGTGCGTTCATTTGAACTGTAGTGGTAATACAAAATAATAGTTTTATTACATTTTGGTGTAATAATATCATACTAACTTTACTTACAAATGACTCGCATTATAAACGTGAGCTCTAAGTTTGAGTTGATAAAGAAAGTAAATCAAGCCAATACAAATTACAATACTTATACAAATACTCTGAAATTACTTTCTGCTCTGGATTCGGCTTCCGAAAATGGCGCTCTCCCATGATAAAATCTGCCGCACGGTCTTGAATCGCCATTTTTCCATTCAATATTAAAGTTTCGATTCAAATCTGTTCCTACGCAATTTGGATTGTCGTCGTTTGGTCGTCGATTTTTACGCCACAATCTATCTGTTGAGTGTGTGAACGCATAACCATCAGCGTTTAGCACTGGAACAATGTAAAAGTCAAAGTACTTCAACAGTCGCACCACATTTTTGTCCCCTTTGTTGAATCTGTTCACGAGTTGTTGTGCAAAGAATGTGACCGTTGCAGGGGAGATCCATTCATTGGCGTGAATTCCTCCTTCAATGTAGATTACTGGCTTTTTGTTGGTCTGATTTGCGCCTATTCGAAGCGCCATCAACGGTCGACCTTCGTACGATTTACCAAACTTGACTTTTGACACAATCTTGTGATTGTCAGCAGTCAATTTCTTGATAAAACTGAGAATGCTTTCAAACGTTTGGTATTTGGCCCAGAAACCAGTGATTGCTTCATGCTCGCCTGTGCTATTCCAAACTCGAGCTGAAAGTTGATTTCGCTGTTCGTCCTTTAACAACTTTTCAACACTAGAAATTGTCAAATTGTAGTCAAGCCCATTCTTTCGGAACAAATACAACAATCTTGATTTCTGGTCATGTGACAGCATTAGGTCAACTGTTTGGTTCACTTGACTTGGTGAACGCCATGATTCTCATTCTCATTTTCGCGGAAGTTCTCGGACTGTATGGACTCATTGTGGCGCTGATACTTGTGACGAAGTAAGCGTAATTAAAAGTAAAATTAGTTAATTAAAGTGAAGTAATTAAAGGATAAAGTAAAAATTCTATCTCTTAAAGTTAAATTGTGAATCCTATCTATTGTCCAATACATTATTGCAAATCAATGTGCAAAATACATAGGAAATTTCCATTCATGAAAAAATGCGTGTATGTTTTATCATTGATTTGTCAATGGTTGTATGCATGAGAAAGAATCAAAGCCAAGTGCACTCGAACTAATCAAATCTAATCACATGTCATGTAACGCGATCGGCATTGCTCAAAGTGTCTAACAAGTTAATTTGTATCAATTTTGCGTGCACAAAGAAAGTCATTGTCTATTTGGGTCTTTGTTCGTTTTTGGCTAACGACCATTAATGAGATAGATTTTTATTTTTATTTTTATTTTGTCTTCACAGCTTCAAATGTTACTATTGCGTCAAAATGCGATCAGTTTGTTCAATATTTGTTTTGATTTTAACATTTACATCATTTCTAGCAGATCAATGTGAAGCAGTCTACTGTTGGCAGTGTGATTCGATGGAATCTCCCGAATGTTTCAATCTCCCAACCGGCCCCGTAACAAATCTCTCAACTCTACCATCAAAATTGAAAGAAATGTAGGTTCAATGTGAACCAACCCGAAAGGAGCCATTTTCATTTTGTCGAAAGAACGTTCAGACACTGTACGACAACAGTGTGCGTGTGTCCCGTTCTTGTGGTTACCACAAAGATGAACACAAAAACTGTCATTACACTAAACTGGGAGAAGTTAGCAGTCGAGTTTGTCAATGTTTCACGGATGGATGCAATGCGGCTATTTGGAACATTTTGCATTTTGCATTTTGCATTTTGCCAATTTGCCATTTGCCATTTGCCATTTGCCATTTGCCATTTGCCAATTTGCCATTTTGCCATTTGCCATTTGCCATTTGCCATTTGCCATTTGCCAATTTGCCATTTTGCCATTTTGCCAATTTGCCATTTTGCCATTTTGCCAATTTGCCAATTTACCATTTTCGGCTTTGCTTATTCAGCTTTACTGCTTGTCTTCTCCACCCTCCAACGGCCTGTCGATTGTGGACAGGGCATGACTTTAGTGTTGATGGGATCCAGCTCAGTTATTGCTAAGGATCAGCAGTACCGATAGCATAAGCTTGGTCTTTTTGGAATAACATTTGTGCACGAGCACACTTGAAGATAATCACGCAAAGTGACACTGTAGCACATTTCGGAAAAGTTGTTAGTGCGGGCTTGTGCTTATGTGATCGGTTGGTCAAAGTTGTACTTGGCGCAACTATGACCCAGCTTGTCATTGGTCGCAGTACACTTGAGAGCAATTAACAGGTTCGAGTTATAGTATTCACTCAAGAATATAATAATCAAATCAAAATTTTAATATATACTGTTTTCGAAGGTTCAAGTACACATTTGAATGAATTGCAAGGTAAAGGGTAAAGCTTTTTTGCTAGAATCACATGAAATGACAATTATTTTGCCATATTCCTAGATTTTGTCACCACTGGTCACTGAGCCATTTTGTGAGTGACTTGCCAAAGTGCTTGAGTGCACAAATGGCTCGAACTTTGTCACTCACTCACAAGTAGAATTAAATGTCAATTTACCAAGCCCACTCATGACACAATCGAACTTACTTTGAGTAATGTACATTTCAAGCAAAACGCGCAAATAAAACACACACAATGCAAGTGACATAAGTTTATTTGATGATTGTGCAGAGTAATAATAAAGTAAAAAGACTAGTGAAATAGAATTGTGAGAAGACTTTGTGTTATAGAAATCTGCGAACAAGGTGTAAAGTCGTACTGCAATGACGTGCACTCCAAAGTTGGTGAGTGTCTTGCTTGGCTGCACCATGAGATTGCGCAATCAACAACGACGGCGCACTCGGCCATTCCGAATAAGTGCATGGACACTATGGTGGTTATTGAAGTGCGTGCTGGCCTTGTACAAGTTCTTGAAAGTAAACTTTTTACCGTCAGGCGCTTTGCAATCATTAATCGGACAGTAGACCAGACAATCTCGGTGCTCTTCCTTGAAGTGTTTGTTCATCTCTCCTTGTGTATGTTTCTTAACAGAACAGACGATGCACTTGTAGTGCTTAGGCTTGGGTTCTACTTGCTCTGGCTTGTTAGGCTGCACTACCTTGTTGTCCAAGATAATAAACGTCCCGTCAGGATTGAGTCCAGGAAGATTAAACTTTTGTTTCGCCTTTTGTTTTTCCAACTCCTCCTTCTCTTTCTGTTCCCACTCCTTGCCATGGTCGAGACAGTGCTTGGACAGTAGGCCACTTGTCTTGAGGTTGTCTCCACATGCGTAGCAATAGAATAGTCCGACTTCGTTGTGCGGCTCCTTGGCTGCGAAGTGTTCCTGCATAAGGCCAATCGGGTCTGTTCTCTTTCCAGACACAGTAAAGTCGCAACCATTAATCGGACAGTTGAGTGTTTTGATTGTGAACTTGTAGAAGGCCCGATCTTGACCACAGAAGACACCACTCGCCCAGTCGGGCATGCTTGCTGAAGACTAGAGATTGGCTTGTGGTGGAAGAAGCTTGCGAGGTTAACTTGAAGGAGGCTCAGTCAGACACAATCGACCACCAAGATAAGGTTAAAGAGCACAATGTCAAAGTTGTCCAAATCGAAAGTAAAAGTTCACGTCAAAGTGCACACGTCGAGAGTAGAAATAGAAATGACACTTTTTTGGCACTTGACAACTTGGTATATTCTAAGAGTCGCAAACACAAAAGTACAAATCGAAAAAGAACAAACGCAAATCAAAAAGTCTATTATCGAATAAACGTCATTTGAACCGATTTCGAAAACGGCAAAACATTTTGTCTACGACAGTGAAAGGCGAAAGTTACTAATTTCAGTGCTCCACCCCTTGCCACGCCTGCCCGTTAATTTTGGAACTGCCTAATAGTTAAATCTGTGATCAATAGATCATATACTAACAAGATAAACATTTTACGGTTTAGTACAAACTAACCAAATAGGTTCAAAGTGAATTCCAAAAATGCGCGTTATTCGAGTAACTCGACACAGTCAAAATGAAGTAGACAATTTGCCTTTCTGCAAATCCGCCCGCAATGATTGGTAACGACAAGTTGTTCGGTTCGTGTGCCAAGTCTGTGCGCACATTGTCAATTATGCATAGAAAGTGAAAGTATTTAATGAGTGGACAATGAAATGTAAACTTTATTGATAATTGCAAAGTATTGTACAGCATGTGATGTACAGAATGTATGTGACATTGTATAGAGAGTGTTAAACTCAACAGTAACACAATCTAGTGTGAGTGGCATAATGGCCAAGTTACTTGGAGGAAAACTTGCGCAAGTGAACGAAGTGATGCAAGTGCTGAGCGATTCCGCTTCGAATGTGGTCATCACTGCGCCCGGTCATGATGGAAAGCTGCTCGAGGTTTGGGAAGGTAGCTGCCAGCACTCGACAGAATTGTTCACCCGAAAAGACGTCTCCAAAAATTCATTGCGTATTCTCGATTTTATTGGATGACAAAGAAAGATTCTATGATATCTCTACATTTCTCACCTTTAGTTTTTGGTATCGGCATATGGTATTGACATATGTTTGCAAATTTTCGTTTTTTGCGAAGGATTTAAAAACTTGTCTCGTCAAATTGAAGAGAATTTATAACAGAAAGCCCTAATCTGTTGAAAAAATGAAGTGTTAAATTTTCAAATATCACACTACTAATCCGTAAATAATGTTAGAATACATTTGCATTTCAATCAAACCTCAAACATTTTGTTTGCATTATGACACATTGTCTTAGCATTTGAATTCGCGCAGATGGCTCAGGTCCAGGTGTTACAATACGCATTTTTATCGCGTGCAGACACGCTCAAATATTAATAAGTCAAAAATGATAAATTACTGTTTTGGATGTACTTTTAAATGCCTTTGAGGACACAAAACAAATTTCAGATTAACTCAGAGTAGTTTTTAAGGCCAAAGTTTATCGTTTTAAATGCAAAATATACATTTTTGAACGAAATACTCAAATTTTTCGGTATTTTACCGGTTTACCGAAAAATTTTGCCGGTATACCGATGACTTCTTTTTCCCGGTAAATTACCGGTTTCGGTAATTTACCGAAACCGGTATGCAATCACTAATGCTGTTAATAAACTCCTTCATTGCTTTCCAGAACTGAAGTCTGCATTCTATCGAGAAATCCTCCAACCACAAAAGTGGCATCGTTCATCGTCATTAGAATTCCTTCTGTCTCGAGATATAATCATAATCGGAATACACAAATTCAATCAACTCATCCAAACTACCAACACCAACACCAATTGCCGCCACTTCTCGACTTCATCTCAAGAACACTCCGCATTGCGCATATTCGTAATCAGTGAATATTGCTCAAACAACGAATGAATGTGTCATAATAGGCTCATTTGGACAGTTTCGTTCAGAATGTCACTGAACCTTTCGTTACAACAGGCAAAAAGTCTCCCCAGTGATCACATGTTTATCACCAAATGGCAGACCCTGTAGAATCACGCCTATTAGAATTATTAGACTATTATAGTCAGCCTTGACTTGACCATCGATTGAGTGCAAATGATTAGCCCATTCCATCAATATTGTTAACATGTCTACTGTCTAATCAACTTTACAATGTGTGCCCTCACTGACCATTCCATGTGCATTTTTAACTTGATTGGAACTGAAATTGGAATAATGCACAATTATCGCGCTATACCATGTGCTTACTTTTGTTACGTCTGATGAGTGCCATTCACCACCACAAACAGTAATTCACAATGAATAAGTTTGCTCGGAAGCGCCCAGCCCCTTCGCGGGAAGTTAAACCAGAACAATTGGAGAACATCGCCCACTCTAATGCAGATCTTCCATCATCCGATCCACCATTGCTAGATTTTCAAAATTGGCAAAATGGCAAATTGGCAAATGTTTGGGAGATTCAACGAGCCATTCAAGTCAAAGTCGAACATACTTTGAGTAATGCACATTTCAAACAAAACACGCAAATAAAAAACTCACAATTCAGAGCGATATGACAGTTTATTCGATAGTGCAGATTATTAATAGGAAAACTGGTTGAATTTCGAATTGTGAGATGACTGCTTGAGTGGTGTGACGAGTGAAAGGTCCTGCTTGCCCATCTTGTCCATACATTCAATCAGCATCGCCTCCTCACTCGGCCTTTCTTGAGAAGCATACGGACAGTGTGGTGGTTGTTGAAGTGAGTTGCTGCAATGTACAAGTTGTCGAAGGAACGAAGTTTTCCTTCCTTCTTGCATTCGTCAAATGGACAGGTTACCAGGCCAATACGATGGGTCTCATGAAAGTGCTTAGTTATTTCACCTTGCATTTCTTTCTCATGAGGACAGACCACGCACTTGAACAACTTTGGCTTAGGTGCTGCCTTCGGTGCTTGAACTTTGTTCGGCTGGACGACATTGCCATCAAACATCGCAAAAGTTCCCTCTTGTGGAAGCTTGAGCAGTTCGTTCTGCTTCTGATGCTCTTGACAGTGATTTGAAAGTAATCCACTATTACCAAGGTTTTCGCCACACGCGTAGCAATAAAGTTGACCGATCTTGTTGTGCGGCTTCTCTGCTGCGAAGTGATCGTGCATTCGAGCGATCGGGTCCTTCCTTTTGCCAGATACTTTGAACTCGCACCCATCCATAGGACATTTGAGAGATTCGATTATGAATTTGTAAAAGGCGCGATCTTTGCCACAGAAGATACCGCTAGCCCAGTTGGGCATGCTTTCAGAAGACTCGAGGTTCGCACTGTTGGAAGGCACTTGCACAGATGGTTCAATCAGACAGATGACGAGTTGACTTGAGAAGGCGAGACAAATGGCACAGGACACAGTCACCACAGAGTAAACAAAGTTGCAAGTAGAAATCACAAGAAAAGTTCAAGCGTCACATTGTGCAAAAGAGCCTCATAGTGCACAACGAATCGGAGGCTCAAGTAGAAATGACTCGTTTTGGCGTTTGACAAATTGGTATATTCTAAGTGAACAAACTCAAATCGAAAAGTTTATTATCGAATGGCGTCATGTTTCCCGATTTCGAAAAACAAATAAACAAATTGAAAAGAAAATCATTTTGATTCGAATGTGCATTAAATTAACACAAAGATAACATATGAAACAACAACATGTTAAATGTATGTAAATTCAGTCAATTTATTCTTGAACAATTTCAAATTTGAGCCATTGACCAATCGTTGAATTATCTTCACGGTCGAATTATTCCGAGCGACAATTTTCAATTCGATCATCACTGGAAACATGTCTGGAATGGTATTGCGAAACATTACCAGATTGTATATTAATACTTTACCATTGTGAGACAGTCAAATTTAAGTTTGATGAAAGAGCCAAAGTTGTGACGAATGCATTGTAACATTTTGTGTTCTTGCTCGGGTTTTGGGTGCTCACGGATTGTAAGATTTAAAAGTGTCAAATTGGCAAATACAGTTGTTCTGCTTTGAAGTGCACTGAATACATCACGTAAATGTGCTATCATCTTCAATCGTCTAATGTTTGGACTGATGAATCAAATGAATTCAAATGTATTTATAAATCTCAATTCAGCCAATTATAGGTTAGATGCATATGAATTGTTTTGTATTTTTTGCCAAATGTTCGTAATGGCAGTTATTTTTATTCAAGACAGAGTCAGCTAGAGTAGACAAAGACTTAGAGAAAGACCAACCAAAATGGCCAATGCCACGGGCTCGTTAATTAAATAGTGGATATAGTTAATTAGCGCAATCGACCATTGCAATCGCACTTTCCAATAGCACTTATTCAATTAAGCACACGAATCACGCACGCAAAGCAAATCAAATTGAAGTTTGCAAGATTCAACGAGCTAATCAAGTCAAAGTCGAACATATATTTGAGTAAAGCACATTTCATGCAAAACACACAAATACTCAATGCAAAATAATAATAAAAATTATTAGAAAGTAGTGCAGAATCCTAACAGTCACATAGTCATCTTGTGTCTGTATGGTTCAAACAAGACGTTCACTGTAGAATATGTCTTTTGCAATGCAAATAAGGCTTGAGTTTGGCTTGTCGGATGACCTGTGAACCGCTTGTCCAAAAGTTGACTCGAGTAATGGCCACCAATATAGGACGAGTAGTTGACGATAAAAGGGCACGAACTTTCGAGACAAACAAATGGGTTACTTCAATTCAAATACAGCACACAAGTCAAATGGTGAACACTCAGTCGAGGCTCAAGTAGAAATGACACTTTTTTCAATTTCAGTTTGGCCTTGTCCTTCAAGTTTTGTTCACATGAGAAACAGTACAGTAAAGGGCAATCTTATTGTGCTGCTTTGAGCTTGCGAAGTGAAAATGAATTGCAGCGATTGGATCCTTGACTTTGTCGGAGAAAACGAATTGGCAGCCATTCATGGGACAAACCAAAGAACTGATTTGCACTGTGGAAAGAATATCAAATTTTCATCGATTTGTTTGTCCAACTTCACATTCCACCACACCCAAACTCTGTCCCTAATTTTACTGTACAATCACCACTTTGGCAAGACAATGTTGGCCTTTATTGTGTTGAATTTCTTCTCAAACACTTATCTCTCAATTGGAATTATGCTCGGTCATATAAAGTCTTTTTCTTTGGTCATTTTAACCGAAGAAACCCAATTCCCATAGCATCCAAGTAAACCCAAATTCGTCCGCCAAATAACACTGTACATTTCAGTGGCGCATGCGCAATGCGCGCTTGGGTAATTCGGACATTCAGCCGCTGACAAAAACGATTTGGCATCACTTATGACTCGTTTGGATTGATGACATTTGCCTCGCTTGCTAAGGTAAAAATTGCTTGTTGATTAATACGAGTAGTAGAGTTCTGTCGATTCTCTATAAGAATTAAAAGAATTAAAAGACATTATTCCTTGTTGTTCATGTTCTTATTTTAAGTTCTTTGTCTTTATAAGTTATTTCGTTGTATTTACAGTTTATATCGTCTCTTGGAGAAGTGCAAATGTACTGGTTTCAAATGTTTCATAAATAACACCAAGTTTCATATAAAAAAAACAAATCAATTTTTACTGCAACCGTTCATAAAACATTGAAAATCTGTTCAAAATAATAGAATCTTTAAAAATTAATTCATTATCGCAATATTGTGAATAAAAAACGCTAGATTTTCCTGCTAAAGATTAGTTTACTCATATCGATATATAATTAATTTCAACTTCAATTTATCTACACTTAAATTTGTAACGACAATATATTATTCAGCTAATTTAAAACTAAAAAATAACAAACAAATTATTTAAAAATGTTTATAAATAATAAAATTTAGTAAAATAAAATTTGTCAAAATAAAATTTTTTGTTTTGACAAACAATTAGTGCTGGTAATTAATGATAAGGTTTTTACCTTGACATTTTTTAATTCGTAAAAAAACTCAGTAAACGTGGCTGATTGATGATAGTTTATTGTGTGGATTTTTTAAAAATGCACGATTTACTTTATTTTAAGTTTAAGTTTAAGTTATTTTAGCACATTCACAATTTATTCTTTGTTTGCTAGTGCTTCCAATAACTCAGTCTGTGTAATCTTAAGCATGAATTGGATTGTTAGATTTTTGATTTATTTTAAAAACATCTCAAATTTTCTCCAAATATCTCGCTCTCAGTATCACTAATTTGAGCGCACCCTTGCGACTTTTACTGTACGATCCCATGCTGTTCTACGCACTGAAACAACCCTTTAATTGGATTGAGATTCTCTATACTCTTCAGACTATATATTTTCACTATCAATTCAATCGTCCATCTATGTGATTAATGGGAATTTTGAAAACACTACGCAGTAATCAACTTGCACACTTTTTTGTTCATCAACAAATTAACCACTACGGAAAAATGAAATCAATCTCCGAAATTCTTTCTGTCAGCATAAACAAATGGTTTTACGCTACGAATTACTTTAAATTCATCACATTAAAACAAATCAAATTCAACAGTAAAAAACGATATGGCATCAGTTATTGCTCGTTTGGGCTGATGTCTTTTGCATCATTTACTAAGGTAAAGCAAGTTTATTGTTTAATTGGGCCTCTAATAATGCATGTTCATGAAATACTTTGGTGTTGGAAGTGATGTTTGGTTTTTACATGATTTGCCATCTTGTTTAATGCAAATTGTACTAATTTTAGTAATATCTTTGTCAACAATAAAAATTGTATTATATTAATCTAATGTTAATGTTAATTGAGTTAATGAGCATTTTTGATATAGAAATCTATTCTGGTCCAAAAGCCAAAATGCAATATCTGAAAGTAATCTCGTGTTTTCATTTCTACACTTCCTATTGCCCAACATTCCCGAACATATTCGTTGTCTCGCTTTGTTTATTCAACATTCACACGTGTTAGGTTGGATTATAATGTTCCAAAACCACGTACTTCAAAGCATTATTTGCTGGATCATTGCAAAACATGCAAATCATTGTATGACGCAACATTCTGTTTAATGTCGAATTCGACAAAACAATACATTGACCGAGTCAACAATCAATTTGTGGGGCTATTAATATAGATCCATTTGACCCAGTCAAAGGCATCTCACGCTTGGAGCAAGTTTTTCCGTCCTGGATCGGTCTCATCAGCCTCCTCTTCCACCTACTCCTTGGTCTCCGACTTGGCCTGTCCCATGCCTGACTGCCATGCTCAGATCCTGAATGTGGACGAGCGTTCCATGGAGTTCACTTGACCTGTGCAAGAAACGCCTCTGTCTTCTTCTCCTCGTGATGGTTACCTTTTGGTTCGACGATGAGGACGATCATCTCCTTCTGGACTACTATGAGCAACTGGCACTGACCGAACTGGTGAAGCACAAGCACCCGTACGCGGAGATGCACCGCCACTTTGCTGACATGCACGGCCACTCAACTATTTACCGCTGTTTCTACGTGGGCTGTGACAAGAACTGCTCGACCGAGGCTGACCTCAATGCACATGGAAACAAGATGCACAAGGCTCAAAAGGGAAGCACTGCTCTAAACTACAAATGCTTTGCCTGTGGTGAACTGTTGCCCTCTCAGCACAGCGTGACCGAGCATTTCAAGGAAGTTCACCGTAATGGCCTCTTCAAGTGCCACCTGGACAACTGTGCTTCCAAGAATGTCCCTTCTAACAGCATGCGCCAAGCAAGCAATCACTATCTCAAGCATCACGATCCGAAGCAGCAGAAACCGGACTCTTATGCCAATCGCTATGGTAAATTCTAATAAAAATTTTCTAATTCTTTCGCTGATTGTTTCATTTTTTGTGCATTATGTTTGATTTGAAATTTTGTTTGAGTATAAACATTTGTAATAATAAATCTGTGTGCGGCCGTTATCATTTACCAAGAACATTTCTGTTTGCATTTCCCCATTTTGCTAATTTGCCATTTTGCTAATTTGCCATTTTGCTAATTTGCCATTTTGCCATTTTGCCATTTTGCCATTTTGCCAGTTTTGCTAATCCAAACATTTGTCAATCAACTTTTGTGAAACTTGTGATCCACCAACACAGTCATATAATTCGCCCTAAATATTAATGAACCTACATTTAAAACAACCATCCACATTGTGCACCACAATCGCGTATAATCGCTCAAATCAAATACTCTTAAGAAAAATGTAGTCTATTTATTGCGTGTAAAAATTAAGATCAAAATTGCACAGCTTTGTAACGTTTTATTGTTGCCGGTTTACATAAATACAAGTGACATCAAGCGAAATCGTCCGGACGAATTGGGCACAAGCGAATTTTGCCTCGAAGCTGTTCGGACAGCTGCTGGAACTCTGGACTCTGCACCCAGTTGTAGTAGTGCGGGCGAGTTGCCACCACAATTTCCTTCAGCTCGTCGTTCTTCTCAGCGTAGCAGCTGAAAGAGTCACACAGAATGGTGGGATTATCGCCCGAATGAAATTGGAAATGTTGTAGGTGTCCCAGAACCGACAAATCAATCTTCTTTTCGGTTCCATCTTCAGGATTGGTGCCATCCTCGGACGCATCCTCATCCTCGGTAACGTCAAGCTGTGGACCCTCGTACCGATCATAGTATCCCCCAATGTTGTCGCCGTCGTCGTGCAGATGGTCAGAGTGCTCTTCTTCGATGCCTTGGTTGATCTCCTCTTGCAGTTCATTGCGAAACACTTGATCGGTGATTTCTTGTGGCTCACTAATGGAATTGGGGTAGTCACTCCAATCGCTTGCATGATCGTACCGGCCACCGAATAGTTCAATGTAGGACAACTCAATTGACAGCTTCTTCAAATGCGACAGTCCATTGATGGCACCGATCAGTTCATGTATAATGGAACCACCCTCACACAGGACACCAGCGAAGATGTGAACGGTCATTGACGAGAGTTGATGTTTCCACTGTTCGAGTAGCTTGACCACCAGTCGCAGTTGCTGTTCCACTCGACGATACGAACTGTCGTACAGGTTGGTGAACAGTCCAAAGTGGGTAATAGTTTGCATGGTGCCAAGCAGGTCAATGTCCACCTGATGCAATCGTGCATTGTACAAAAAGGTGGTGCTGGTGGTACTCGCGAGTGGTTCGAATGGTGACTCGTCAAAGTCTTTCCATGATTGGCGCTTGCTGTTACTCAAAAGTACCGTGACCGATTGGCTTTGTCGAAGTTGGTCGTA
Source organism: Rhizoglyphus robini (assembly GCA_023373905.1). Classification (NCBI taxonomy): domain Eukaryota; kingdom Metazoa; phylum Arthropoda; class Arachnida; order Sarcoptiformes; family Acaridae; genus Rhizoglyphus; species Rhizoglyphus robini. Next base: position 195,381 of record JAKIJQ010000235.1, on the reverse strand, counting down.
CTTGGTGGTGTGGGACAGTTCTGGCCACTCACTCAGATCACGTCCTACCTTGTTGTCCACCAAAGTGAGTTCACTCTTGCGAGCCAGAACCAGTGAGAGCAACCGTTTCCATCGAAGGCGTGCTTGCTTGAGCTTCACCAGTTTAGTCAGTGCGAGTTGCTCGTAGGAGTCCACCAGCATATCATCGTCCACATCGTCGAACCAATAGTGGACCATCACGAGAGGATGGAGAAGACAGAGGCGTTTTTTGGGCACAGGTCAAGTGAACTCGAAAGGCCAAACAGAACAAAGCAACGATATGTGAAGCCAAATGAGACTGCTTTAAATAGACAAAAGCCATTTCGAATTTCGATTCAAAGTTTCGAAAAAAAATTTCGAAAAAGATGAAAAAAGATATACAAATATTTGTAAAAATATAGACAAACAGCAGTATTATAAGAGGTCTATTAATTAATTCATCGAAACCGAAGCCGAATATTATTCAAACGGAATTTGAATTTGTTTTGCCATTTTGCCATTTTGACAATTGCAATTTGCAATTTTAAAATCTACTGATGATCCATTTTATTACATCGCATTGACCATGGCTTCTCTCGATGTCGAGAAGTTCACGCCAATGACTAACATTATCATCTTCTCATTGGTTGATTTTAAGCAATTCCAAGGTAAAAACGATCATGATGCTTAGCCGCTCAACTTTTATATTGTCCACTTTGGCTCACTCTGTGGAGCATTCCGAATGTGCGCCATTTGACCGTCAAAAGTGAAGCTTACCCAGAGATTGGCGATTTACTCGAACCGCACTTGAACCTGTTTGTCGAATTGCTTTCATTGAATTTGGACAATCCAATGTTCAATGAATTATTCGGCGAATGAGCCTCAGTGATGTAGCAAGTCAATATTATGATGAATGATTTTATTTCAATTAGCATCAGTCAAATCTCTTTTCTTCCTGCTTTTCATCCAATTCCTCGATAGTTTCATTTGACAATAAAGACTGTGAACCTTCTTTGGTTGATTGTCCAATTTTGAGCTACAGGAAGGACATGAAGAATTATTGTTGATCATTTTCATGTCCCTCAAAACCATCCTCGAACCATAAAGCACAATCGAATTGTAGATGCCGCCATTCTTTTGTGCTTTGATGTAAGCATTGTTTATCCTTCGAATCGAGTCGAAATGCATAAAATTGCTTCTCTTTGGTGGATGTTTGCTTTTGGTGAAATTGAATGAACATTGCTGGAAGATGGAGAGTGAGGCTGCGGCAAAGTAGGGACCAGTAGAGAAATAGACCAGCGATGGAGTAGAAATTACTCGACCGTTCAATTGGAACACAAAATAGCCCTGTCCAATGAAACAGCCCACAATGTCACCCGCTCTCCAACGGTCAATGTCCTTCATCCGGTACTGTTTGTTGTCATGCCAAATGGATCGATTGTAGCCATCGTAGCCAATCGAGTACTCGTCACAGCCCACCAGACTGTGCACAATTTCCGTTTGATTTGTTGTCCAACCAATTCGCATTGGTCCAATCGTGTGCAGTGCTACTTCGTAGTAGACCACTGGCTTGATGCAAAATATGGATTTTACACTTTGCCAGTGTGACCAATCACTGCGAGCTGTGAGCAAATTTGGAGACAGTTTGAGGTGCTTACTTTTGTTCTGTTGATCCAATATGGTTTGATCTGACGATACTGGAGATGGATAATTTGTTTTGAGAATGTTGATGAGAAACCATTGAAAACAGAAGTGGATTTGTTGTGCAAGGCATGAGTCGGAATTAGTAGAGGATTCTCTTTGAGTGTCATTCAGTTTATTCATGATATTGGAATTTAGTTGAATTTTTTGTTTTTCCACCTCATCTAAATTCATGTTTCCCAGACATATGACGGCAAACAACTGGGTCCACTGGTCATTACCATTGAGCACAATCTGTTTGAGATATATGAACACTTGCTGGTAGAGAATAACTCGAGCCGAATCGACGTTTGAATTTAAAGATTGCAATGGATGAATAGTCATTCAAGTTTTTCCATTGATGATATATCCCATGTCTATCACTTCCATCAAAGCCAATTGAAAAGCCATCATCATTCATCAGTAATCACAGTTCCATTCAAGCGAGTTTGTTTCGTTGCCCAACCTATTCTCATTTCTCCATCTGTGAGCAAAACAGCTTCGTAGTAAAAGATGCCTGAACTGACTGAACACACAGAACGAACACTTTGCATGTATTTGTGATCATTTCGAACAGACAAACAATCACTCGAAAGTTTGATGTGCTCTGTTTTGTCCTCAGGGTTGAGTGTTGATTGGCTAAGAAAGTTTTGTTCTCCACCTCCCAACACATGATCACAAAACCATTTGGCACACAGCCCAGTCTGCAATCTCACCATATCACAACTCTGTTCGTATAGTTGCGAGACACTAGACACATGACCGAATAACTCGGAACACCATCTCAAAGTAGAAATCATGGAGGGCTGGTTGAGAAGTTTTCTGTACTTTAAAAGTCGATTATGCTCAAGATAATTGAGCGCATAGATCATTGTCCACGGATCAGTTATTAATATTCGCGGGTTGATGAATGTTTCGATTGTTTGAGAGAAGAAAATATCAAACATTTCCAGTGAATCATATATGAAGAACGAATCATCGAAATACAGCATAATCATGCCCAGACATATGTTGTAGCACTTGGTAGAATTGGTTGTGTTGATGGACAGTTGAAGGTAGGGGTAGAGAAGTTCTAGCAGTTTTGCCATCTCACGATCTTTATATTCAATTGCATCAATAGCTTCTCTGACCCAACTGGTCAAGAGGTCATTTTTGTTACAAGTCAACTTTCTCTGCACCACCTCAATTACAGACTGAACCAATCTGCCACACTCGACTGACAAGTCAAGTCGAGTGCTTTGGTTTTTGTGTTCGGTATGTTCGAGTTGTCTCACTAACTTGTCACATTCGTGTTGCTTCGAGTCACAGTAGAACAGGTCGACACGATTGTCTATTACGGGGTGACAAAACATGAAATAATCATCATATTCATCAGTGTCCACCAGTTGATATTGCTGTTTGTTTCCACTTGATTCATGAAAATCACTAAATTGAATATCATTTGGAGGAAACTTGAACGGTGCTTGGCCAAAGTTGAATTGACATTCTTGTTTACGAGATAGACTGACAGTGGCATAGTAAGGCCATGTAGAGAAATGTACACTGTCAGGTAATTTCACTTGTTGTCCGTTGATGTAGAATTGGAATTGACCAATCAAAGTGTCGATCAAACAACCAATCACGATGGATGACTTGTCGAGTGATAAGGCTGAGATTGTATATTTTCCTTTGTCATCATTTGCATCATCATCATGTTTATGATAAATGTAAGATTGGTTTCTCAACTCCAAACCGATCGAATGTTTGTCATCTCCAATTTGTCTCAAAACGGACAATTGCGTCTGTCTTGTTGCCCACCCAAACCTCATTTGTCCATCAGTGAGAAGAACAACTTCGTAGTAGTATGTTCCAGCCTTGACAGCAAACGATGAACGAAACGGTCGATGTTCACCAGTTTTATTCTTCACAGTCAACATGTTTTTGTCCATCAGTGGCATCAGTGCAAGTCGTTGGCAGTAAAGACAAAACAAAACTTACTTGTTGCATTCCACATCATCGTTTGATTTGTTCAGTCTCTTATTATCGCACAAAACAAACCATTTACTACTGATAATCGTAACTGATCCTCAAGCATGAACCTAAATCATAAAACTATTTATGGCGTATCATATAAAAACTAACAAACGCTCACGTACATCAATCGTATCTCATGAACCACACATCAATCAGGTGACTTATTTCAACATAACCTGAGATAAGGCAAGTTAAATAGCAACTGTTTATGTTCTATTTCATTAACGCTTTGGACATTTTTATCTTGTCGACTCAGGTTAGGAACCACAGAAACAAGGTTGAGGGTGGAATTTCAACATGCATCATTCACGGATAGGTTTCAAATGCTCAAAAGTTATGATTTTATTCAAAAATTGTTTCTAACTATTTAATTGAATTTAAACCGTTGAGGGTCAATTGGTGAGGATTCGTATCACGCATGAACTTTCGCGATTTCACAACAACAAAAATTACAATGACAAAATGACAAAATGACAAAATGACAATTCTTACGGTAGCAAGCATTCGTTCAAAACTGTAGTTGCTATGTAGACTTCTATAGACAACTGCTTGCTCAAATCAACTGAACACACAAATTGTACAATAATAGATTTATTAAAAATCAAATTGTATGTTCTTTATGCCAAATGGCACTCTCGGCTCAGACCCATAATCTTTCTGAGTGTGGGACAATTTCGCAGGCGCTTGCAACCTTTGAATGGAGCCAGAAACTGGTAGAGACACCACTTGGGTCGAAAGTGGACTCTGGTCCATCCATCCTCCATCCATTGGCCATCATAATCCCACTCGGTCGAATTGATAATTCGGCACGTCTTGCACACAGCCAGATTGCGCTCTTCGACGTAAACCTTGCGAAGTTCGGGAAAAGTCCATCCAAAATTGAACACATTACATCGTGATGGTAGGTGGCGCCAGTTTTGAAGGACAACAATTGGACAGTGGACAGTTCGTCCTTCGTTCAAAGCGGGCTTATTCACCGAGTCATTGAGATCCACGAGCAGACCTTTGGCTTCAGATATGTCCAGTTGAAGGTAGAACAGTCTGACAGTTTTGTCAGGGCACGAGACCTTTGTCGGGCCGTGTATTCACGCCACATGAGTCGAAGTTGAGGTAAACTTGTCGCAGATTAACTCAATCTGAGGGCCATTGTCGGGCAGTTCCTCCTCTTCCTCATCCTGGGCCAGGTCTTCGTCCTCGCCATCGTCATCGAGTCGGTAATGGTTCTGATGGTCTTGATCTCGGTCCCAACCGCCATAGTCCGGAGACATCTTTGTCACTTTAGTGAATTGTTCTGGCCGTAGCGTTGAAGTGACTCGAGCAGAAACTTGTTATCGAACGGATTGTTTTCCTTGAGGGAGAGATCTTGAAGACGAGGCAGGCGATTGATTCGTCGTCCGCATCGTCGAACCAATCACGAAGAGAAGGCCATAGGGTAGACCAGAAGCCAAGGCAGAGGCCTAGAACGTGGGAGGACAAGGCCATAGGGTAGACCAGAAGCCCAGGCAGAGGCCAAGAACGTGAGAGGACAAGGCCATAGGGTAGACCAGAAGCCAAGGCAGAGGCCTAGAACGTGGGAGCAGAAGGCCATAGGGTAGACCAGAAGCCAAGGCCAAGGCGGAGACCAAGGAGTAGGTGGATGAGGAGACTGATGAGACCGATCCAGGAGGGGAAACTTGCTCCAAGCGTGCGATGCCTTTGACTGGGCCAAATGGATCAAAATTAATACCCCCACAAATTGATTGTTGAATTGGTCAATGTATTGTTATTTCGAATTCGATATATTAACAGAATATCGCGTCATACAATGACTTGCATGTTTTTCAATGATCCAGCAAATAATGTTTTGGAGTACGTGGTTTTGGAACATTATAATCCAACCTAACACTTGTGATTGTTGAATAAACAAAGCGAGACAACGAATATGTTCAAGAATGTTGGGGAATAGGACGTGTAGAAATGAAAACACGAGATTACTTTCAGATATTGTATTTTGGCTTTTTAGACCGGAATAGATTTCCATATCAAAAATGCTCAAATTAACATTAGATTAATATAATACAATTTTTATTGTAGACAAAAATATTACTAAAATTAGTACAATTTGCACAAGATGGAAAATCTGTTGCTCGAAGTTGAGTGAGGTTAGGTTACTGCTGTTCGAAGTGGCCTAAGTTGCCTTGGGCATTGGAAAATGTGAATTCCGCGCTTTGTTTACAATTTGAATTTGGAGGGCATGTCCACAAAGTGAAATGTAACAGACGTAACAGAAATTTCTAGAAAAATCAAGAAAACTGAAGAATTTTGAAAGCGCAAAATTTAAAGTTGGGATTGTTCAAAGGGGACGAACCACTCACATTTACACACTTGTTTGTATTTGTTTTGATTTGACTTTGATCTGGTTTTAGTCTGAACCAGTAGGGCGCCACAGACCCTCGCCCCGTACCTGCTCTAAACAATTTGATTCCCAACCTGAAACTTACCAACACTGGTACAAGAATCATCAAACTGGTCAATTCAAGTGCAATCTCGTGAACGACTGTGCCCAAGTGAGTGACACTCGTTGCAAGATGAAAACTCATCAACATGACAAACATCACAACTATTCGAAGCATTTCCACTGCACCCAGCCTGGCTGTACTGCTTCATTTGCCTTTAAAGCTCAATTGAAACTACACCAACTGTCTCATCTCGCCACTAAAAAATTTCACTACAATTGGCCTCACTGCAGCAAGCAATGCAAAGTACGTGGAAATTTGGTCAAACACATTCGGACGCAACACTTTGGTTAGCCCAAGTCAATGAAAGCACAAAAGATGTAGAACATTGTGGACCTGTGAGACCCGAACGAATATGTTCGAGTAGTCGAGCAAGATCGTGCCGATTAGATTCCAACTTATCATTCATTTACACTTTATTTTGTATCATTGTATCATTGTACTAATTGTCAAATGTTCAGTCTCCTTTTGAGGTTTCACCGATTTGTTTTCATTGATTTCACAAATTGTTCTAATCATTAAGCAGCCAATACATTTGCATCCTTCCCAAACAGTGTTTCCAACTTTTCCGCCAGTTTATCCAACAACTACATTTTGTTTGCATTACTGCAATAACTGAAATAAAACATATTAATCAACAACAAATTGTTCCATGTTGTCAAAACTGTTTCTCAATAATATTTTGGGCAATATAGATTTTTTTTGTCGTAATCTTTGGGCTTGAAATCACCAATTGACAAACAAATAGCAGACTACTCAACACTTTTAGCAAAACTTATTGATTCGAAAGAATCCATGTGTACCACTGGTCAAATGACTTCAATTCCTCGGAATCAGTCCCCAACTATTGAGAGTCAGAATTTATTGTAGTAAAATTAGGAATTATTTAATACAGAAGTGAGTTGTACAAATTGAATGTGTGTGCTTGTGTGGATGATATTGTTTAGATGGTTTGACTGTGCTTGAGTGAGGTAAAAGAACATTTGTGTTTAGTGTGATAATACTCAGACAAAGATACATTCGAAGATGTGATCAATCAGTGATTGGTGACAATGAACACTCAAATTGATACTAACAGTCAATTGTGAGACAACAAATTGGGAAATATGAACAAGAGAAAAGATTAGTGATCCACAATGTCCTTCTCCTTCTGCACTTTCAATGGAAATGCTTCCATTGGGAGTAATGTTTGGCAGTTTGATGAGGTGCCATCTTGGCCCGAGTGCCAGTCACTTGGACACAGTCGCTCACGAAATTGCACTGGAACTGACCAGTCAGATGATTCATGTACCAGTGAAGGTAAGCTTTGTGTTGAGAATCATATTCGTTGGGACAAACTGCACACACGAATCGAGTATCGCGAGGATGGTTCAGTTTGATGTGATCACGAATCTGTCGTCTGGCAAAATAAACCTAGGTCAATTTAATGTGACATTATAATAATATTCACTTACGGTTCATCGAAACGTGCATTGCAATTTGTGGCAAAACATTGGAAAGGAGCAAGACCATGCACAGTGCTCAAGTGATCGCGCAATTGGACCAATGAATCCAACTTGACATTGCAATTTGACTGGGTGCAATTCAAATGGAGGATTTTGATTTTTGATTCTTCACGGTCCTCGTTAGCAATGTCTTCGCCATCATCTCCATCATCATCAACCTCGGTTGTTTTCTTCGATTTTTTCGCAGATCGCTTCGATTGAGGTTGTTTTCGTTTGTTGCCATTTCGACTAGTGGCCACCGTTGCTTGTTGGTCGAGTGCAGTTCGATTCAATCCAAGTCCAGTGCTGGTCGATGGTGAGAATAGATCACCACCTGATTGGGTCACTGTTCGGTCAACGGACTGGTTTGCAGTGTTTGGCAGTGGTTCACGTGACAAATTAGTGCCACCTTCCTCGATCGATTCATTCGCATTCGAAGCATTTTTCCTGTCACTGGATGGATTGCTCAACAGTTGGCCACAATCAACATTTGGTTGAGTCACTTCGTATCGTTCATCATCCACTTGACTGTGGTCACCACCTCGAATCACTCCGTCGTCCTGATCATCTTCATCTTCCTCCTCCTTGACCTTGGGAACCACCAGTTGAGTGTCCTTGGCACTGGTCATCTTGCTCGTGTCCTCTTCTTCTTCTTCTTTCACCTCTGGCAACACATCAGTAACAGTACGTTTTGGTGGATGAGGACAGTTACAGACTGGTCCCATTGGTTGTGATTTGAAAGGACATGATTGGCCACGATCTGTGTGAAGTACAACAAATGTTAATAAAGTCAAATACAAACAACCAACAAGTCATACCATCACTGTCCATTTGTTGGTGGTGTCCGTTGTGTGACTGCTCATCGAGATGTTCGCGTTTGATGTGATCGGACAGTTGAACAGTGCGGACGGGTGAAGATACATTCGAAGGTGATACTGAGGAGACAGAATTGGTGGAAGGAAGACCATCGGAGACAGCGGCACTGGTCGATGCAATCGGAAGCAGCGAGACACGATTGTCAGTTTGAAATTGCTCGTGACTGATTTGTTGGTTGTTGTTTGTTTGTGCAGATTGTGCTGAAGTGTTGTCCTGTTCGGTAGTGGCCAAATTGGGGAGAAGAGAAGATTGCTCGGAAATGTGTTGAGATTCGAGTTGATTTGATACATTGTAGAGTGGAATGGAGACAGAATGACCAGAAGGAAAGGTCACATCGGCAATACATTGAGAGGTTGAGGAATTAGAGGCTTCCTCGCGAGTGAGCAAAGGTGGCGGTATGCCTTCGATGTAACTGGTCGAGTGATTCGGCATTAGACGAACATCACCAGAATGGTGTTGGGAATGAGCAGACACGGGGGTGTAGGTGGTCTCGACCCGCCAGTGTTGATATCTTCCTTCAGTGCGAATGCACTCGACCACAGCAGACCGAGCCAGCGAGGCCAACTCCACTTTGAATGTGTCCAGTCTGCTGTCCTCAGTCGAGTCAACGTGTTCGTGCAGAGATGTCTTCAGGTCAGCCGCAGTGGCATCGACTCGGGTGGAGAGGTGTTCCAGAAAGGAATTCATTTCGAGTGAGGAAAAGTAGAAGTAGAATCGAGTTGACTTTGAGAAGGCAACACAGACACAGAGAGGAGAGTGTGTGTGTGTGTTAAGGCAAGTCGCGGCTCAATTTTTTGTTTAAAATTCCAAATTATTTTAAGATCTTAAGTTATCGGTTATCTCATCATCTATCGTCCTACAAAAAATTAGAACAATATTCCGACGAGAAGTCTCGAAAATTCAACATTTCCAAGATGCACCTTTCGCATTTGCCCCCTACCGGCCAATGCATACTTTTTAGTTTTTCCTTTCTCCTGCAAATCAAGACCTTTGCATTTTGTTTTTGCTTCTTCTCCTACAAAACTTATCCGATTTTGTTGAACCAGGGCTTTTATTAAAGGTAATAAGATTCTCTATTTGGCGGATAGAAAAGATTTTAAACATTTTATCTTATCTGATCGTGAGTTCATCTTAAAGTGTTCAAAATATGCTACTTTTTTACATTTTCTTATCTATATTCTCAAGAAAAAATATTTTCATAAATGTTTTCTGATGCCGTTAAAGCCAATCAATTTATCTTTAATTTGAGCTATAGTATGCCACAATCGGCCAAGTATTAAAGGAAGAGTAACTTTTCAAATACCATCTAGTCAAATCTATAGATTTGAGCTAAGGGGGCAATTCATACAGGACGTTACCCGCATCTGTCCTTAATGTAAACATGTGAGAGAAGCACAGTGCAAACGATGCATCAACACACAAAACAATTAACTCAACATTACATTTCTTTCATACAATGCAAGTTTCACTAAACACGGTTTGATGACATTTTCTGCAGCAGCTGTTGTGATAACTTGTTGCCCCGATCACTGAAGCTCACGTGAAATATTTTTCTAGTTGATTTGTATTTGACATCAAAATGGCTGTAGCTAACCGATTTGCCTCGTTTTTGGATCGATTTGACGCTCAACTCGTTGCGAATGGTGACCGAATGAAACACGAACTCAATCAATGGATCGATGAACGTGTGGCCCTCGTGCGTTCTAAGGTGCAAATGATTCGTTTCGATGTGATTCGTGCTCGAAAGGAGAAAGTAATATTCGATGATGAACCAAAGGTGGTGACTGTCTCACTGGACGAGTGGATGCAACAGGAACGTGCTCGTGCTGCTGAAGAATCTCACAACGCTCCTTCAACCTCTTCTGCTGGTCACAAACGTAAATCATCATCATCCAACCAGCCACGATCCATCAACAAACGACACAAAACTACAAAAAACAAGTTTGTTTGCCAGTATCCCGAATGTGGCCAGACATTTCCATTTGATTCGTTTCTCGCTCGACACGAACGTATCCATCTCGGTGTGAAACCATTCATCTGTACTTGGCCAGACTGTCGCTATTCATCAGAAACTCGTGGCAATGCTATTCGTCATATTCGTGTTCAACATTTCAAATTGCCTCTAACTAAACAGCAACAGAAACGTGGCAACATTGTCGATGACCGCAATCCTCACGATTATGTTCGAGAGGACCAGGACCTGATGAAACGTCGTCTCGAGTGAATGAACCACTCCATTTTAAACGATAACATAAACATTTTGTCTCTTTTGTCAATTCCTCTTTTATTTCTCTTTTATAATAATAATGATAAAACAAAATTTACTGTAACTCAACCTAACCCACAACATTCTCCACACAGACCTACACATTTCTCCATAATATATATCTCACTATTTTGGAATATATTCATATTTGTGTCCAAATCAAATAAATCACTTTTTTTATTACTTGAGCTGTTGATTCACTATTTGGACAATGTGCTTAATTTTGTATTTGGTCTTACTCTCCGTACGATTTATTTACGCTAAATCTGTTTTTTATTTTTTTTGCCTTTGATCATTTCTCAATCTGTGGTGGCCACAGTGTCAACTACATTTACTGAAATACTACCATTACCCTAACAAATAAATATGATCTATATTTTAAAAAACTGATTAATGATTGATTAAATTGATGAATTTAATGATGAATAAAATTTGCAATTTAAATCATAATTTGGAAACCATAAATTTTGGTCTTTGTCTGAGAGTAATTTTTTATTCACAAATTAAATGCTGTCCGAAATTGTGTTCAGTTTCAGTAAATAGTAGTTTGAATATTATATTTGGATTGAGTGATGAGCTGCTTCATCATGAGCAATGAGGGTAATACTAAATGCACCATCGATGTTGCTCTCACTCTCAACTATCGATGCTGTGACATGCTGCATTACCTCTCACTCTCACACAACACAACAACAAACAGTCGCACTTTTTGATTGTTAGACAGCACCTTTCGTCACCTCGTTTTGTGTTGTCATATTCACTTTTTCGCTCTGTTCTCCGTTGCTTATCTCTCCTCATCTCTACATTCGTCAATTCTCATCTACGGAGAAATGAATCGTGACGCATCTACAGACAATGACGAGACAAATTGTGAATCACATCACGAGTTAGTAGAGGAAATCGCTCAACTGAAGGAACGTGAACGAGTTCTGGTTAGTGAAAATGACCAATTACGAGCACAACTGGTGGAGATGAAGGAAGAGGCTCACAAGAAATATGATGATTTGATGGTGCAGTATAACATGAAACGAGAATATGAAGATGATGGTGAGTTTGGTTTGGTTGGTTGTATTTGACTTATTTACAATTGGTGATATTTGCACAGGCACATCAAACAATCAGGTGACGGTCAAAACTGAATGGGACCATGAAGAGGTGAAGGTGGAAATCAAAGAAGAAATCAAAGAGGAAGAAGATCATGACATTATCATCAAACGAGAATATGTGTCTGCATACATCAAAACCGAATCGAATGATGTGAAGATAAAAATTAAAGAAGAGATAAAGGAGGAAGATGATGAGGATAATCATGACGACGATTGTGGTTATAACCTACGTTTTGTGAAGAAGGAAGAGGTGAGTGATGATGATTCCAACTCGATGCTACTCGATGATCCAGTCAATGTTGATGAAGTGGTACAGCCCAATTTGAATCACTCAACTGATCAACTCAACACCCCAACCAACTTTGAGCTGTCTCCATCAGCTAACGAACAAATGCAACTGACCAACAGCTCACAGATTGACCAACAAGTGGACAAAGCTGAACACGAGCCTAACGAGCCAGCCAATCACGGCCACAACCAATGGCCAACTACGAAACAGTCCAAAACTCGCAAACGCACACGCAAATCACTCACCACCGAAGGCTCTTCTCTCGAGAATCGTTCGACAAACTGCCAAGTGTCCACTCCTGGTCCGATGACCAACTCGAAGCGAATTCGAGTGTCGACAGAGCTGGACCGCACAGAGACCGTCCAGGAAGTGAGTACTGCAGTGGCAGTTGTTGAGAGGGAAATGGACGAGCAAAATGGAGGAAGAGGAGGTTTGGGGCAAATTGAAGACGATGAAACCGAGTTGAATGAAGAAGATGAAGGTGGACATTACAAGATTGAGATTGTCAAGTTGAAGTGCACTGAGGATGGCTGTGAGGATGAGGTTGCTGACAGAGAAGAGTTACACGATCACTTGCGAGTTATACATCACATATCTCCTCATCGATGTTTGGCTGAAGGATGCAACGAACGATTTGAGCAATGGTGAGTGTGATGTGGTGGTGTTGAGTTGGTTTAATTGATTTGTTTTATAGGGGTGAACTAGGTCTACATGTTCGGCACAAGCATTCGAACAACTCCACCTGGACATGTGCTCACTGCACCAAGACATTTAATACTCATCATCGTTTGTATCTTCATCTATATTTGTATCACTTCGAAGGTCAATTCAAGTGTGGCTATGATGGTTGTCACTATGATCGAGTGGCCACACTTCGAATTGAAATACAGAATCATCAGTATTCAGTCCATCGCAAGCCAGCCATCTTCGCCTGTCGATTCAACAACTGCGGCAAATCATTCAACAAAAAGTTTAATCTCGAATGTCACCAACAAAGTCACACAGGTGTCAAACCTTTCCCGTGTGAAGTGACTGGTTGCGACAAGTCTTTCGCCCTAAAGCATCATCTCAGCAATCACCAACTAATTCACCAAAAAGTGAAACCATTCAAATGTACCTGGAATATGTGTGACTATGCTGCAACTCAACAGGGGCCAGTAATCAGTCATATCCGCACTCAACATTTCAATCTCCCTCGAACCCAGAAGAAACAACGTGAACTCGGAATTGAGGACACTCGCAATCCTCGTGACTATCTCCAGCATGAACACAACTCACCAATCTGAGCACAACTCAACTCACTCCTCACAACACAATCCCACTCACTTCACTGTCATGTCTCACAATATTCTCCAACACTGACTACACATTCAATTTGTTTATAATATATTTTAATATTTTGAATATTCGTATCTGTAACCATTAAATAAATTACTCTTTTTATTAAATCCATCACGTTTACACTTTTCCACAATATAAATTTGAATCAAGTTTATTATCAATAATAAAGCAATTGCAATGCAATCAATGATAATAGAAAATTGTGAATTGTACAGTTGGGAATGTATATTGAGACAATGTAAATGTTGAGTCAATTTGAGTGAGTTTGGAAATAATCGATTATTTGTGTATTTAGAAATAGAAACAAGAAAGGAAAAAGACAATTTATAAATAAAAAATATCAAAATATCAAAACAAGTAAAATCGTGTTCTTGCTAAATTTGTAGAATTTGCGAACAGAACAAAGAAAGCAAGTGAAGAATCATCAATTCACCAAATCATTCACGGTGAACAAAGTCATGTTCACGCAAATGTGCGAATCTGTCCATCAAGTACAGTTCAATGTGGCCCAACTGGTCAGCACAGTAGTACGCAATGATCAGTTGCTCAACATTGGGCACAATCATCGAAAGTGTGCGCATGAATCGATCACTACAATTTACTGCTTCGCGATTGGTTGTACCATCGATTCGGTAGATTGTGAGACGGAAAATTTGAATGTGCTCAAGAGTAGCCAATAGGTGGTTTTGAGCTGCAAGTTCCAGTGAAGGAAGGTTAACTGCCACCCAATCGAGTTCCAATTCCGTTAAATGGCCCAATCGGGCAATATATCGAATAGTTCTCGAATTCAAGGTGAATATCTAATAAGAAACATATATAATTTGTATTACAGATCACAATTTTACATCTCAAAACCAAATCCAAATCAACACTTACATTACGATTGGTAACAGTATGCTTAAGATGTAGCACACTCAAACTCGACGCCTCAACACTCAAATAGTCGACAACATGTTCAACACTCGAATTGACAAACAGTGCCAAATGAGTCAATCGGTTCAACCAGTCCCCACTGTCTCGATTCCATCCCACCACCTCTGCACAGTTGGCCTTGACAGTCTGATTCGAGAATCGAGTGCAATTCGAGTTGTCTATAAAACGAGACAAAAAGCTGACCCATTGGCAGTGGAGAGAATCTACAGAGCGATGAGAACAGGACAAGTGCTCCAAACGGACTAAATTTGCTTCCAAATTGTCTACTTTGACAGGAAATGTATCCAAATCGAGTCGTTTGAGGTGAGTGAGCGAGCTAATCCACCGTGGAAGCAGTTGGCCCATTCGGTAATTGGCCATCAGGGCTCGATTCATGTTGAGTGACAGAGTGGTGAGCTGATCCGACGGCCACAGATTGAACACAAATGCAGGATCACTCACAGTCCAAAAGGAGATCACGAGTTGTGAGATGACGGGGAAAAGTCGAAGGAGAAGAGCTCGAAAGTGGTAAACCGCCTCAGGATCACGAGTACGTTTCAACTTCAAATAGGCAAAAGTGTTCAAATCGATTTCACCAAAGAAACGTCGAGTTAAGGCCTCACGAAAAGTGTCCGTTTGAGGGTAATCCATCAAGATTAGTGACTTTTGCTTGTTGAAATTGATATTTTCAATGACCATTTTCCATCGTTTGCACACCAATCGAAGGTGCATCAAGACATGTACATCCAAACGTGTCAAAATCGATTCTACGAGCTCATTAGGAAGTCGATCAATCTTATCCTCAATCAGTCCAGGATGATCAAACGAATAGAATGACATTTCGAGTGTCAATTTGGTAGTGAAAACAGATAAAAAGTGAAATTTTCAGACCAAAACGAAATCAAAGCTAAATCAAAACAAACACAAACAAATGTGTGTGACTGTGATTGATGAAAGCCGTTCATATAGGACGTAACGCGTAACATTCTCTGCATTTGAACTATTTTGCCATGCGCATATTCCTGTACGCCAGATATAAAATTTCCATCTTTAACGATTATGCCGATTATAAAGGTATTTCGAATCTGATGGTAATCTTAATTTGACATTTTATATGTCACCGGATATTTGTTAATTAGTCATTTCGAGCTTTGATGGACATTGTAGCTCGTAAAACTTCAAAATGCTATATTTTTGTGGAAAATTTCGCTATTTGCTTAGTCAATTCGCAATTTGACTAGCCATTTCGAGATCTGCCAAAATACACACACCGGCAGAGAAAATTAAAGAATTAATGTGTAATCTTCTATTCAAAATTTTATGATTCACAATTATCACTTATTAACTACATCCGATATTTGAATTTCAAATTAATTAAATTTAACAGATTTCATTTACAATTTCGCGAAATGACTGGTTATATTGCGAATTTTCTATACAAATAACTAAAAGAGTCATGCAAATGTTATGTCATGTTAAAAATCTGTCCTACACAGAGGGCATATTTTTATGCAGGTCCCTTATGGACTTGTGAGGTACCAAATTAAAGGTTATGACCTCAAGAATCATTTTTCGAAATTTCCAGGATGATCCGAGGTCGCCATTTTTAGCATAGCAATGTGTTAGATGTGCATCATATGGCCCATCCACATAGGACGTTACTGTACTGAAATGTATTAAACTTCTTTTGCAGATATTTCCCGTAAATTAGCTCGGATCAGTCTGGAATTTTTACCAAATGATTCTAGAGGTCATAACCTTTAATTTGGTACCTCACTTGTCCATGTGGGACCTGCATAAAATATGGCCTTTGTGTAGGGCAGAGTTGGGCATGACTCTTTCTATCCAAAATGTACTCTGCCGGAGTGTATTTTGTCATATCTCGAAATGACTAGTCAAATGCCGAAATTGTGATTAAACAATTTCGCAGTTTGACGTGAGATTCTTCAGGTATTTTGCAAAATGACTGGTCTCGCGAATATCTGGTGTCATATACAAAACTCAAGTAACAATTCTGCTAAACAATTCATTTGAAAAGCGGCACAAAAACTTTCTATTTCGAAATTTCGATTTTCAGGATTTCAAATCAAATAAAAAAAATAAAAGTTCAACGGTGGACTTAAACTTAAAATTAATTGGAAAAATGGCGTGAGCAACCAAAAGTTTCAAAACTGCAATCAATTTTGTGGTGCAATTCAAATTGATTTTTTAAAAGTAAAATTCATTAAAAGTTTCGAAAGTAACTAGTTTTGAAGTCAGTTAAAGTAAGTTTTGTAACGATCTCTAGAAGTTTGAAAAACAACATTATTTAGAAAAAAATGAGACTTTATTTCGTTCAGTTTCGTTTCATTTTCATACGTTTGGTTTAAGTTTGCAAAAGATCTTGATCTTGCTTGATTAAAAATGCCAAAGAAAATTTTGCGTTTGAAATTGAAATTGTACGAACATTTTTTGTTGGCTTACTTCAATGCCATCGATGGCATATTCAACTGTGAATCCCACTATGAAAAGTTGCTGATTCAATTCGCGAATGCATTGATCATTGTATTGCTAATCTGCAAATCGATCCACCACGCCTTCCTGTGGACCAGTCCCTCACTGGATCGTACCGCTCGAGCGGTCCACAATGACCCCACTTTCCTGTACAGTGGACTCGAGAAAGTGAATCTTGCAGCGATTGCAATGTGTGCCCAATCAGCCTACTACCACTACAAAATGATCTTCTCGGTTGATGACAAATTCTATGCAAACTTTGTGCAAGTTGTAAGACAAATTCTGTTTGGTAATGACAAGTCGAAGGGACAGTTTCGATTCTTTCGAACACTTTACCACAACAAACCGGCAAATTTGATTGTACGAACGCTGGCAAAACATTACATTCAACTGATGGATGGCTTTTTTGCTTTCGTCGGTAAGTCTTTTCGTAATAGAGAATTTTTAACAATAATTCTTCGAGATAATTATTCTAGTTTCCCATTAATTAGTTAGTTAGGTAATAGTGGATTAGTTAGTAAGTTGGTAGGTTAGTTAGATGGTAAGTTAGTTGGTTAGTAATTTGGTTAGTTATTTGCGTAATTTGTAAGTTGGTTAGTTAGTAAGTTGGTAGGTTAGTTAGATGGTAAGTTATTTGGTTAGTTAGTAAGTTGTAGGTTAGTTAGTAAGTTGGTTAGTTAGTACGTTGTAGGTTAGTTAGATGATAAGTTATTTGGTTAGTTAGTAAGTTGTAGGTTAGTTAGTAAGTTGGTTAGTTAGTACGTTGTAGGTTAGTTAGATGATAAGTTATTTGGTTAATTAGTAAGTTGGCTAATTTGTAAGTTGGTTAGTTAGTAAGTTGTAGGTTAGTTAGATGGTAAGTTATTTGGTTAATTAGTAAGTTGGTTAGTTAGGTTAGTCAGAAACTAATTAGGGATTATTGTAAAAATCACTAGTACAAAAGTCTATTTTATTATTGCAAGAAAAAATGCTAGCCTTTCTAATATCTAATATCTAATAACTTTATCCACGCATTAGCTCTCTTAACAATTCGCAACCAGTACTATCTTCTCTCCTATTCTGTTGACAATCCTCTCCAATTCTTCACCTTCTCTGGAATAATCAATTTTGCCCTGATGCAACTCAATTTCTTGCTTTCCAAGTTGAGTCTTTTATTCATTTCGATCATCAACGCAAACATCTCCACCACCTTTCTCACCTTCACACTCACAATATTTATTCAACTGAAACAAATCAATCAATTGCTAATACTGAGCCCTCGTCGATTTCAGTCGTACTTCACTCGTGCCCATTCGAGTGCATTCATTGTGCATCATCACCAGACTGTTGAGGCTGTCTCAGTGGTGAATCGAATTTGTGGACGAATGCTGCTGGCCTTTATGCTCATCCACGTGCCCATCAACTCCTATCTGGTCATGTCCATTGGACTGGCTGGTGAGCTTGAGCCGTCACGAGTGCTACTGCTGGGCGTGGTTGTTTGCTTTCAGATGACTTCAATCTTTGTGTTTCATCTGATGAGTGCACTGTACATTGCTCGAATTGTGGCCTGCAAACAGAAGCTCTACTCGATTATCTTTCGAAGAGAGAAAATTATCCTTTACGGAACTTGGAGACGTCAACTGGCTTGCTACATTGAGAGATTGGACAGCCCTGAACGATTGGGTCTTACATATGGCTCATTTGGACTCATTTCGATCAGTTCATTTGCTCAGGTAATAATGTTTATTTCATAATTTGCTAAGTAACTTATTTTCATAATTATTCCAACCAGTTTGTCTGGCTCTACACTCAATTCATCATGTATTGGTATTTGTTTATTAAATCAGACTATGTTGTCTATTTGTAAATGTTACCGTCAAATTCGTCATTCCATGGTTTGCCTAGGCAATCCAAGAAAATTTTCTTAATATTTCCTATTCTGGGGTTTGCCTAGGCAGTATAAGAATTGACTAGGCATTCCGCGTTTCAATATTCTTACTTTAGGCAAAAGTGAAAATTCAATTAACGAACTACGATAAAATTTCTATTTCACTTGCAAACATGTCTAAAACAAACTTTTAATAACAATTTTTATTATTATAATTAAGTAGATAAAATAAAATAACTTTATGATTTCCAAAATTTAGTGATGTTTTAAAATCTCAATATCTAAAATATAAAGTTTTTATACAGCAGGAATTATTTTGTTTTTGCCTAGACAAACCGCGGAATGACGATTTATTATTCACTTTGCTGGTATCATATACCGTTCAAACGGGAAATTAGTCATTCTATGGTTTGTTTAGGTAAAATTGAATAAATGTTTAGATATTTCCACTTTTGCCTAAAAGAAATTTTAAAGGGAATTTTAAAAGGGAATTTTAAAACGCGGAATACCTAGTCATTCCCAATACTGCTTAGGCAAACCACGTAATGACAAATTTCGCGTTTGGATGGTAACATAAATAAAGAAACATTCCTTGTACATTGTACAATCTAAAATCAACTGTACTGTGTCAGCAGTCTACACTTTCATAATTGACTTTGTAAAACTAATAAATTTACTTTTCAGAACAGCAGTCGATTTTAGTATTTTTCAAATCAAATAAAAAATTGCTGTTCACTTTTAAGTTCAATTTTAATACACTCTTTGATACAACTTTCGATATTTCACGTATTTAGTTATTCAAAAAAAGAGCAATAAAAAACTTTTACCTTAACTCTGACTTGTCACGAATGGAATTGAGTTTTTTTTGCAAAAAAACCTTATTTGTAAAAAGATTTGAACAACATAACAGTGTCAATGATAATTCAAATAACAGACAAATTCAGGATTTTAAATTTTTTTTATTAAAATTAAAATTTTGAAAAGATAATTTCGGAAACAAACAAACTTTATTGACCCAATTGTCCCAATCCATGAAATCCAAAAATTGTCAAGAACTCATAAATTTCCCTCTAGTTGCACTTTTCTACAACATTTATTTATCAAAAAATAAATATCCTTTTTTATCAATTCAACCATAATTTTGTCTTTTTCTACTTCATCTGCTTCTTCTTGCTCAGACTTGCTTTACGATCATCATAATCTTTTTATGGCTTGTCTGCATTGGGAATTGTACTAAAATGCCAAATTGACAGTTCCAGTGCAAAACATTAGTCTATTTCTGTCGACTATTATCAGATCAACTTCTGCTATCTCAAGTCACTTTGTTGCAATTCAACAAAGTTTGTTTACTTTACTTTGTCTTAGATTGCTAATCTCAAGTACCTTGAATTCGCATGAAATCGAATGCAAAATTTGGCAACAGTAACAGTAACTGCAACTGATCTTATCTCGTGTATCACATGTATCGTAAAAAATTAAGATACCAAAATACCTTCTATGTACTGAGCAGCGGTGTAACAGTGGTAGCACCATAAAACAGACAGTTAACCCTTTAGCGCCGACATTTATGTTAGGCTGGAGAACGGCACCTGAGGGTCCACTTCACATATGCAGTTACGGAGGCTTGGGGTACAATTCCTTGCTTTCGTAACTGCATATGTGAGGTGGACTCTCAGGTCTCTAATTTATGTTTCAGATAAAAGACTGCATAGGGTTAACTGTTGACTAATTAATCTACTATGACTTTTACGTAATTTACAAGGTAGCTAATCTGTTAATGAGCTCACCTGTCAATGAGCTTAATAAGGAGCACAATGCAACAGTACAATAACATTTTGCGTTCTCAAATTGAAGCGATAACAAATGATCGT
The DNA here is from genome assembly GCA_023373905.1 of Rhizoglyphus robini. NCBI lineage: Eukaryota > Metazoa > Arthropoda > Arachnida > Sarcoptiformes > Acaridae > Rhizoglyphus > Rhizoglyphus robini. The sequence goes on along the minus strand of JAKIJQ010000235.1, from coordinate 174,691 downwards.
AAAACATTAAAAGTCTATTTAATCAAACGCACAATATTCTTTTATCTCAACCTTAACCTTGTGCTCCCAAATTTTGTCTTCGAAAATGTCTAAACTAAAGTTGTTTCTAAGTGTTTTTCTCCTTTTGGCCTCAATTGGGTCCATTTCCACTCAAACGTGTACCTCCTGTACCGCCTGCTGTTACTATGCCTTCACCTACTCCTGGGTACAGACCACCTGTCGACTTGAGGACGCGAGTCAAAGTGCCAGTAACACCAAAACCTGCAAACCCCAGGCCCAACTGCCCTCGATCATTACAATCCACGGTCTATGGCCCAATTTGGCCAACAGTACATCACAGCTCGGCTACTGTAAGGATCAGTCCGAGCCTTTCGACACTCTCAGACTGACTCATTTGGAGGAAAAGTTGAGACTGTTCTGGCCAACGGCTTTTACTGGTTCAGGACAGAGTGATGAGTCCTTCTGGAAGCACGAGTGGGACAAACATGGCACTTGTTCACCACTGGGACTGGTTGACTACTTTCACAAGTCACTTCAACTCGACGCTCGGTATCCGATCAATGATTGGTTGACCCAGGCCAATATTGTTCCAAGCAATTCACGACTGTACTCAATTGCTCAGGTATTTAATTAATTAATTTATTTATTTAAAGAGATTCTTGTCATTGTCTATTTTAGTCAATTGTTTTCCTTGTAGAATTTTATTTTACAATTTTTTAAAAAAAACAAAAATTAGTTGCCTTGTAAACTGCAATAAGACATAATTCATGATTTTACTGTTTTACAAGGAAAATCTTTTCAAATTTTGTTTATATTTTTTAAAATCAATTTTATTTTTGCGTTTCTACAAGAAAAAATTGAATTGTTAAAACTGACCTCAATAAGCAATTTAAATATTTTTATATTAACTTTTTACAAGGAAAACTTTTTTGTTGCTTTGTAAAAACCGATAGCAATATAAGCCATAATTGATTATTTTTATTTTTTTACAATGAAACCAAAAAGTTGCCTTGTTAAAACCAACACCAATGAACACACAATAACTTAAACATTCTTTTTATCACACTCTTACTATAGATCAAAACAATGTTCCTGGACCACTCTGTCGGTCCGGACCAGTACCGGATCAAGTGCACCTCCATCAAGGGCGGCATTCAACTGCTCAAGGACATTATGCTGTGCGTCTCCAATGCGGACGCTACCACACTCGTCGACTGTGTCACTGTCAAGTCAACCTGCACTGGACAGTTCTACTTTATCGACAATTTCCTCAATGAACTGGCATAATTTGGAAATTACAAATTAATAAAAATAAAAATTAATCACGATTAATTTATTAATATATTATAATAAACAGGAAATAATCAATTAAATATTATAAATAAATATTGATATTTATTAATCTACGTATAATAATTTATTAAAAAATTTAATATCCATTACGCAAACTTTAAAACTTTTTACATTGATCGATTAGAATGTTTACGTATTTTTTTTATTTTTAAAACATTTCCTAACCTTAAAGTTTAGATTAACGATCATGACGAGTATGAACAGATCGTAACCACAAAACCATGTACAGTTGTACATAAATATAATATTTAATATATTAAAATCGTCGAGAGTTTGAACTTTTCAAACTAAAAAACAACAAAAACATTAAATTCAAAATGGAAATTGATTTCACGGGTAAATGTGCTCTCGTGACTGGTGCCGGCCGTGGAATTGGTCGTGATATTGTGCGTCTATTGGCCCGTTCTCGCGCATGCGTGATTGCTGTTTCGCTGATTCAAGCAGAATTAGATTCACTCAAACAAGAGCTTTCAAATTCTTCAGTTACAACTGTTTGTGTGGATTTGAGTGATTGGGCGTCAACTGAGTGGGCACTGGCGCCCTATTCGACAAAAATCGACCTACTCGTGAACAATGCCGCCATTTGTGAATGCCTCCCCCTAGAACAAGTGACCGCTGATACACTCGATCGACATTGGAATTTGAATGTTAAAGCTGCTGTTAATGTTACCAAAATTGTATCCCCCGGAATGAAGGCCCGTAAATATGGTTCGATTGTGAACACTTCGAGTATAAGTTCACTGTCGGGTTTTGCGTACTGTTTAGCGTATGGCGCATGTAAAGGAGCACTGGACAATGTGACCAAGGTACTGGCACTCGAACTTGGACAGTACAACATTCGAGTCAATTCGGTAAATACCACCACAACAGACAGCACGTGGTGATGGTCACGTATTGAGAATAGTAAACTTATGAACTGTTTTGTATTGACTGAACGCCACTGGGATGACACCAACTGTGCACAGTGCAAGTCATGAAGACGTACACCACCACAACAGACAGCACGTGGTGATGGTCACGTATTGAGAATAGTAAACTTATGAACTGTTTTGTATTGACTGAACGCCACTGGGATGACACCAACTGTGCACAGTGCAAGTCATGAAGACGTACACCACCACAACAGACAGCACGTGGTGATGGTCACGTATTGAGAATAGTAAACTTATGAACTGTTTTGTATTGACTGAACGCCACTGTGATGACACCAACTGTGCGCAGTGCAAGTCATGAAGACGTACACCACCACAACAGACAGCACGTGGTGATGGTCACGTATTGAGAATAGTAAACTTATGAACTGTTTTGTATTGACTGAACGCCACTGGGATGACACCAACTGTGGACAGTGCAAGTCATGAAGACGTACACCACCACAACAGACAGCACGTGGTGATGGTCACGTATTGAGAATAGTAAACTTATGAACTGTTTTGTATTGACTGAACGCCACTGTGATGACACCAACTGTGCACAGTGCAAGTCATGAAGACGTACACCACCACAACAGACAGCACGTGGTGATGGTCACGTATTGAGAATAGTTGGAGGAGCGACCGAAATCACTCACGCTGAGCGAGCGAAGCGAGCGAGGTGTGAGTGATTGAGGGAGTGACGATTCCCTGCCAGAAAAAAAAGGAATTGGGGCAAATCTTGTGGGCAAGCAAACGCCGAAACTACTGTATGGATCGGTCTGAAAATTTAACACAATGTTCGGGTGGTGGTGTAGATGTGCACTATTGATTTTGGGTCATATAGGTCAAAGGTCAAAGGAGTAGTAATTTTTCAAAAAATTCAAAATTTTGTATTGAAATGTGTAGAGACCGAGTGTCAACACTGTGTGTGTGTCCTCCTGTGACACAGCCAAGCACACACTCTTCCCGATGCGCCCGCTGTGCGCAATGGAGATGCGCAGTAGCAAGCACACCCAAATGTGAATCAGGGAGTTAGATGCGGACAATTTGAATAGAATGCACGTTTGTCCGAGTGTTTGTTTACGTTTTCCAACATATTCTGCTCATCGATGATTTGAAACTAAACGTCAGTGACCATTTAAGGGTATTAACAAATGATTAAACCGTTAATAAATACGACACTGAACAACAAATAATTAAGAGAAACCTCAAGGATTTTAAGTGATTGAAAGTTTATTGCGTATGTTAATATGTGAATTAATCCGAAAGCAATCATGAAAACACACATTTGTTTATTTATTTCAAAGTTTTTTTTTCATATTTTTTATTTAGCGCTGTGTTGTAAAGTTATTTATAAAATTTGGAGCAAGTTTTTTCATGATGTAGCCCAAATGGTGAAATCCATAAAATTTTCAATATAATTTATGATTTGCAATTATAACAAGATTTACTTTAAATTTCTGTTTCACAAGATTTGATTCAAAAAGGTTTTTATTAAATTTATGCAATTTTTTAATAATCTATCTTTGATTAGTATTCATGTGCTTTTACTTTGATTAACTACAAAAATAACAAAAATCCACTTCACATTTTACCATTCCATCAAAAAATATTCTGCCCTTCTTTACAAATTTGGTGGATTCTACACTATGGATTTGCGTGATGACAATAAGGAAAATTTGATTGCAGACATTTATCCGATCAATCAGATCTTGAAGTACTATCTCGAAGATTGTTGTCAATAATTTGTTGAATGGTGGATTTGTATTTGGGACCCGAACAAATATTTAGTATTTGTTTGAGTTTGAATTTAGTTCATTTTGTTATTTGCATCATGTGATAGGATTTATTTGGGTTTAGAAAATGAATCGAAAAATGTACAAGGAGTTTATATCTAAAAATTTTAAAATGTAAAAATATTACAAATTAGATTGAAATTTAAAACATTAATTTATTCCCAAAACTCCCAATATAACCCAACCCCGATTAAACTAAATTTGGAGTACATTGCCCATAGTGAATTTAGAGAGAATCAGTTGTTGATCGATTCTTCGATGTTATTTAATAATATTTAATAATGAAAATTTTATTTTTTAATGTATCAGAGGTAGGCTACCAATGGCTAAATGACCCAATTTCCAAAACTCAAATGCCAATTGGCCATTAAATTATTTCCTAATGATGCAGTAACAAAATTGATTTTATATTGAACATGTTTTTGACATAATTTCACAATCCCACAATTAGCCCAAAAATGTCTCGGTTTTTATTTCTTTTTTAACCGGATTTTTAAAATCCCATGTCAATTGGTAATTAAAGATTATGAAATTGTTCGGATGGGTAAAGATCTAGGTGTCTATTTTAAAAACGCAATGGTTATGTGGCCATAAGCAGAAAATAGTTGCCCAACTTTGTTGTACATGAACTGATTTGGAACACAACTGATCAAACGAGAAACAAATGGTTTACATACTCTCGCTCCGACTTTTATGCCAATGGCATTACCTATTTTGATTTACGATAGCTAAAAGGTTTCATAATGCCAGCGGCTGGTTCTATACTAGTAAACTTATGAACTGTTTTGTATTGACTGAACGCCACTGGGATGACACCAACTGTGCACAGTGCAAGTCATGAAGACGTACACCACCACAACAGACAGCACGTGGTGATGGTCACGTATTGAGAATAGTAAACTTATGAACTGTTTTGTATTGACTGAACGCCACTGGGATGACACCAACTGTGCACAGTGCAAGTCATGAAGACGTACACCACCACAACAGACAGCACGTGGTGATGGTCACGTATTGAGAATAGTAAACTTATGAACTGTTTTGTATTGACTGAACGCCACTGGGATGACACCAACTGTGCACAGTGCAAGTCATGAAGACGTACACCACCACAACAGACAGCACGTGGTGATGGTCACGTATTGAGAATAGTAAACTTATGAACTGTTTTGTATTGACTGAACGCCACTGGGATGACACCAACTGTGCACAGTGCAAGTCATGAAGACGTACACCACCACAACAGACAGCACGTGGTGATGGTCACGTATTGAGAATAGTAAACTTATAAACTGTTTTGTATTGACTGAACGCCACTGGGATGACACCAACTGTGCACAGTGCAAGTCATGAAGACGTACACCACCACAACAGACAGCACGTGGTGATGGTCACGTATTGAGAATAGTAAACTTATGAACTGTTTTGTATTGACTGAACGCCACTGGGATGACACCAACTGTGCACAGTGCAAGTCATGAAGACGTACACCACCACAACAGACAGCACGTGGTGATGGTCACGTATTGAGAATAGTAAACTTATGAACTGTTTTGTATTGACTGAACGCCACTGGGATGACACCAACTGTGCACAGTGCAAGTCATGAAGACGTACACCACCACAACAGACAGCACGTGGTGATGGTCACGTATTGAGAATAGTAAACTTATGAACTGTTTTGTATTGACTGAACGCCACTGGGATGACACCAACTGTGCACAGTGCAAGTCATGAAGACGTACACCACCACAACAGACAGCACGTGGTGATGGTCACGTATTGAGAATAGTAAACTTATGAACTGTTTTGTATTGACTGAACGCCACTGGGATGACACCAACTGTGCACAGTGCAAGTCATGAAGACGTACACCACCACAACAGACAGCACGTGGTGATGGTCACGTATTGAGAATAGTAAACTTATGAACTGTTTTGTATTGACTGAACGCCACTGGGATGACACCAACTGTGCACAGTGCAAGTCATGAAGACGTACACCACCACAACAGACAGCACGTGGTGATGGTCACGTATTGAGAATAGTAAACTTATGAACTGTTTTGTATTGACTGAACGCCACTGGGATGACACCAACTGTGCACAGTGCAAGTCACTCACTCAATGGGGATGGAACTGATTCGTGTAGAAAGTGTTGATTTTGGTTATTTGACTTTGTATTTGACAAATGAGGAGTGAGTTGACTTTTGAGTACACCATTGGATTGAGCGTCAAAGTTGTCTGATCGAGATCGGTCTAGTCAAAATAACAAATCAGAGCTATCATTTACAAAGCCGTGCCTGCAATTTCGTTCAACATGTCACGACATCTGCCGATTAACCAATTTCAAAGTATTACGTACTCATTGTGTCACAACTTGTCATGATTATCTTTTTCAGGTTTAAATGATAGGAAATCAAAGATTACACTACATTTATTTTCATTTCCATTTTGTTTGGATATTTTGTGAATGAGAAACAAATGCTTTTGGTAAATGTGCAATGCGTTATTAGTTGGTCTAATTGTGCAATGTCAATGTTTGGTTCTGTTGGCAATACTCAAACAGACCACTTTCAATACATCCCAAACTCTATCAATTCTATTCTCGTAGTAGTAGTTGATCTGTTTTCACTACATGTTCGATAAACTTGACTTTATATGTTGACATTGAACAGTCGTAATTGTGTAGGTTGTTTGTTTGTTTGCCAAATATGACAAATTGCACTAAACCTCGAGATAGTTTCAAAAATATAAATGTGAGATTTGCGGTGATTGAGTTTTAATTATATTCTCAAAATAAATAATATTTTTGCTGAAAATAATAATTCCCCTTCTTTTAGGCGGTTCGTCCTATGTGAACGGCCCCAAGCTGTTGTGTTGTGTTGTGGCATGTGTCTGTGAGTGTCACTCGCACTCGTGTTTTGGTTGTGCTTTGTGTGGTGCTTGATTTGTTTGCTCTTCTTGACCAAACTAGGTTTGTTTGCCCGTTTTGAGTTCACCTCCTGTGCTGTACTTGGTAAGTTATAATATGACAAGCAAATGTATTTGTGTATGTATTTGACCATTTTGATTACAGCAATACACAACAACATGCATTCGCGTAATGTCAAGCCGAATCTCGTGGATGCCTTGGCACAACTCGAAATTGGTGGACAGTCACGACCTCGTTCCTTCAACAAATTACCAAACGAATTGTTACGAGCAATTCTGCGCCGAGTGCAGGCACACCACCTGATTCGACTCAGACTGGTGGACAACAGGTGGAGGGCACAGATCGAGGACATTTGGAAGGACAAAAAGTGTTTGATGATTGGACGACGATGGAACAAGGACTCTCTATCGGAATTGTGTGCACAAATGAATGGTCACCTCAAATTGAGCCCCGATTTTGTCTTCATACAACTCAATGAACTCGATTATCAAATTGCCTTGTCTGGCCATCTTTGCACCCTTCTCCCAAAACTATTTCCCAACATTGAGCAATTCTATATCATTGAGAGTGTCAAGTATCCTTCCTCCGAATTCACCTCAATGCTCAGTCAGTGGTCGTCAACTTTGTCCACTCTGTCGCTGTTCAAGTTCTCAAATCAAAATCCCAACGAACTTTATGCTCAGCTCAATCAAATGACCAATCTAAAGCGACTTGATTTTTATTTTATTCCATCCATAGAAAAATTGTCACCAACCTTTGCACGACTTGAACATTTCTCTACATGGAGTAGTGATGCTATTAACGAGATTGTGCCATTCTTTGGTGAAGGATTTTGCAGTTTAGGAATCCATTTCTATTGGGCTGGTATTGAAGTGATCACTAATTGGCTACAACTCAATGCTCAATTTGTTCGCAATCTCGTACGATTGAGTTTGACTACATTTGATCCTGAAGTGTTGTCGTTCATTTGTGAACATTTTACTTCATTGCAAATGTTACGAATTGATGTAGATGATTGTCAGGTAAGATTGTTGACGTGTTTCTATTAGTGATTTAATTCATTTTCTTTTTTAGTTCACCACCGAAATGTTTGCTAATTTGGCTCGATTGACTCATTTGAGTGAGTTACGAATTGATCGCACCGGAATTGTGCTTGCCACTCTAGATGTTGCTAAACTGAAGCCACTGCTCAACATTCGAACATTTTCGCTTGTGGATTTTAGTTTGGTGAATGGTCGTGAGAGATGGGCATCAGAGAATTACAATGTTACTCAGTTTGTCCGAATTCTTTCGACCATACTTCCCAATGTCGTCAAATTGACTTTCGAACACATAAGATATTACTCAGAGATTGGAAATCTGTTCGAGGCTCATTCGAATCAATTTGCCCATTTGCGTTCGTTCAATGTGGAAGTGAACAGTTCGATTGGGCGTCTGATGGAATAACAAGACGAACAAATCAAGATATTACCATTTTCTGGATTGAAATGTTAATGAGTGAGAATACAAATCAAATTACCTTTATTGCTGATCTTTGTAAATTGATGAATAATAAATCTTTTCTGTTCTGAACACGACTTTACCTCTTTTTTGAGAGATTGACTTCTGTCGAGGTTTGTGTGAGCAACTTTTCATGGTTACCTTTTTCAGGTTAAAATGATTGACACAAAAAAGGTTACATTAGATTTAGATTCATTTCTATTTTGTTTGGATATTTCGTGATTGCTTACAAAATGTAGCTTTTGGTCTAATTGTGCAATGTGAACTAAATGTGAGTTGGTCTAATTGTGCAATGTGAACTAAATGTGAGTTGGTCTAATTGTGCAATGTGAACTAAATGTGAGTTGGTCTAATTGTGCAATGTGAACTAAATGTGAGTTGGTCTAATTGTGCAATGTGAACTAAATGTGAGTTGGTCTAATTGTGCAATGTCAATGTTTGGTTCTGTTTGTCATACTCAAACAGTCCACTTTCAATGTCACACTCATCACTGTCAATACATCACAAACTCACTATCAATTCTATTCTCGTCGTAATTGGTCTAATTGTGCAATGTCAATGTTTGGTTCTGTTTGTCATACTCAAACAGTCCACTTTCAATGTCACACTCAACACTGTCAATACATCACAAACTCACTATCAATTCTATTCTCGTCGTAATTGGTCTAATTGTGCACTGTCAATGTTTGGTTCTATTGGACATACTCAAACAGTCCACTTTCAATGTCACACTCAACACTGTCAATACATCACAAACTCACTATCAATTCTATTCTCGTCGTAATTGGTCTAATTGTGCAATGTCAATGTTTGGTTCTGTTTGTCATACTCAAACAGTCCACTTTCAATGTCACACTCAACACTGTCAATACATCACAAACTCACTATCAATTCTATTCTCGTCGTAATTGGTCTAATTGTGCAATGTCAATGTTTGGTTCTGTTTGTCATACTCAAACAGTCCACTTTCAATGTCACACTCAACACTGTCAATACATCACAAACTCACTATCAATTCTATTCTCGTCGTAATTGGTCTAATTGTGCAATGTCAATGTTTGGTTCTGTTTGTCATACTCAAACAGTCCACTTTCAATGTCACACTCAACACTGTCAATACATCACAAACTCACTATCAATTCTATTCTCGTCGTAATTGGTCTAATTGTGCAATGTCACTGTTTGGTTCTGTTTGTCATACTCAAACAGTCCACTTTCAATGTCACACTCAACACTGTCAATACATCACAAACTCACTATCAATTCTATTCTCGTCGTAATTGGTCTAATTGTGCACTGTCAATGTTTGGTTCTGTTTGTCATACTCAAACAGTCCACTTTCAATGTCACACTCAACACTGTCAATACATCACAAACTCACTATCAATTCTATTCTCGTCGTAATTGGTCTAATTGTGCACTGTCAATGTTTGGTTCTGTTTGTCATACTCAAACAGTCCACTTTCAATGTCACACTCAAAACTGTCAATACATCACAAACTCACTATCAATTCTATTCTCGTCGTAATTGGTCTAATTGTGCAATGTCAATGTTTGGTTCTGTTTGGCATACTCAAACAGTCCACTTTCAATGTCACACTCAACACTGTCAATACATCACAAACTCACTATCAATTCTATTCTCGTCGTAGTTGATCTGCTTTTCACAACATTATTGATAAACATGACTTTAAATGTTGAACATTGTACAGTCGTAAATGGGTAAGTTGTTTGTTTGTTGGCCAAATATGACAAATAGCACTTAACCTCGTGATAGTTTCAAAAATAAAATGTGAGATTTGTGATGATAGAGTAACTCTATTAGAGTTTTAATTATATTCTCAAAGCAAAAAAATATTTTTTTCTGAAAATGATAATTTTTCACTTCTTTTAGGTAATTCGTCCTATGTGAACGGCCCCAAACAGTTGTGTTGTGTTGTGGCATGTGTCTGTGAGTGTCACTCGCACTCGTGTTTTGGTTGTGCTTTGTGTGGTGCTTTATTTGTTTGCTCTTCTTGACCAAACTAGGTTTGTTTGCCCGTTTTGAGTTCACCTCCTGTGCTGTACTTGGTAAGTTATAATATGACAAGCAAATGTATTTGTGTATGTATTTGACCATTTTGATTACAGCAATACACAACAACATGCATTCGCCTAATGTCAAGCCGAATTTTGTATTTTGATGCTAATAAATCTTTTCTGTTCTGAATACGACTTTTTTCTCCTTTTTTCACAGATTGAGATTCTGTCGCGGCTTGTGTGCTTTGCATTTCATTCTAAAGTTTTTAAAGGATAACTGATCTATACATAAAATTGAACGTCTCTTCAGTATGGATTTGGATACTACTGGACCGATCTTGATGAAATTTTTTCCAGAATACCCTTATCACCCACCATCAGATGATAGGCTATGTCCCGGATCATAATATCCAATGGATCCCGATATATTTAGATTCTATGAATTTGAATGCATTGTGGCTATGGCACGCGTGCAACAATGACAAGTGTGAGTAATAACAATGCTATTGATGCAAAATATATGTTCGGAAATAGAGAAATTCATGAAATAGAGAATTTCTAGAAAGGATCTTTTCTTGCAGGATACAAACATGGATAGTTCTAGAATGTACCTCCTATGAGGGATATGTCCATGAAATGTTCTGGAAATTTCTAGAAAGTACCTCCCAGTGAGGGATATATCCATGGAATTTTCTGGAAACTTCTTGAATATCCGGAGCGAAGCCCGGGTAGCTCATCTGGTTTTTTCATGTCATTTTTTGACTGCCCATAACTTGATGAAGGAGTATCTAAACTTCATATTCAGCACCAGAAAATTATTCTACAGATTGTGCTGAACGCGAGGATGTGCTGGATCGCCTTTTTCCGTGGTGATTTGGCTGAGAAATCGTTGTTTTAGTGAAAAAAATTAAATCTGCCTAATCACCCGAAAGTGAAGTTGCGGCTTCTTTCGGCAGTGCGACTAGTGACTTTTTTGATTGTGTTCAATGAATCAATGATTGCCGGCTGAATAGCATTCGGAATTATTGAGATAACAAGTAGTGACTATTTCGATTACTGGGAATCCGATTTTGGTGTCCATTTTGTAATTGGGCGTCAGGGCGTAACAAAAAAAGCATCCAATTAGAACCAAGAATACATTCGAGCACACAAAACCAACCAATCACATTCTACCACACCTTTGAATGGACGTATTCTTATAGGCCAAATGTTACCAAACCAATTCCATTCACAATGAGAAAATATAATTTTGCGATTTTGCGAAAATATCAGATTTTCAAAATCAGGCGTGTAAAACACTTAAGTAGAAATAGTGAACGGTGGAAATAGCCGCTTTTGTTGTCATTATTTTGTGTGCACTGCTGCTCACCGTGAAATATTTTGTTGATTTCTGTATTTTTGACGTCAAAATGGCACTTGCGAACCGATTTGCCTCGTTTTTGGACCGATTTTACGCTCAACTCGTTGTGAATGGTGAACGAATGAAACACGAACTCAACCAATGGATCGATGAACGTGTGGCTCTGGTGCGTACTAAGGTGCAAATGATTCGTTTCGAGGTGATTCGTCCTCGAAAGGAGAAAGTTGTGCTCGATGATGAACCAAAGGTGGTGACTGTCTCACTCGACGATTGGATGGAACAGGAACGTGCTCGTGCTGCTGAAGAATCTCACAACGCTCCCTCAACCTCTGCTGGTCACAAACGTAAATCATCCAACCAGCCACGATCCACCAACAAACGACACAAAACTACTGGATCGAATCGTTTTGTTTGCAAGTATCCCGAATGTGGCAAAACATTTCCACGAGATTTGTTTCTTGCTCAACACGAACGCATCCATCTCGGCATAAAGCCATTCCTCTGTACTTGGCCTGCCTGTCGCTATTCATCGGAAACTCGTAGCAATGCTATTCTCCATGTTCGTACCCAACATTTCAAATTGCCCCCAACCAAACAGCAACAGAAGCGTCGCAACATCGTCGATGACCGCGATCCTCACGATTTTGTTCGAGAGGACCAGGACCTGATGAAACGTCGTCTCGAGTAAAATCCGTGATGTGGCTATCATCATTATGTTTCAACACTGATATCATAACTTTGTAAATTCAAAAATTTGTAAACCTCTTGAATTTTTTAAATAAAAAATTCTTAGAATATTCTTTGTTTTTTTATCATCTAACTAATTGCCCATCTTTAAAAAATGATAATCCAGATTTCAAAGTGAATCCAAAACTGGTGAGAAATGTAAAGTCAAATTTCGATCTAACCGAAGTCAACTGATTCACAGCGAATTACGATCTTTGCCTTTTCGATTTGTGCCCTTAACATTTATATTTACTGACTGTAAATTACTGTTGCAGGATTGTCGTCACCATCATCATGGAGGAGCTTGTCTCCCATTATTGTTTCGGTAATAATACCATTGTTTTATAATGTAATGTTTGTTAAATCATTTACAACATTGTTTTATTCCTTTTAATAGCTCTCAGCACTCAACACTGTCCTGTTTTGATTCTGCAGCAAATCAACACCAAAATGAATCCTTCCCAACCATTCACGATCATCACAATCCCCCTAGGCCAATCAGAAGCGACTTCTCACCTCTTCACCTGTCGAATCACCTTTTCCACCCAAAATTCTCGTCCAATATTCGTTGCAATTGACAGTATACTAGGGCTGAGTTGGTTCGAAGTAAGTTGGACATCGATGAAACTAGGTCTATCCGATAGGATTTTCAATTCTGAATCGAATGGTGCCCGCAAAAAGCAAATTCGGATGGGCCAAAAGTTTTTTTCCGCGAAAAACAGATTTTTTAACACTTACTGTACAACAGAATAGTTTTCAAACCACTCACCAGTTGGCGATACGGGTTCCATAAGTTAACATAAATATCATATTTTTCATTTGCTTTGCTGGAATTGGACTTTATTGACTAATTAGAGGCCCAGGAATTCAAATTTGGTGACCAATTTGAAATCCAAACAGACCCTGGCCCACTAGGGGGCGCTAGTGTTAGTGAAAATAACAAAACGGTGTAAGATTACCTGGATTCGTTGCTTTTAGACAAATACGATGACGGGGAATTTGATGGTGGTGACTATTTTGGAATCCAATGGGACCCTAGGCCACTAGGGGGCGCTAGTGTTAGTGAAAATAACAAAACGGTGTAAGATTACCTGGATTCGTTGCTTTTAGACAAATACGATGACGGGGAATTTGATGGTGGTGACTATTTTGGAATCCAATGTGACCCTTGGCTACCTAGGCCCCTAGGGGCGTTAATATAAATTTTACAAACATTTGCACTATTATCTTCATCTTTTTGTATATTTTTCCCCTTGTAAATATATCACCGAAATCATTTATCTCTTTGAAAACCTCTCTTTGATAACACATTTTGTTGCCTGTTCGGTGGTAATCCAATGAATAAATTCAAATATACCCGAACAGGGTTTTAACAAAAAAAAATGTTTTGCTATGAATTACAATTAGGCTGATGAGCTGAAATTTAGTACAATTAATAGGCCGACAATTTTCTCCAGTTTAGTGGATGCATTCAATTCATCAATTAAATTGTTACAATTGCAATAAATTTTATCTCATTAGTTCTTTCTTACTTGTACAAGAGAATGTGCTCAATTAAAAGAAAAAAAACACTATTATAAGCTAAAATAATATAAGATAAGATATGATTTGATTAGATAAATAAATTCGATTTGATTTCGTTCTTTCTATTCCACTTCATTTCGATTTGATTTCGTTCATTCAGTTCTACTTCATTTCGATTTCTATTCCATTTTGTTCCTTCTGTCCTACATTGTTTTTTCGATTTCTATTTCGGTTTGGACTAGAACCACAACTCATCTCGTATTCTTTTGTCCAAATGCGACTATGTGACCATGTCTTTCGATTTTGACCAGTGTTTTACCGGGTTTTGTGGGTTAAAAAACCTAGGAAATACATGTTATGCTAACTCAATTGTTCAGTGCCTTATGAACACTACAAAACTTTCTGAAACGATTTGTTCAACAGTTACTACAAAAATTAACGATCCAGATGATCTTTTGTATCACGAATTTGCATCTCTTCTAACGAAAATTCGTCACAATTATCGCAATCAGGTTGTAGAACCTAATGACTTTATTTATTCTATTTTTCGTGCTAGCACAGTATTCAAACCACGCATCCAACAAGATGCTCATGAATTTCTTAATTTTCTATTGAATGTGCTTCAAAAAAAGCTTGTCATCAATCTCGGTGATACAATCGATCCACGTCAAATTAATCCAAATTTCTACGACAAACTCACTTTCGATGAGGTATCAAAACATTTCTGGGCTTTTCAAAGTCAGTTAAATATGTCAATTCTGCACGAACTTTTTTTATGGATTATCGATTAGTACGATTGTTTGTGCTAAGTGCAAATATGTTTCCAAATCACCTGAAGCATTTCCAATTTTAACAGTACCAGTTAAAAATTGTACTAAAACCTCAATTGATCAATGCATCAAGTTGCTTGAAAAGCCAGAAACATTAAGCGCTCATGAGCACAGATGGAATTGTCCTGGCTGTAATTCAGTTCAAAACGCAAAAAAGAATACTTTCATTCTTAAATTGCCAGAAATATTAATAATACATCTTAATAGGTATTACTTATATATTATTTTGGAAAAGTGACTAACAAGTAAATATATTTAATTCAGATTCACCAAATGTAACAATTTAAATCAAAAAATTACTGCAGCTGTCGAATTTCAATTAGATAATCTAAAAATAGATTCTAAATCAGGAGAAACATGTGAATATTCCTGTTATGGTGTTGTTGCTCATACAGGTACACTGAATTTAGGTCATTATACTTCTTATTGCCGAAACATTGAAAAACAAATCGAATGGCACAAAATTGATGACAGCAATGTTATTTCCAAACTAACAGCTAAAGAAATATTTAAGAACCCTTACATTATGTTCTTCAAGAGAACAAGTTTGCAGTGTAAATCTTCAATCGATCTGTGCGATTCAGTATCTCCAACGCCTCTATATGAAACTAGACCTACTCAGGTACTTTCTGATGCAAATATTGCACAAGTTTCATCATCTCTTCGTCCGTGTGACCAATATCTCCACAAAATATGCAATATTTGTGCTTCTTCAATAAGGAAAAATAAGCAAAAAAGAGGGCTAACTCAGTTTATTCAAAAAAACTACAAAAAAATTTACGGAAAAGTAATTCAACGAAACGTCAGTTACGCTCCTCAGACCGTTTGCAAAAAATGCTACACTAATCTGCTTGCCAATAGTTCTACCGACAATTTGCGTGTAAAAAAGCCAGTTCAGTGGAAAGAACTTGGCCATGTCCACCTTTTGAATTATGACCCTTGTTGCGTATTTTGTAGAATCGGGAATGGCAAAAATGATTGTTTTAATGGAACTGGCATCGATGAGCCCATAATGAGACCAAATATTAAGCATAGATCAAACATAAATGAATACGACGATAAAATGGAAATCGATTCAAGTGATAATTCAGATGATGACACTTCCTGCAATACTCAGTCCCTGGACGGTACTCATGACTCGCAGTGTGACTCTGACGATATGGAGGATGGAGACGAAACTGAAAGTGTAGAATGGAATTTTTCTGATATTCCAGCCGAAAATGAAATGGATTCAACAAATAGTGACTATTCAATGGATATCAGTTCTCAAGAGTCGGATCTTTCTGTTAGTGCAGACGAAACTACACAAGATGATGAGAACACATCACAACAGCACCAAAATCAATTAGCTGACGGTTCTGGTTTAAGCACTGGAAGCATCGAATCAAGATGCGATGATATAAACGATCTTGATTTTGTTTCTCGAATCAGATCGATAACAAAACAAACTTTAATTACACGAAATAAACTTTCTTATCTCTTTGCAACTTTAGAATTATCAATCAAGGCCCAAGTGAAAATAGTGTCTTTATTGAAAAAACACCGGGCTGTAGAAAAGGGCGTGACTTGTCAAAGTTTTATAATTGAGAAAAATGAATTTGTCCCATATTTCCAAAAAGCAGATACAGTCATAACATATATTAAATTTAACAAAGTGGAAAAGAAAAATGAAGCTATAAAAATTAGAAAAAGATATGTCATGTGCACTGATGTTGAGGAGCTTTTGCTTAAATTAGAAGTTCCATACCACAATAGTTATGAATGGAGACTATATCTTGATTCAAATATGGCTAGTTTCAAAGTCATACTTCTCAGTAATGGCGGGAAATATGGACCTGTTCCACTATTTTATTCAATGGACTTTAATGAATCATATGAAGATCTGTGCTTTGTTTTCAAAAAGATTCGTTATGACAATTTTCAGTGGCGTATCAGTGGAGACCTCAAAGTAATCAATACTCTTTGTGGACTTTCTGCTGGATTTCCCACTTATCCATGCTATGAATGCGAATGGGATCGTCTTGCTCCAATTGACCAATATGACCCACAGTATATTGGAACTTGGGCTCCCAGAATTAACTTTAAAAAACCAAAAAAAGGAATGTCAGTTTTGGAAAATCTTTCAATTCAAAATAATGCAATTGTTAAAGACACTAAATTGATTCTTCTTCCTCCTTTGCATCTCCGATTAGGACTTTTTCAAACATTTATTAACTCAGTTAATAAGCAAGCACAGGATTATGTAAGATTTAAATTTAACACAAATAAATACAAAAAACCAACGAAAACTAAGGTTTCAAAGAAACCCGAACCAAAGATCGGTCTTTCAGGGCCACAAATAAAAAAGATAGTTAAGGATAAAGAATTTTTAAAAAAATTAAACCGCACTGAGAAAAAAGCGTTAAAAATGTTTTGCGAAGTAAGCAAATATGTGTTCACCAGCGCTAAACATCAAAATAAATCAAGGAAAACCCTAATTGAAGACTTGACTCAAGCATATAGTCTTCAAGGATGTAACTTCACGCCAAAGTTGCACCATACAGTTGAACACCACGGTAAAATACCAGAGCTGGCAGATGATTTGTCCGATGAGCAAGGTGAACAGCAACACCAAAGATTCAAATTTTTTGAGAAAAAGTTTAATAAACCAGAATTGTATGAACATATGATGGCACAATATTGTGTGAAAATTCGAGCACTGAACCGTCACAGCAAAGAAGAATCGCGAGACTTGCCAAAGAAAACACAAAAACGGGTTTAACAATTATTTCGATCAATTATAATTAACTGTGACATTTTGATTTATATTTTTAGTCGTATTCACTAATAATCACACATAAAACACATTGCAATAACATAGATATAACAACATTACAGTAAAATTTTTATATATAACATAACAATAAACACATGTGTAACACTCGAATATTTATAATTTAGTATATAATTAATATAATAATTATAAGAAAATAAAGTACAAATTAGAACAATATCAATGTTTCTATTATTCAATTTAGTGTTTTGATTTCAAATCCCGATAATCTTCTATCGTTTCGTTATTTTCACTACCACCAGAGCCCCCGAGTAGCCTAAGCTCCTTTTGAATTCCAAAACAGTCACCACCATCAAATTCCCCGTCATCGTATTTGTCTAACGCAACGAATCCAGGTAATCTTACACCGTTTTGTTATTTTCACTACCACAAGCGCCCCCTAGTGGCCTAGGGTCCCTTTGGACTCTAAAATGGACTCCATCTTCAAATTCGCCGCCCTCGTATTTGTCTAAAAGCAACGAATCCAGGCACTTTTTAATCGTTTCGCACTTTTATCAGCCACCAGCGCCCCCTAGTGGCCTAGGGTCCCTTTGGATTTCAAAATGGTCATTTTTATTGAATTCCTGGACCTCGAATTAGTCAAAACGGTCCAATTCTAGCAAAGCAAATGAAAACTTTGATATTTATGTTAATTTATAGGACCCGTATGGCCATCTAGTGGTTGGTTTCGAAACTATACTGTTGTACAGAATGAGTTGGAAATTCTGTTTTTCGCCGAAAAAAACTTTCCTCCCATCCGATTTTGCTTTTTGAGGACACTATTCGATTCAGAATTGAAAATCCTATCGGATAGACCTAGTTTCATCGATGTCCAACTTACTTCGAACCAACTCACCGGTTGTAAACATTCTGCTGGTATCGGACATGCATCGCCCTGTACTCATGAATTGAAATCAAAATGTGTGCAGTACGTCAAAGTATTCGTTTCGATTGGATCCTGTGGACTGCTAGAAGTAGAAGTAGAAATGAAAGATTGTAGAAATGAGATCAAAAAGAACATTCATGTGATAAGAGGAAATACGTCCATGAGTTACTGATAAGAAGAAACATTAGTGGCCCCATCTAGTGAGCTTAAACTGTACTTTGAAAGGAAATCTCATTAGAGAAGTGAACATTTACCTTCAGTCAACAAAATCTTTTTTTGTGTTGTTTTGATTTTTGCCTTTTTTATTTCATATTTCCCTGTGGCCAATTGAAAATAAATATCTCATTTGCGCACAATTTAAACAGAGTTTTCTTAACTTTCATTTTTTACTATAAATTGGTTAACTAATTTGTTTTGATCACAAAATTTGATTTTGTCTTTAAAATTGTTTTGTCCAGAATCTTTTCCCAATCATCACACAAAAAATGTCCAATCAAGTTTACATATGTCTCTGGACGCAATCATTAAAAAAACAGAATTAGTAATTCTGCTGGCAAACTTAACAGTTTCAAAAGTTGCCAATCAAAATAATAAAAAAAGTAACGAAAAGGAAGTGAAATTGGAATAGTAATATCGAAGCGAGTTGTCAAATAAAAATTTTTATGGAACAAATTTGTGCCAAATAAAATGCGAACACCGACATGATTCTTTAATAAAGAAATGTTGTTAACACACTTAGTTATATAATAACAGAAGTTGTTGTTATTTATTGAATTTGTGGTGAAAAGAAAATTTACAAAATTGTGACAAAATTACATCAGACATCAGAAACTAAATCAATAGTCAGTGGATTTGTTGGACATTTGGTGAGTGGATGGTGATCACTTGACCTTTGGTGACAAATCATTCTTATTCTTCTTTCGCTGGATCAACTTTGACATTATCGGAAGTAGAGACTACATTTTTTTGGCCCAAATAGTGTTTGAATGATGTTTGTTCTTGTTTGATTTGACAGTTTCTAGTGCACGAATAAGATTTGACAAGTCACCCAAATCATGGCGATCCATTTCGCCTTGTTCAACCAACAAAGCCATCAAATTGTTGATTTGATCGAGGCAAGAGTAAGCTTGAGCTTGTTGACCTCATCCTTCAACGAGCCAAATTGTCGGTTGATTAGTGATTCAACATTACGCTTAAGTTCAGCCTGGTTCGAGTCAATTAAAGTTTTGAGTCAATTCACAGATTCTACGAATTTGTTTTCATTTGACAAGTCCGAGTTGGAATTCTTTGGATGTGGACCTTGTGGCATCAGTGGATAAGAAGAGCGAACAAGCCTCTGCGCTCGTCAACTGCTGTCGCCATTCACCGACTGTCCACAACTACACAAGATCGCCCACTGGAATTAAATGGCTTCAAATGAACGCGCTGAAATGGTCGCATTTAGACCGAGAAGAATGGTTTTTATTAAACTTTAAAATAAAAGCCAATTGTACAGTTACTATTTTTTTGCGCGCTCGTGTGTTTGGTTTTGAGTATCAATTGGTTCAAAAGGTGGTCAACTTGTAGAATTCATGACTTTGATATCACTCGATATGATGCTCACAGTGTTGCTGAACTACTGATTTTGTGCCAGTTTTTGCCAGTGGTGAAAGTTAATAACTAAGCTTTGTTCCAATGCAGTGCTAAATAGCTAAATTGCAAATCTCTCCCATTCGATCGTATCAATCGAGTTGTGCCGTTTATTGAGCACTAATGCCCACAGTCTAACCCTAGCGACTAAACAAATTTTTTACCACCTCCAAACTAATGAAAAAGGCTAAAGAAAATTTAAAATTCGTTCCACTCTTCTGGGTACCTCTTTCATGTTAAACACGATAGAACTGTCTTTTCAGGTGGCCAATTCTGTCGAGTACTGGCAGCTATCTTCCCGAATCTCGTACAACTAACCATTATGACCTGGATGCATTATGAGCACATCAGAGATGGAATCTCTCAGCACTTGAATCATTTTGCTCACTTACGCACACTCTCAGCAGCTAAAGCGCGTTGAATGTGTTCCCGCCAGGAATCAATTCACATGCGATATAATATGGAGTTTAGTTCCCAAAGTGAATCATTTCCCGTTGAGAACAAGTTCACGCGTGTTTATCGCCAAATGATATTCACCACTCTGACACACCTTATAATGTGTTTACAATTGAGTTTAACTCTCACTATAACCACTCATCACCATTAGTGCTGCATATGTTTGGCCTCAGGTTCAAATTGGACAAACCATCGGCGCAAGTAATGCACTTGCCCGGGGTTTGCAATAGGGATAGGTGAACCTTTCATTTTTGAGATATAAGAATCGGCGAACCGTAGAAAAGTTGTCAATTGATAAATACTAGTACGAAATCACTTTCAACCGAAAAGGCAGCCAAACTCGTTTGTTCTTATCTTTCGCAACAATTCGCAATTCCTAAACCAGAATTTATTCCTCATGCTGATCACGATGGTGAAGATCAACAACAATATGAATGTACAGAATCAAAATCAAAATCAAAATTCAAATTCAAATTCTCAAATCAAATCGAATCCAATCGAAACTGATCCCAAGATTCAAGAATCCATCTCAAAGTTGATCATCAATTTCCAACTCGTGTACAACCCAATCGAAAAAACAGACGCCCAAATGGTGGACCAACTGAACGCTCTCTACTCGGATCGTGCGTTACCTGCAATCTCCATTCAAACTGTCCTCTTAAACAACACTTATCGAGCCAACGTTTAATAAACTATCGATCGATTGATCACCAAAATTATCTTTCATACTCACAGCAGATCGTCCTGCCTTCGCACTGCCCTATCAATGGTTATCACCTTCCTACGCAATTTATCATCTCTAATTGAGCATGTCTGGCGCTTGTACTGTTCTCCTCACGCTCGGACTTTTACTCCCAAATCAAATGCACTTGAGATTGTATGCGAATTGATACAACTGTACTCGAAAAACGATCAGATACTCAAAATAATGATGAGCACTCGAGTGTCCAAGTCAAATAGCTATCAAACTGAGATCAAGTTTGTCAAGTATGTCATCTTTGAGGGTAAGGGACAGACTGAGGCGGAGTCGAAGGAAGCGGCCGCCTGTAAGGCACTCGACTACTTTCAAGATGTGGCCAAGATGGTGAATTTTGGTGAAATGTTCTGAAAAAAGGGGGAAATTTAAAATACAACTTCATTTTATATTATATTTTATATTATGCCAAACAGAACCAAACATTGACATTGCACAATTAGACGAACTCACATTTAGTTCACATTGCACATTTTGACCTAAAGCTACATTTTGTACTCTTTACGAAATATCCAAACAAAACAGAAATGTATCTAAATCTAGTGTAATCTTTGATTGTCAGTCATTTTAACCTGAAAAGGTAATCATGAAAAGTTGTGACACACAAACCTCGACAGAAGTCAATCTACAAAAAAAATCAAAGTCGTGTTCAGAACAGAAAAGATTTATTAATAAAATTACAAAATAGCAATGGAATCAGTAAAGAGGGAAATTTGGTTTGTGTTCAATGAAATTTAAATGCTGAAGATGGTAATAACTTTGTAATGTGATGATGATTTGTTCCTCCTTTAGTTCATCAAACGCACAATCGAACTGTCCAGTTCCACATTGAACGAACGCAAATGGACAAAGCGATTCAAATGGGCCTCGACCAGATTTCCAATCTCTGGGTATTTTTCACTTTTGACAGTCAATTTGGTGACATTAGGAAAAATGATCGAAAGAATTCGACTAAACAGATGAACTTCGTAATTCGCTGGCAAAGTATACTGCACGCGTCCACCATTTACAAAAGTAAAATCCACCAACGAAAATGTTCGAATGTTGAGAAGTGGCGCCAGTTTAGCGACATCAAGAGTGGCCAAGTCAATATAGGTGTGATCAATTCGTAGCTCACTCAAATGAGTCAATCGAGCCAAATTAGCAAACATTTCGGTGGTGAACTAAAAATTAATATTAAAATAAAAAATCTATAATTAAATCACTAATAAAAATGTTCAAACGCACAAACCTTACAACCGCGAATCTTAATTCGCAACATTTGCAATGAAGAAAAATGTTCACAAATGAACGACAACACTCGAGGAGCAGATGCAGATAAACTCAATCGTACGAGATTGCGAACAAATTGATAATTCCAGTTAGAGATCATTTGAATGTTAATCCAACCGCAAAAGATTCCAAAACTGCCAAATCCTTCACCAAAGAATGGCACAATCTCGTTAATAACTTTAAAATGCCATGTAGAGAAATGTTCAAGACGTGCAAAGGTTGGTGACAGCTCTTTCATAAATGGAAAAAAGGCCAAATTAAGTCGCTTTAAATTGGTCATTTGATTGAGCTGGGTATAAAGTTCGTTGGGATTTTGATCTGGGAACGCGTACAGCGACAGAGTCGATAAAGTTGACGACCACTGACTGAGCATTGAGGTGAATTCGGTGGAAGGATACTTGACATACTCGATGATATAGAATTGCTCAATGTTGGGAAATAGTTTCGGAAGAAGGGTGCAAAGATGGCCAGACAAGGTAATTTCACATTCGCGTCCATTGTATTTGAGTTGTATGAAGACAAAATCGGGGCTCAACTTGAGGTGACCATTCATTTTTGCACACAATTTCGACAGATAGTCCTTGTCCCATCGTTGTCCGATCATCAAACACTTTTTTCCCCTCCAAATGTCCTCGATCTGTGCCCT
The DNA here is from genome assembly GCA_023373905.1 of Rhizoglyphus robini. NCBI lineage: Eukaryota > Metazoa > Arthropoda > Arachnida > Sarcoptiformes > Acaridae > Rhizoglyphus > Rhizoglyphus robini. Next base: position 151,280 of record JAKIJQ010000235.1, on the reverse strand, counting down.
CCACCTGTTGTCCACCAGTCTGAGTCGAATCAGGTGGTGTGCCTGCACTCGGCGCAGAATTGCTCGTAACAATTCGTTTGGTAATTTGTTGAAGGAACGAGGTCGTGACTGTCCACCAATTTCGAGTTGTGCCAAGGCATCCACGAGATTCGGCTTGACATTAGGCGAATGCATGTTGTTGTGTATTGCTGTAATCAAAATGGTCAAATACATACACAAATACATTTGCTTGTCATATTATAACTTACCAAGTACAGCACAGGAGGTGAACTCAAAACGGGCAAACAAACCTAGTTTGGTCAAGAAGAGCAAACAAATCAAGCACCACACAAAGCACAACCAAAACACGAGTGCGAGTGACACGAACAGACACATGCCACAACACAACACAACAGCTTGGGGCCGTTCACATAGGACGAACCGCCTAAAAGAAGGGGAATTATTATTTTCAGAGAAAAATATTATTTGGTTTGAGAATCTAATTCAAATTCGTCAATTACCATCAATCTCACATTTTTATTGAAGAAATGTTAAGTATCAATTCAACAGTTTGTTTGTCTGTGATTATAATAAGTTTATTATTATTATCATTATGAATATATATGTTTAACAAAATATACAATTATCATGATATATTCGTATATAACGTAACAGAGATATATAATATAATCTGTATGTATGTGTCTATTATTAAAAATAATATTAAAGATAAAAAATGTTCTCAGTTGTGAAAACTAATGTAATCTAAACTAATTAGGGAAAATAACAGCCAAATCCCGTAGAAAGTTCACCAGCTGTGAGGCGGCATCCTGCAAGGACAGTTCCATAGAGTCGGTCGCCTTGCTCGTAAACGACAGATCCAACTGATAGAGGGTGATGATGCTGATTACGTCATCTTTGGATGAGCCACAAGTGCATGGGAAGTAGTGGGTGATCTTGATGGTGGATGTGGAAATAGATTTCAGTTCGGACAGGGTGGTGAGTGCTGGTTTGGAGTGATGGTATACTGAAAGGGATGGAAATTGTTAGATAATATTCGATAAGATCCTTAAGAATCCATTACCGGACAGAAAATCCTGAACGAGCAAATCCAAATTGAGCAAATATTTCACAAAATCTATCACCAAACCCCATTTGGCCATCCTCTCGCCCTTTGCCACATGACTGAACCGAACCAGCCCCTCAATCTCAATCGCCACTCTCCACCGAGTCCAACCCACCTGTTAACTGTCCACCAAAATATGTTCGCCCTGTTCGTTGAGCAGTTCCACAATCCTTTCCAATTGGAACGGCTCAACATCAAAGTTCAGTTCGGTACGACGGAAACGATCTAGTAGAAGGCGCATTCGATGGGCAATGTTGTGGGCAGTATCAAAGGGCGTACGAATGGGGATACTTTGTTTATTGTTAGGCATGGCGCGCACAAGCACAGAACTATGATACTATGAAAGTAGTGCTAAATACGTGTGCAGCTGAAACAAGTCATCGCTCCGGTTTGCAAAAGCCGCCACCAGGGAGATGTTATTTTCGCCTATAAAACCATCAACCATTTGCATTGACCTTTCTGTACAAGATAATGCAACTTGACTGTGTGTATGATTTATTAAACATTTCGACAAATTTCCAAACTGTGAGTTGCAATAATAAATCTGCGGTTATTAAGGCTTAATTTAAGCATTTGACTCAAGTAGAATTGCTCAATACCCAAAAATACATCCGGGTACCGTGTATATTGTATATTGTATACCAAAATGAAAACAAATTATAATTTTGTGGTATTGTTTTTAAGGAAAAATTGTGGTAACATCTCAAAAGAAAGACTGAAGACATTTGACAATTTAATAGTGCATTTGAGAAGGAAATGGAGTGTTGTGTGATTGGTGTGATACAAACTAAAGTGTGAATGATAAGCTCCTTGGTAAGTTCAAATCTAATCAGCAATCTAATCTTCCACCACCACTCGAACATATTCGTTCGGGTCTCGCAGGTCCACAATGTTCTTGGCCATCTGCTCTTTCATTGACTTGGGCAGACCAAAGTGACACATTCGAATGTGCGTGACCAGATGAACAAGTCGATTAGTGCGATGGCTGCATTGTAGCCAGCTGCAGTGGAATGGTTTCCGGTCGAGATGAATCGATTCGTGTTGCTTCAGGTGAACTTTAAAGGCAAATGATGCAGTACAACCAGGGTGGGTGCACTGGAAATACTTCAATTGGTAGTGATGTTTGAGTTGTTGGTGAGTTGCCATCTTGAGACGAGTGTCAGTCATCTCGGCACAGTCGCTCGCGAGATTGCACTCGAACTGGCCAGACAGATGATTCCAGTACCAGTGATTGTTAGCTTTCTTTTGCGAATCATATTCTTTGGAACAAATTGCACACAGGAATCGAGTAACTGAAGAATGCTGCTGTTGGATGTGATCGCGAATTTGTCGTCTGAAAAATAATACTAGGTCAATTTAATGTGAAATGATACAATTCACTTACGGACTGTCGAACCGTGCATTGCAATTGGTGGCAAAGCATCGGAGAGGAGCAAGTTGATGCTCAGTGCTCAAGTGATTGTGCAAATGGACCATTGAATCCAACTTGACATTACAATTTGATTCGGTACAATTCAAATGAAGCACTTTGACCTTTGCTTCTTCATGATCCTCATTGGCAATGTCGTCACCATCCTCTCCATCATCATCAACCTCGATTGTTTTCTTCGACCTTTTCGCAGATCCATTCGATGTTGGTTGTTTTCGTTTGTTGGCATTTCGACCCGTGGAAGCAGTTGCTTGTTGGTTGAGTGCAGTTCGATTTGATCCAAGTCCAGTGCTGGTCGAAGGTGAGCATAGTTCACCGCCTGATTGGGCCACTGTTGGGTCATCGGACTGGTTTGCAGTGTTGAGCAGTTGTTCACTTGACAAATTAGTGCCACCTTCCTCGATCGATTCGTTCGCATTCGAATCATTTTTCCTGTCTCTGGATGGATTGCTCAACAGTTGGCCACAATCAACATTTGGTTGAGTCACTTCATATCGTTCATCATCCACTTCATCATTGTCACCACCTCGAATCAGTCCACCTTCATTGTCCACTTCATCATCATCACTCACCTCTTCCTTCTTCACCAAACATCGTTCACATCCATCACAGTCATCGTCATGATCATCTTCATATTCCTCCTTGATTTCTTCTTTGATTTCCTCTTTCACCTCTTCATCATCCCATTCGGTTTTGATGTATGCAGACACATATTCTCGTTTGATGAAAATGTCATTACCCTCTTCTTCTTCTTCCTCTTTGATTTCCTCCTTGACCACCTCAAAATCGCAGTCCATCGGTTCAGTTTTGATGTTCAAATTGACATTTGTAGATGGATCTGTGTGAATTACAACAAATGTTAATATAGTCCAATACAAACAACCTTGCAGTCATACCTTGGTTGTCCAAAAGTGGTGCAAAGTCATTTGGGTTGAATTGATCCAAAGGAACAACAAAAGACTCGACTGGCTCGGCATTGATTTGTTGTTCGTTGTCTGACTGGTCATCGAAATGTTCGCGTTTGATGTGAATTGTTTCCGTGTTTGTCATCCTGAACTTGTTGGTTAGTCTTTCGAAGAGAGTATTGAGCAGTCGATCCATTTCGCCTTTGAGCACCCATCCAGCCACCACCTTTTCCCCTTGAAGTATTTCACACAACTCGGACACAGTTGGACGAGGTACAGCAGACGACGGTGATGACGATGACATGATTAGTCCGTGGAAGAGCGAATCGATCAGTGGGTCGGCGATTTGGTTCATCTCATGACGCAACCACATTCGACAAGGTTCCTCTTCGCCTTTGAGCATTTCATACAACACGGGTACATTCAAACAGTGTTGAGGTACAACTGGTGGGGATGATGATGACGACGAATACGACGACGATTCCATGATGATAGTAAAGGTGGTCAAGACAAGATAATTCACATAGACAAATATCGATTTGTGCACGCGTGGTTTCGTACAAAGCAAACACAAACACAGTCCTGCACAGTCACAACAAACATGTCTGTCTGTCCACAGAGCACTGCTCTCACTCTCAACTATCGATGGTGTGACATGCTGCCTCGCCTCTCACTCGTACACACAACAACAAACAGTCGCACTCTGGCACTTTTTGTTTGCTTTAGACAGCACCTTTCGTCACCTCGATTTGCGTTGTCCCGTTTTGCTATTTTCTCTGTTCCTTATCTCCCATCATCATCTACATTCGTCAATTCTCATCTACGCAGAAATGAATCGTCACGCATCGGCAGACAACAACGAGACAACTTTTCAATCACATCACGAGTTAGTAGAGGAAATCGCTCAACTGAAGGAACGTGAACGAGTTCTGGTTAGTGAAAATGACCAATTACGAGCACAACTGGTGGAGATGAAGGAAGAGGCTCACAAGAAATATGATGATTTGATGGTGCAGTATAACATGAAACGAGAATATGAAGATGATGGTGAGTTTGGTTCGGTTGTTTGTATTTGACTTATTTACATTTGGTGATATTTGCACAGGCACATCAAACAATCAGGTGACGGTCAAAACTGAATGGGACGATGAAGAGGTGAAGGTTGAAATCAAAGAAGAAATAAAGGAGGAAGATGATGAGGATAATCATGACGACGATTGTGGATTTGACCTACGTTTGGTGAAGAAGGAAGAGGTGAGTGATGATGATGACAACTCGATGCAACTCGATGATCGAATTAATGTTGATGAAGTGATGCAGCCCAATCAGACAATCGACATTCCATCACGTGATCAACTCAACACCCCAACCAACTTTGAGCTGTCTCCATCAGCCAACTGCCAAATGCAACTGACCAACAGCTCACAGATTGAACAAAGTGTTGACCAACAAGTGGACAAAGCTGATCACGAGCCTAACGAGCCAGCCAATCACGGCCAGAACGAATCGCAAACTACGAAACGGACCAAAACTCGCAAACGCACACGCAAATCACTCACCAACGAAGGCTCTTCACACGAGAATAGTTTGACAAACTGCCAAGTGTCCACTTCTGGTCCGAAGAAGAGATCGAAGCGAACTCGAGTGTCGACAGAGCTGGACCGCACAGAGACCGTCCAGGAAGTGAGTACTGCAGTGGCAGTTGACGAGAGGGAAGGGGACGAGCAAAATGGAGGAAGAGGAGGTTTGGGACAAATTGAAGATGATGACGATGAAACCGAGTTGAATGAAGGTGGACGTTACAAAATTGAGATTATCAAGTTGAAGTGCACTGAGGATGGCTGTGAGGATGAGGTTGCTGACAGAGACGAGTTGAACGACCACTTGCGAGTTATACATCACATATCTCCTTATCGATGTTTGGTTGAAGGATGCAACGAACGGTTTGAGCAATGGTGAGTGTGATGTGGTGGTGTTGAGTTGGTTTAATTGATTTGTTTTATAGGACTGAACTAGGCAATCATGTTCAAGTCAATCATTCGAACATCTCAACTTGGCCATGTGCTCACTGCACCAAGACATTCAAGTCTCAGAGATTTTTGTATAAGCATCTACATTACTATCACTTCGAAGGTCAATTCAAGTGTGGCTATGATGGATGTCACTTTGACCGAGTGGCCACACTTCGAATTGAAATACAGAGTCATCAGCTATCAGTCCATCCCAAGCCAACAATCTTCACTTGCCAGTTCAACAATTGTGGCAAATCATTCAACAAGAAGTTTAGTCTCGACCGTCACCAACAAAGTCACACAGGTGTCAAACCTTTACCGTGTGAATGGACTGGTTGCGACAAGTCTTTCGCCCTAAAGCATCATCTCAGCAATCACCAACTAATTCACCAAGCAGTCAAACCTTTCAAATGTACCTGGAACATGTGTAACTATACTGCAATACAGCAGAGCAATGTAATCACACACATTCGCACTCAACATTTCCATCTCCCAGCAAGCCAGAAGAAACAGCGTGAACTTGGAATTGAGGACAATCGCAACCCTCGTGACTATCTCCAACAGGAACACAACTCACCAATCTGAACACAACTCAACTCACACCACACCACTCAATCCCACTCACCTCACTGTCATGTCCCACAATATTCTCCACACAGACTACACACATTCAATTTGTTTATAATATACTTTTCATTGTACAATCCAAAAGCAACTGCTGTGCCAGTCAGTACTTTCATAATTGACCTTGTAAAACTAATAAATTTAATTTTCAGAATAGCAATCGATTTTTAGTATTTTTCAAATCAATAAAAAAGTTATTGTTCACTAACTAAGTTCAATTTTAATACAAACTTTCGATATTTTACGTATTTAGTTATTCAAAAAGAACAAAAATAACTTTTATAAGAAAAATACAGAATTTAAAAATGTTTTCATTGGAATTCAAAATTTTAAATGATAATTTCGTAAACAAACAAACATTATTGGCCAAATTGGGGAGATGGGAAAGGGGGTGACTAGGCATTGCAATGGAAGGAGAATTTTCCAACAACATTTTGGAAATGGAAAATATAGAAAATTTTCAATTTTACATTGGGAATTTTCAAGATATTCCGAACTTTTAAATTTAACTAAAAATGTATTATGAGTAAATTTCCCTCTATAACATATATTTATCAATATAAATATCTTTTTCAACTATTTTTCTTCTTCATCTGCATCTTCTTGCTCAGACTTGTTTTACGATCATCATGACTTTTTATGGCTTGTCTCAATTTATGGCTCAAACATCATTTAGTACAGTACAGTGCAAAACATTAGTCTATTTCTGTCCACTATTATCAGATCAAACTCTATTATCTCAGTTCACTTTGTTGCAATTCAACAAAGTTTGTTTACTTTACTTTGTTAATCTCGAGTCTCTTTGAATTCGCATGAAATCAAATGCAAAATTTGGCAATAGTAACAGTAACTGCAACTGATCTTATCTCGTGTATCACATGTAAAGTAAAAAATATATGATACCCAAATACCTTCTATGTACTGAGCAGCGGTGTAACAGTAGTAGCACCATAAAACATTCAGCTAACCCTTTACCGCCTAAACATTTATGTTAAGCGCGAGAACTGCACCTGAGGGTGATATAGAATCTTGATAATATTATTATTTTGTACATTGATGTACGAGTTTGCGCATGCGTAGTACGTGTTATCTTTATAATTCATGACTTATTTATAATTGTGTTTATTCTCAACTAGAAGGAAAAGGGAAATCTGAATAATCTGAAATTTTGCTTGAAACTATGGCCAAAAGAGAAAACAAACAATACCGAGGATAATACTAACTTGAACTTATTTTTGCAAGTTTTCGATTGTCAAACAGAGAAACAAGTAAATTCTTTTGTGCGCATTTCGATTCGAGACAATGAAAACAAACTACGCTATCCAAAATGTTTGTTAATTTTTTTTGTTTTCGAAATCAATATTGCTGGTTTATTATTAATATAATACATATGTTACTGTCCAAACGCAAAATTCGTCATTCCGTGGTTTGCCTAGGCAAAATAAACGCGAAATTTCCTTTTTCGCCTTTTTCCTATGAATGCCTAGTCACTCCTTAGACTGCCTAGGAAAAAGGAGGAAAATAAAATTTCAAGGAATTTTCCTTATTTTTTGCCTAGGCAAACCACGAAATGACAAATTTCGCGTTTTGACGGTAACATATCTAATATATTGGTAAAGGTTCGGGTAGGATGCAAATGTATAATGATACTTAAGGATATTTAATGATAAGTTTGATTGGTTGAAATGAAAATGAAAATGAAAACAAATTATAATTTTGTAGTAATGTTTTTAAAAAAGGAAAAATTGGTGATACCTCAAAAGAAAGACTGAAGACATTTGATAATTGTACAGTACATTTGAGAAGGAAATGAAGTGTTGTGTGACTGGTGTGATACAAACTAAAGAGTAAATGATAAGTTCCTTGATAAGTTCAAATCTAATCGTCCACCACCTCTCGAACATATTCGTTCGGGTCTCGCAGGTCCACAATGTTCTTCGCCATCTGCTCTTTCATTGTGCTAGGCAGACCAAAGTGTTTGGTTCGAATGTGTTTGACCAGACTTGCAAGTCGATTAGTGCGATAGCTGCATTGTAGCCAGCTGCAATGAAATGGTTTCCGGTCGAGATGAATCGATTCGTGTTGCTTCAGGTGAGCTTTAAAGGCAAATGAAGCAGTACAACCAGGGTGGGTGCACTGGAAATGCTTCGATTGGTACTCGTGTGTGACTTGTTGATGAGTTCTCATCTTGCCACGTGTGTCAGTGACTTGGACACAGTTGTTCACGAGATTGCATTTGAACTGACCTGTCTGATGATAATGGTACCAGTGTTGGTAAGTTTTATGTTGCGAATCATATTCTTTGGGACAAACTGCACACAGGAATCGAATATTTCGAGGATGGTGCAGTTTGATATGATCTTGAAGTTGCATTCTGAAAATTTAAAACTAAATCAATTTAATGTGACATTTTAATTTTCACTTACGAATGATCGAATCGTGCATTGCAATTTGTGGCAAAACATTGAAGAGGAGCAAGTCGATGCACAGTGCGCAAGTGATCGTACAAATGAACTAATGAATCCAACTTGACATTGCAATTTGACTGGGTACAATTCAAATGAATCACTTTGACCTTTGTTTCTTCACGATCTTCATTGACAATGTCTTCACCATCTTCGCCATCCTCTCCATCATCATCCTGCAATGTTTTCTTCGATCTTTTCCCAGTTCGATTCGATGTTGGTTGTTTTCGTTTGTTGCCATTTCGACCCGTGGGCACCGTTGTCTGTTGGTCGAGTGTAGCTCGATTTGATCCAAGTCCTGTGCTGGTCGAAGGTGACAATAGATCACCACCTGATTGAGTCACTGTTTGGTCATCGGACTGGTTTGCAGTGTTGTTGTGTTGTTCACTTGACAAATTAGTGCCACCTTCCTCGATCGATTCATTCGCATTCGAATCATTTTTCCTGTCTCTGGATGGATTGCTCAACAGTTGGCCACAATCAACATTTGGTTGAGTCACTTCATATCGTTCATCATCCACTTCATCATTGTCACCACCTCGAATCAGTCCACCTTCATTGTCCACTTCATCATCATCACTCACCTCTTCCTTCTTCACCAAACATCGTTCACATCCATCACAGTCATCGTCATGATCATCTTCATATTCCTCCTTTATCTCTTCTTTTATTTCCTCTTCCACCTCTTCATCGTCCCATTCAGTTTTGATAGTCACTTGATTGGTCAATGTGCCTATGTAGCAAATATAGCAACAAATGTAAATAAGTCATATATTTTTTAAAATCCAAGATTAAAATGATAGATTTTTTATTTGCGCTTGTAAATGATTGAAACAAGAAAATGCGCTTGGGAATGATGAAAACAAGAAAACTATCACTTAGGTAATATGTTTGAGATGTTCTTTAAATAAAAATCAGGCGGAGGGTTACCTTAACCTCAACCACTTCGTGGTGGCATTTTGGGTAATTTGCACAAACGAACGACAAAAAAGGTCTCTGAATCCTAAGAATACTAATACTATAGTTACACTATAGTTAACTATAATTATATACCATGGTATAAGATCTATAGATAATCTATCTATAGATAAGTACTGTGGAATCAATAATGATTAAGATGAGGGATCCATTCTACCTGTAATAATTGCACTCAGAAGCATTAATATGAAAATAAAACTCTGCATGTAAAATTGATTACTCAAAATTACAAAATGAAATCAAAGTTTCCGTAAATAAGACATTTCTGTCTTAAAAACTTGCCTAATATCACCTGACCTCAAATTTCTTAATGCTTTGATACCACGGTATTTAGTTAAACATTCCTAATTATCTAATCAATATATATATGTTGTACTTTTGGTTCTAATTAACAATTCGCACTTTCACAATCAAGATATAAATCCAGAAATATCTTTATTAATATCTGTTCAAATTCTTTTTTACAAAATGAATATTATTTTATAAAGGTTTACTTACAGCAGAATTACATTTTTGATTATAAACTTGTGTTCTGTTTGGATGGTTTGTTCTAACTCTAAACTTATCACACACAGTCAAGTGTAATGAACTGCTGTTCAGATGTTAATTATAATGATGGCGAATTTTTTGCTAAAAATGTAATTCATTAAAGTTATCAAGTGATTAAAGTATAATTCTGTTCTGAACTGTTTGTAGCCATTTTTCTGGGTTCAAATTCTTGCAGAATAGTATTGACTTTTATTATTTTTTGAGGATTCAAATCTCACTAAAATTGTCATATCAACTATATTGCTTGGTTAAGCCTCAAGTTCTAAATGACAGATATTCTCAGCCGCCTGATTTTTTATTTAAAGAACATCTCAAACATATTACCTAAGTGATAGTTTTCTTGTTTTCATCATTCCCAAGCGCATTTTCTTGTTTCAATCATTTACAAGCGCAAATAAAAAATCTATCATTTTAATCTTGGATTTTAAAAAATATATTTAAACCATTTTCAGTTTGAAATACTTTTGATATAGAATTAATTTTTCAAAGAATAAATTCATTGTACAGTCAAAAACATTCAAAAAAGTTGAATTTATACCCCAAAGATTAAATTCAAAAGCATTGTTCGGTCATGAAAGTACCTAGAATGTAATGTGTAACGTTTTAAGGTGTAAAGCAAAATACTTCAAAACATAAGCAAGTAAATGAAGAAACCAAGAATAGCTTCACAATAGATTGCGTACAGACTATCCATTCAGTTGAAAGTATACGTAGATATCTGTGAAAGTTTCTTAAAAATAAAATAATTTAGATAGAAATGCGAATATTATCGATACAATATCACTTACATAGTAATACACACAGCATACAGCACAGAATATCCAACTGTTGTTGTTTGCCCAAAAATGATCTATTCATGAATCATGATATTATCATTGATACCCAAATACACAGATTGATGGAGTGATACGAATAATTCCATGATAACTCATGAGTAAATCTAATACAACAAACAAAAATATAGAGTAGATCAAATCAGAGAAATCACTAAAAATCTTACCAAATATCAAAACAAAACAGCTGATCGATGCGAGAACGATGTTTTGATTGTAGCACGAATTGATCTGATTTAGAGATTGAGTGTCGAGGGCTAGATGTTGAATGTCGTGATGTTATGGTGATGGTTGACCAATTGATATGATCGGTTAATTATGGATGAGGAGAATACAATTCCAAATAGTAACAAAGTGAAAATCACAACAAACAGTACATAAACACGTATACACAGAGCGACATGAACAAGACTCAAAGCACACGGATAAAGATTGTTGGGCCATATTGCCACCGAGATTGCTTTGAATTGATCCACAAATGTCACAAAACACGATATCTCAAAGAAATGGCCAAAAAGCCGCTCACAAACATCAAAACAAAAACAGCTGATCGATGTTTTGATTGTAGTACGAGTTAAGTTGAGAGCGCTGAGATGTTCCATGCAACCAGGTGATGACGATAAAATGTTTCGTGAATTGATAGGATAGGTAACATTGTGGATAATGAAAAAAGTATGATTAAAAACAATAACAAAGTGAATACACAACTGACAACACACAAAATCGTCACCCAAACACGTACAGACAGACAGGTTTGTTGATGTTGTGAAATAGGCTCGAAACAGAAGAATAAACGTTTCTGGACCACATAGCCACCGAAGTTGCTCCGAATTGACCCACAAATGTCCCAAAACACGAGATCTCAATCACAACAACACACGTAAAGCAGTGTTTACACTGCTGAAAGTAGACCTGCAGACATGCTCTGCGGGGAGATTAGCAATGTGTTCAGAAAATGCACATAAATACAGTAAAGCCCATGAAAAAGGTCCGTTCATATAACTTATAACTCTACACTGAACTCTACGGTCTTACTTTCACTGTACTCCGCCAACTCCTTCTATTTTGTGTGCAACGCAGAATGGTATGATTTTTTATGGGCGCTAGTGCCCTCCAATGTTTTATTGGGGAAAAGCGTCACTCAACACAGCCAAAATCATAAAAAATCTATAAAATACAAACAACCAAAACTAATACCTTCACTGTCCACTCCGTCATCGTCATCACTTTCCAATTCATGTTTCACCAAACATCTGTCACATCCATCACAGTCATCGTCATGATCATCTTCCTCTTTGATCTCCTCCTTGACCACCACAAAATCGCATTCCATCGGTTCAGTTTTGATGTTCACGGTGACATTGTGAGCATTTGTGTCTGCATCTGTGTGAAGTACAACAAATGTTAATAAAGTCAAATACAAACAACCAACAAGTCATACCATCACTGTCCATTTGTTGGTGGTGTCCGTTGTGTGACTGCTCATCGAGATGTTCTTCCTTAATCTCAATCATTTCCACAGTGTTCAATTGCACTTCATTACCGTGCGAGTGTTGTTGATGGGGAACGGGATTGAAGGATGAAGTTGATGGTTGAGGTATGAGAGAAGATGGTTGATGTGATTGGGGATTGAGTGTTTCGATTTGGTCCACCACATGAGCACGGTCGCCACCATCCTCCTCTCGATCCAAATCCTCGTTGGTCCTCAACTTGTTGGTTAGTCTATCGAAGAGAGTATTGACAACTCGATCCATTTCGCCTTTGAGTACCCTTCCAGTCACCACCTTTTCTCCTTGAAGTATTTCACACAACTCGGACACTGTTGGACGAGATTGAGGGATAGCAGACGATGATGACGAAGATGACATGATTAGTCCGTGGAAAAGCGAATCGATGAGTGGGTCGGCGATTTGGCTAATCTCAGCCCGCAGCCACACTCGACAAGGTTCCTCTTCGCCTTTGAGCAGCTCATACAACACGGGCACAGTCGAACAGTGTTGAGGTAGAACTGGTGGGGACGATGATGACGACGAATCCATGATGATAGTAAAGGTGGTCAAGACAAGATAATTCACATAGACAAATATCGACTTGTGCACGCGTGGTTTCGTACAAAGCAGACACAAACACAGTCCTGCACAGTCACAACAAACATGTCTGTCTGTCCACAGAGCACTGCTCTCACTCTCAACTATCGATGGTGTGACATGCTGCCTCACCTCTCACTCGTACACACAACAACAAACAGACGCACTCTCGCACTTTATTTTGCTAGACAGCACCTTTCGTCACCTCGTTGTTGTGTTGTCCCGTTTTGCTATTTTCTCTGTTCCTTATCTCTCATCATCATCTACATTCGTCAATTCTCATCTACGGAGAAATGAATCGTCACGCAGCTGCAGGCAACGACGAGACAACTTCTCAATCACATCACGAGTTAGTAGAAGAAATCGCTCAACTGAAGGAACGTGAACGAGTTCTGGTTAGTGACCAAATGACCAATTACGGGCACAACTGGTGGAGATGAAGGAAGAGGCTCACAAGAAATATGATGATTTGATGGTGCTGTATAACATAAAACGAGAATATGAAGATGATGGTGAGTTTGGTTCGGTTGGTTGTATTTGACTTTATTTGCAATTTTTGCTATTTGCACAGGCACATCAAACAATCAGGTGACGGTCAAAACGAAATGGGACCATGAAGAGGTGAAGGTGGAAATCAAACAGGAAATCCAGAAGGAAGATGGTCATGACATTATCATCAAACAGGAATATGTGCCTGCATACATCAAAACCGAATCGAATGATGTGAAGGTGGAAATCAAGGAAGAGATAAAGGAGGAAGATGATGAGGATAATCATGACGACGATTGTGGTTATAACCTACGTTTGGTGAAGAAAGAAGTGGTGAGTGATTATGATGACAACTCGATGCAAATCGATGATCCACTCAATGTTGATGAAGTGGTGCAGCCCAATTTGAATCACTCACCTGATCAACTCAACACCCCGCAACCAACTTTGAGCTGTCTCCATCAGCCAACTGCCAAATGCAACTGTGACCAACAGCTCACAGATTGAACAAAGTGTTGACCAACAAGTGAACAAAGCTGATCACGAGCCGTACGAGCCAGCCAATCACGGCCACAACCAATGGCCAACTACGAAACAGTCCAAAACTCGCAAACGCAAATTACTCACCAATGAAGGCTCTTCACTCGAGAATAGTTCGACAAGCGGCCAAGTGTCCACTCCTGGTCCGATGACCAACTCGAAGCGAACTCGAGTGTCGACAGAGCTGGACCGCACAGAGACCGTCCAGGAAGTGCATACTGCAGTGGCTGTTGACTTGAGGGAAGGGGACGAGCAAAATGGAGGAGGAGGAGGTTTGGGACAAATTGAAGACGATGAAGGTGGACATTACAAGATTGAGATTGTCAAGTTGAAGTGCACTGAGGATGGCTGTGAGGATGAGGTTGCTGACACTGACAAGTTACACGATCACTTGCGAGTTATACATCACATATCTCCTTATCGATGTTTGGCTGAAGGATGCAACGAACGGTTTGAGCAATGGTGAGTGTGGTGTGGTGGTGTTTGTGCTTGGTTTAATTGATTTGCTTTATAGGACTGAACTAGGTCCACATGTTCGGGACAATCATTCGAACATCTCCACCTGGCCATGTGCTCACTGCACCAAGACATTCAAAACTCATGGTCGTTTGTATGGTCATCTATATTACTATCACTTCGAAAGTCAGTTCAAGTGTGGCTATGATGGCTGTCACTTTGACCGAGTGGCCACACTTCGAATTGAAATAAGGAATCATCAGAAATCAGTCCATCGCAAGCCAACCTTCACAATCTTCACTTGCCAGTTCAACAATTGTGGCAAATCATTCAACAAAAAGTTTAATCTCGACCGTCACCAACGAATTCACACTGGTGACAAGCCTTACCGTTGTGATTGGAACGATTGTGACAAGTCATTTACCGACAAGAGGAACCTCATCGATCATCAACGAATTCACCAAAAAGTCAAACTTTTCAAATGTACATGGAATATGTGTAACTATACTGCAACACAACAGGGCCATGTAATCAAATAGGGTATTGCATTGCAAAAATTTTCCTCACCCGACCCGCACCCGCAACCCGCACCCGTATCGTCACCCGCTTCACCCGCATGCGGGTGAGAAAGCGGGTCCACCCGCAAAATCAAAAAGTAACAGAATTATCACAAATTTAGCTCCCAGATTCTTTCCTCCAATTGAAGAATCCAAAATATATTTATTTTGAACCTTATCCCAAAAGTGGTAGTCTTAGAAAATTTCTTAACCGAGTTGATTAATCTCTCATGATTGAATTAATTGGTTTGTCAACTGATTTGACAGTTTTTTCCGTCAATTAGTCGAGTAGGAAATATTTTATCAAATGGTCGATCATTTTAGTCCAACAAGTCCATTTTAGCTATCTCAAATTAAAATTATAATGATTTCATGGCTAATAATACAAACATATCGATATATCACAATTTTACCATCTTGATAATATAATCAGAGATAGAATATATCATATCATTAAAGTTCGAAATTGCATAAGTCGTTTGTCAGACGGCTTGATAAGGAGTTTCTATTTCTTTTGTTCTATTTTCGATTTTGTTTGCGCGTCGGTGTTTCGATATGTTTCTACTTTCATTTGCATTTGGGGTCTCTACACGAACAGTCTAGTTCGAACTTGTCCCAAAGTAATTTATTGTGAATTCTGTCTTATATCATGTCTGCTCAATCACCTACTGAATCCAACATGGATGTTGACGGACATGAACCAGTACTCGACGTTGATGGGGAGCGCAAGCTAAAATCGAAAAAGGTTGAAGATATTGAAGCAAAACTGCCTGATTCGAACCTATCAAATTCTGAAATTGTTCTTTTAATCGAGGTCAAAAGCAAATTGATCAAAATAGATGCCTCATCCGGAAAGCGTGGAAAGGTATTTTTGATTGAATAATTTTCTAAATGTGTTTTAATTTATTTTTCTGATTCGTTTTTAGGACTGGAAACATTTCGATGAATTGTTTTGCAAAGGCATTGACAAAACTGAATGGAGCAAAGCAAATTATGCCATTTGTAAGCCATGCAATGAGAAGCAGAAAATTTCTATTTACCGAACTGTTCTGGCTAACGGGAGGAATGCTGGCACGGGAAGTTTGGCTGGTCATATCAAGTCAGCACACAAAAGCATCGATGATCCAATCGACTCGCAAACTAGCAACAGTGCCAAAACTGAATCAACTCAACCACTGATTACGAAACATATCATCCGAGAAGGCACATTAACCAGCAAAATAAAGGATAACCTTACTTACACTTTGGTTGTTGGCTTGGCACTAGGCAATAGACCTTATAACATGCTCAACGATATTGGCTTCCGAATGGCAATGAAAGCTGTCAATGTGGCAACAGTTCAGTTCGGGGGACTTTTCGACATCGATCAAAACTTCGAATAAAACTTCGCAAAATCTTTTGGTCCCACGTGGCTTTTCAATGTCTGATTTTATATCGAAAACTCCATCTAAACCAGTTCAAGAAGACCAATTGTCGATCGTAACCGAGTTCAGGAATTATTTGAGTCAACTTCAGGACATCGTCAACGAATTCTACCAATCAGAAGAGGAAAATTTGTTTTATATTTGGAAAAGTCTTAAAATTCGATTTCCTAAATTGTACCAAGCATCGACAATTTATCTCAGTATCCAAGCAACCCAAACTGTGAGTGAGCGCATCTTCAAGAGAAGCAAAATCGCTATAAATAACCTCTCAAACCAAATTGCCACTGAAACAGTAAATCGAAAACTGTTCATCTATCACAATCCAGATCTGTTTGTCTTTAAAGTACTACAAAAGCTATCCATCAAAAGTGATAACAAATTTCACATCGATTTGTCGAAAGATGTCAAAGATCGAATGCAAAAGGAAATGGACGATTTGAAGAAATTGGAAAAAGAAGAAACAGAAGAAGTCCCTGTTGTCGATCACCCCGAATCAAGTCAAATGGTGAATATAAACTGTGATTATGACTACTTTGAAAATTATGACGAATTTATGGAATCTATTCAAGACCATTTAGGTATTCAACAAAATGTGGGAATTCTCGGAGAGGCAGATTTAGAAAGTCAAGACGATTGATTTATCTATTATATTATATTACCATACATTTACATTCACACTGTTCAAATTTTAATTTCTTACACAGATTAACTACTTAATAAATAATTTCATTAAAATATTGATGTTTTTCAAAATTTTTTTCTTGAAAATGCTCACCCGCATCACCCGCATGCGGGTTGCGGGTGGCGGGTGAGCAAATGCAACACCCTAATAGTAAAGGTGGTAAAAACAAGATAATTCACATAGACAAATATCGATTTGTGCACGCGTGGTTTCGTACAGAGCAAACACAATCACAGTCCTGCACACAGCCACAACAAACATGTCTGTCTGTCCACACTGAGCAACAAACTCACAAACACGAACACAGATGGCGCCACTCGTCTCGCAGACAAACTTTGTTTTCAAATTAGTGAGCGCGATTAGCATTACTTTTCACTTTTCTCTGTATAAAAACCATCAACCATTTGAATTGGCCTTTCTGTAAAAGATAATACAATTTAATTTTTATACCCTCGTAATGATCAATGTAATGTAATGATATTATGAATTACTGGAACATTTACAGGGTTATACGATTTATCAAATATATATTCCTACGTTTTTGACTCGGTTATTATTTTGAACATTTCTTTTGATTTAACCGAATAAAAAATATCTAAATTTTTCTTTTTGATGAAATTGAATTTGAGTTATCCATCCAAGCCAATATAAACAATCCAATTGGAACGTTTATTAACACAGAAAGTGATTTATAGTATTACAAAATAATTTTTTTCTACTTGCTTTTCCGTCGAAATGTGAATTACAATACTCAAACAATGCGCAACCGGAAATACCTTTTGGGTTTATTATCATAGGAGTGAGTGATATATTCCTATGCAAGAAATATATTAATTTTGAACCAATCTGTATATTTTATTGTTTTAATAGTGTGTGTTTCCTTGTGCTGTAATTAAACATTTATTTTATTATTTGTATACGAGGACCGATCGGAAAGTTTCCGAAAGTTTTATTTGATTATTGCTCGTAAACATTATCAGAAACATTAATTCCAACACAAGTTGGACATTCTGCCACGTTGCCCACACAAGCCAAACAAAACTTGCAATGATTACATCGAGAGAATTGCACTTGATGTGGTCGAACATGACAAAGTTGACAAAACTCTGCATGTGGTCCAGTGCTTGGATGAAGAGAACAAATTGGTTTTACTGTTGTTGAGTTTTTGATCAATTTTCCTGCTTGAAACTGAAAAGGCGCTTGACCAAAATTGAGATACACTTGCTGATGAGGCGATAAGGAGATTGATGGAAAATATGAGCGGGATGATGATAAGATCTTATCAGTATAGATAGATCTACCATTGTGATAGAAGACTGTAGTCAAATTCTTCCTATCATCATCAATCTCAATCAAACAACCGATTACGTCTCCTTCTTTCCATGGTTCCAAATCTTGATAAGGAACTCCATCTTGTCCTTCTTTCCACAAGAATCGAATCCTTCCATCGTAACTTATCAATTCACTGATAAGATCTTCTTCCTTATCGACAGAAGCTGAAGCCCAACCAATTCGCATCGATCCACTTGTAAGTAAAATCACTTCAAAAAAGTATGCTCCACTTTCAACCAACGAATAGCCACGATAGTACACATTTTCCCATTCATAGAAATCGTTACGCACTGATAAGCAATCAGATGATATTTTAATTTTATCAGAGCACTTGATAAGATCTAGACAAGTCTTAACATTATTAGCATTCAAAATCCAATTCGTCAGAAATCCAATTTGATAGTCAATGAAATTAAAGTCTTCCAAATACAAATTGTTGATTGGAATCTTATCAAAATTTTGATCAGCCAGCTCAATAAGATTTTCGTAAAATTTTCCGTTTTGATCACAAAGTTTTTCGGAAACTTTCTCATCGTTTGATAAAATCACTAACGCGAAAAGCTTCGATAGTTCATCCTGGTTTTCGGAAAAGATTCTCAATAAGAAATCTACCAATTCATCTGATAAGTTTTGATTCAAGAATTTTGGTGATAAAATCAAAGAAGAGATGCAGATGTTGCGTTGTTTGGTAAAATTTTCAGATTTGTTTATCAGATAAGGTTTAATAAGATTCGTGTAATCTGATAAGTTGATTATCTGTTCATCATCAAAAGAAGAAATCAATCTGATGAGAGTTACAATGAGTACGTTGATAAGATTTGAGTCGCTTTCAGTCTTAGTCCCGATAATTTTGATAACACATTTTATCAATTGAGGCAAGAAATTTTCTTTGTACTTCCTTATCAACAAGTGAAATTTTTCCAAAAGTTCTTTATGGAAATATTTCCAATCATATTTTCTTTCTTTAAAATCTAAAGAAATTTTCCATTCAAGTTCTAGTAATAAAAGATCAAAATCTGACAATAGCTGACCAGGAAATTTCTCCTGATAAGATTTCTGTATTTCTTTCTGGAAATTTTCTTTAATCTTTGTCGATTCTTGATGGAAATTGTGAAACTCATTAGGCACTGAAATTTGAAATTGTTTTGCGCCAAAATTAAGTTCACACTGTTGATGGAGTGATAAGGAGACTGCCGGGAAGTATACTTGCGCCAGAATATCAAATTCCCGGAAAGATTCCAACATGCGACCATTTAGGTAAAAATAAAATTTTTGTTTTGGTTCTTGAGACAGATCTAGATAACATCCGAGCACATCTCCTGCTTTCCATCGAGGTGTGCTTTCATCAGCAATCTGATAAGTTCGATTGTTCACCCAAACCCATTTTCTGTGACCATCATATCCAATGGAATGCTTATCAGAACCAATGGCACTGCCATCTAGTGACGTTCCCTTACTGGACCAACCAATTCTCATTGGACCGGAAGTGTTGAGAGTAACCTCGTAATAAAATCGCTTTCCAGGAAGACAAGTTTGATAAGAAGAGCATTGATAAGATTGGAATGCGATGGAATCTGATCGGACTGATAGCTCATCATGGGAAAGTTTCAGGAAAGGCGTGCGATCCAACCGAGAGAATACTTCCAGAATACTCTGATCTGATAACGATGATGAATCACTTGTTCCATTGTTGATAAGACAATCCAAACAATTTTGAGCACAAAGTTTAAGTTGACCAGTGAGATAACTTTCCGTTTCAAATTGAGTGTGCTTGAGCAAAAATTCTTTCAAAATCGTATCATCGGGAATAATTCCAGAAACTTGATAGAAACTTTCCAGCAGTATCACCGCATACAATAAAGTAGATATGTGTGTACACTCTGATAAGATTCTGATAAGAAAGTTTTCCAATTTTTCACAGATTTTATCAAGAAACTTGTCGTCGAGTAGATTCGAAAACTTTTTTAGTAAAAGATGCACAAAGATGCACAAGTTACGTTGTTTGTGAACGGGTAGATCTGATTCGAGATATGATAGGATCAGCTCGAATAATGACTTTGAGTCATTTAGAAAAGAAGATTGATCTTCTAGAGTTGCAAAACCACAAGACCAAATCCATTCCACCAAAACGTCGGTGAGTTCATCTGGGACCTTGGTCCCAAGGGTGTCAATCATGGATTTTCCTAAATAAAGCAACACATCCATTTGGTGCTCAAAGGATTTTCTCGTAAAGTAGATTGTTTCTTTGATAAACTGATAATCACGATTACTCCAGGAGGAATTCATAATCACCGATTCGAGATTGAGAATCCATTTAGTAAAAGGATTCTCATAACTGGGAATATTCACAGAAGATGGATTATCCATTGATGAATTTTCTGTTGTTGGTGATGGATCTTGAATCACGGCCATATTCGAGAAAAGTTCGACCAAATTTGACTCAGCAAGTTTCATATTTTAAATCACTTTTTTAATGTTAATCCAAAATCAAAATGTAAAACAACGAGAAGAAACTCCCAAAAAGTGGTAACTCCCAAAGCCGACGACGACGTGTCTCTCCTGTATATACAAAATTAAATTAAATCAAATCAACGACGTAATAGTATCATTGAGTATCATTGAGTAATATGATTCAAGGGTTTGTTGGGTTGATAAGGATTGCTGATGATAAGGGACAATTGTTTGATAAGATTTGAGGTTCACAAAGTAAATTTTGTTTATTGTCAAACAAACAAACAAAAAGTCATTGTTAATTTTTCATTTATTTATTACAAATTTTGCGTATTTGGTATTGAAGCTTGAAAGTTTAGAAACAAATCAATGAATGAGTTTGAATCGTATGTTTGGTTGCGTTTGAATGTCCAATTTGATATTTTTAATTTAAATATATTGAACGACAAAATTGATATCCGTTACTGATGATTACGTCATCGTATATTACTTACATTGCTGCATAACATTACAGCATTAATTGAGTAGTGGTGGAAACCTCCTGCTGGTTTGGAGTTGATAAGAGAGTTGGTTGTTGGTTGTGGCATGTGTTTGTGGTTGATTGTAATGACACATACCGGACGCGTCATACTTTAACGCAATTTTGTCCATAAGAAATACAAAAATAATAAAGCAAAACTAATTGTCAAATCAAACTTTTAATGAATGTCAAAATTGTTTTGTAAATTACAATTCAAATATATATATATTAGGCTTTCCTATATGTAATGGAAGAAAATAGCGCTATTTTGTTGGTAAAAACTTCCATTACATTTCAGAAGACCTAATATATTTTTTTTTATTTCTTGGAAATAGACAAGAAGAAAATGCTTATGTAAGATATGATCTAGTAGTAAAAAATGATAAATAAATAAATTGATGAATAATTAGTTGATAATTAATATATATATATTTTTCATTTTTTTGCACTTACAATATGAAACGATTTGGTAGTGATTCGATAGTTGCCAAACAGTCGAAATGCATAACAGTGAAACAGTCGACTCTCGTGGAGAGTTTCTGCCTGATGGAATTGGTGGATAAAATTTTTTAATAATTTTGAATATACCTTTACTAAATTTTCATTCAAAATGTGTCCCACTCCCGGTCTACTTCTGTACAACTGGTAGAATGTACGATTCAGAACTGAGAATCGTTTTAAATTCGTGACCACTGCTGCACACCGATTGATGAGCACAAGTTGCATCGAAACCATTCCGAGTGCACCAAACAGTACAATCAGCCTCAAAAGTAGTGACAACTTTGGAACAAACAGAACCATATAGAAGAAGTAACATTGAATCGAAATCAAACACACAAACAGTGCGGTCAAATATGGAGACCAGAATCGAGAATATTCCCGGAGATGCTTGCTCAGAAGGTTCATTTGAATGTTCACTGTGTGATATTCAGCCCAAAGTTGCTGATGAAGAGCTCGATTCTTAGTTTCCAAATTTGGATATCGAATTTGCTTTAATTTCAAATTGATTTGCACCAATTTGTTCAACAAAGTCTTTTACATAACAGCAATGTATCTGCTTGCCAGAATGACATAGACTGGGACAGTGTAGACGAAAGGTGTCTAACAAACAAAAAGTGCGAGAGTGCGACTGTTTGTTGTTGTGTGTACGAGTGAGAGGCGAGGCAGCATGTCACACCATCGATAGTTGAGAGTGAGAGCAGTGCTCTGTGGACAGACAGACATGTTTGTTGTGACTGTGCAGGACTGTGATTGTGTCTGCTTTGTACGAAACCACGCGTGCACAAATCGACATTTGTCTATGTGAATTATCTTGTCTTGACCACCTTTACTATCATCATGGATTCGTCGACGTCATCATCCCCACCAGTTGTACCTCAACACTGTTTGAATGTACCCGTGTTGTATGAAATGCTCAAAGGCGAAGAGGAACCTTGTCGAATGTGGTTGCGTCATGAGATGAGCCAAATCGCCGACCCACTGATCTATTCGCTCTTCCACGGACTAATCATGTCATCTTCATCGTCGTCTGCTATCCCTCAATCTCGTCCGACTGTGTCCGAATTATGTGAATTGCTTCAAGGAGAAAAGGTGATGACTAGAAGGGTGCTCAAAGGCGAAATGGATCGACTGGTCAATACTCTCTTCGAAAGACTAACCAACAAGTTGAGGATGACCAACACGGAAACGATTCACATCAAACGCGAACATTTCGATGACCAGTCAGACAACGAACAACAAATCAATGCCGAGCCAGTCGAGTCATTTGTTGTTCCTTTGGATCAATTCAACCCAAATGACTTTGCACCACTTTTGGACAACCGAGGTATGACTGCATGGTTGTTTGTATTTGACTTGCATTTACATTTGTTAATTAATTCACACAGATCCATCTACAAATGCTCACAATGTCAATTTGAACATCAAAACTGAACCGATGGACTGCGATTTTGAGGTGGTAAAGCAGGAAATCATAGAGGAAGATAATGAAGAGGGTAACGACATTTTCATCAAACGAGAATATGTGTCTGCATACATCAAAACCGAATCGAGTGATGAAGAGGTGGAAGAGGAAATAAAAGAAGAAATCAAGGAGGAATATGAAGATGATCATGACGATGACTGTGATGGATGTGAACGATGTTTGGTGAAGAAGGAAGAGGTGAGTGATGATGATGAAGTGGACAATGAAGGTGGACTGATTCGAGGTGGTGACAATGATGAAGTGGATGATGAACGATATGAAGTGACTCAACCAAATGTTGATTGTGGCCAACTGTTGAGCAATCCATCCAGAGACAGGAAAAATGATTCGAATGCGAACGAATCGATCGAGGAAGGTGGCACTAATTTGTCAAGTCAACAACTGCTCAACACTGCAAACCAGTCCGATGACCAAACAGTGACCCAATCAGGGGGTGATCTATTGTCACCTTCGACCAGCACTGGACTTGGATCAAATCGAACTGCACTCAACCAACAGGCAACTGCTTTCACGGGTCGAAATGGCAACAAACGAAAACAACCAACATCGAAACGATCTGCGAAAAGATCGAAGAGAACAATCGAGGTTGATGATGGTGGAGAGGATGGCGAAGACATTGTCAATGAGGATCGTGAAGATGTAAAAGTCACAGTGCTTCATTTGAATTGTTCCGAGTCAAATTGTAATGTCAAGTTGGATTCATTGGATCACTTGCAAGATCACTTGAGCACTGTGCATCAACTATCTTCTCTTCGATGTTTTGCCATCAATTGCAATGCACGATTCGATAAGCAGTAAGTGAATACTAAAATTCTACATTAAATTGACCTACTTTTATTTTACAGACAACTAATTTCGGCTCACATTAAACTGCACCATTCTTCAGATACTCGATTCCTGTGTGCAATTTGTTCCAAAGAATATGATTCACAAACGAAAGCTTACTTTCACTGGTACCAGAAACATCAGACTGGTCAGTTCGAGTGCAACCTCGCAAGCGACTGTGCCCAAGTGACTGACACTCGTAACAAGATGAGAACTCATCAACAAATCAAACATCAGTACCAATCGAAGCATTTCCACTGCACCCACCCTGGCTGTACTGCATCATTTGCATTTAAAGTTCACCTGAAGCAACACGAACTGACCCATCTCGACCGGAAACCATTCCACTGCAGCTGGCTACAATGCAGACATCGCACTAATCGACGTGCTCATCTGGTCAAACACATTCGAACTCAACACTTTGGTCTGCCCAAGTCAATGAAAGAGCAGATGGCCAAGAACATTGTGGACCTGCGAGACCCGAACGAATATGTTCGAGTGGTGGTGGAAGATTAGATCGCCGATTAGATTTGAACTTATCAAGGAGAAATTCATTTGCGCTTTACTTTGTATCACACAAATCACACAACACTTCATTTCCTTCTCAAATGTACTATTCAATTGTCAAATGTCTTCAGTCTTTCTTTTGAGGTATTACCAATTTTTCTCCTTTTAAAAACATTACCACAAAATTATAATTTGTTTTCATTTTCATTTTGATTTCAACCAATCAAACTTATCATTAAATATCCTTAAGTATCATTTTACGTTTTTGCATCTTTCCCGAACTCTTGCCAATATATTAGATATATTACCGTCCAAACGCGAAATTCGTCATACCATGGTTTGCCTAGGCAAACCAATAGAAATCTGATCAAATTACTTTTTCCGTCTTTTGCCAAGGCAGTCTAAGAAATGACAAGGCATTCCGCGTTTTAAAATTCTCGTTTTAGGCAAAAGTGAAAATATCTAAACTTTTATCTAGTTTTGCCTAGGCAAACTACGGAATGACGAATTTCGCGTTTGGACTTTTACAGATATATGTTACCGCCAATGTGAAATGTCTGTCAATGTGCAGTTTGCCTTTGCAATGTACGACAGAGTTCGTTTTCTACATCTCCCGGGGAGATTATCTCTCCGCACATTTCCTAGTCAGTGTGCGATCTTCCTAGACAATGTCTAAATTGTCGATGGCTAACTCTGCAAAGTGCAATGTACATTTTGAACTTTAGTCTTAAATTTTTGGCCACATTAACGAGGCATCTTACATTGACGGTAACATATACAATTTATCAATTGATTTATTCTTCATAAGACATCGAAATATTCCCATTAAATGAACAGTTGGAATAAAAAATTACAATTGAATTTGTGATATTCATGCTTTGGATTGAATTCATCACAAGGTGGTTTGACATTGACTTGCTGTTTTCTACTTGAACGGGTGATTCTTCTTTTACAATTTTCATGTTTTTTAAACACTTCAATCTCTTTTATTAATTAAGCAGGACACGATGTACCTGTCTGTCCACCATCAACCGGCAACACAACTCCACTTATCATGGACGCCTTATCACTCAACAAGTAGACAATCGTCTGTGCCACCTCCACCGGTTCAGCAAATCGTCCCAGTGGTATCTTGCTCACCACCCCACGACACTTTTCCGCATCAGCAATCCAACCAGCTGAGAGTTCCGTTCGTGTCAGGGTTGGATTCACAGAATTAACTCTAATATTGTACTGTCCAAGTTCGAGTGCCAGTACTTTGGTCACATTGTCCAGTGCGCCTTTACATGCGCCATACGCTAAACAGTACGCAAAACCTGAAAGGGAACTTATACTTGAAGTGTTGACAATCGAACCATATTTGCGCTGCTTCATTCCTGGGGACACAATTTTGGTAACGTTCACAGCAGCTTTAACATTCAAATTCCAATGTCGATCGAGTATATCAGGGGTCACGTGCTCCAGGGGGAGACATTCACAAATGGCGGCATTGTTCACGAGAAGGTCGATTTTCGACGAATAGGGCCCCAGTACCCTCTCAGTTGCTGTCCAATCACTTAAATCCACACAAACAGTTGTAACTGAAGAATCCGAAAGCTCTTGTTTGAGTGAATCCAATTCTGCTTGAATCAACGAAACAGCAATCACGCATGCGCGTGAACGAGCCAATAGAAGCACAATATCACGACCAATTCCACGGCCGGCACCAGTCACGAGGGCACATTTCCCAGTGAAATCAATAGGGTAGAGCGCGACGCTAGCACACCTAGCGGATTTAGCTAGTCTGTGCCAACCAGAACTTGCAAAAAAATCCGTTTGTTTTGATGGCGCATTGCTCGCTAATCATGTTTACATTCGTTTGTCTGTCTGTCTGTCTGTTTTCATGCTTTCAGCACGTGAAAAGTGCGCAAACTTGATTTGACAGCGTGTTTTGGTCGCTTGCGCAGCTTTTGCAGTGAAGCTTTCAAAGGGGCTTCAAATTCCCAAATATTATTACGTTGTCTATGAATGTGTCATTGCCTAAAGATAGATTTTTTAAAAATCGATATCTGATTATTTCCTTGGGCCCTAAATTATCTTTCAATGTTGAAAATTTACTATAAGATATGGTAGTTTATGAATCAGGTAGAATAACGGCAAAGATAGGTCTCTAGAAATGGGAGTAATGACGTTTATACATTTTCCTTACTTTGGCAATACAAAAGTGTCAAACCAAACTGTGTTTCGGCATTTGTCCGCATGGCAGCACTATAGAGTGGCTCTTCCCTATTTCCATTTCGTTAATGTTTTTTTATGTTTTTTTAAAATTGAAAAGTTCAAATTCTCGACGATTTTAATATATTTAGTATATTTAATATTATATTTATGTACAACTGTACAAATGGTTTTGTGGTTACGATCTGTTCATACTCGTCATGATCGTTAATCTAAACTAAACTTTAAAGGTTAGGTTAGGTTAAAACTAAAGGTTAGGAAATGTTTTAAAAATAAAAATACATAAACATTCTAATCGATCAATGTAAAAGTTTTAAAGTTTGCGTAATGGAATTTAGATTTATTAATTTATTTTATTTTTTAAAATAAATATTTGAATTTATATTTATATTTTAATAATATTTAATTGATTATTTCCTGTTTATTATAATAATATTTATAAATTAATCGTGATTAATTTTTAGTTTTTATTAATTTATAATTTCCAAATTATGCCAGTTCATTGAGGAAATTGTGCATAAAGTAGAACTGTCCAGTGCAGGTTGACTTGACGGTGACACAGTCGACGAGTGTGGTAGCGTCCGCATTGGAGACGCACAGCATAATGTCCTTGAGCA
Source organism: Rhizoglyphus robini (assembly GCA_023373905.1). Taxonomy (NCBI): domain Eukaryota; kingdom Metazoa; phylum Arthropoda; class Arachnida; order Sarcoptiformes; family Acaridae; genus Rhizoglyphus; species Rhizoglyphus robini. The sequence continues at coordinate 123,695 of JAKIJQ010000235.1, read as the reverse complement.
GTTGAATGCCGCCCTTGATGGAGGTGCACTTGATCCGGTACTGGTCCGGACCGACAGAGTGGTCCAGGAACATTGTTTTGATCTATAGTAAGAGTGTGATAAAAAGAATGTTTAAGTTATTGTGTTTATTGTGATCGGTTTTTACAAGTCAACTTTATGTTTGCCTTGTAAAAAAGTTAAAAAATGAATTGTTCCTTATTGTAATGGGTTTTTAAAGTCAACTTTTTTTTCTTTTTTGTAAAAGAAGGAAAGAAGGAAATACAAAACTGGTTTGTAAAAACCGACAAATGTGAAACTAATTTTCCCTGTAAAATGCAAAAATTAAGAATTTTTGCTTATTGGAGTGAGTTTTTACAAGGCAAATTATTTATGTTTCCCTTGTAAAAAATTGAATATAAATATTAAAAATTTAAAAATTGAACAATAAATTTTTAATTTTAAAACTGAACTTTTTTAAAATTAAAATAAGCAAAAATTTACAAAATTTAATTTGTAAAAACCGACAAATGTAGGACAAATTTTCTTTATAAAAATTCAAATATTAAAATTGCTCAATGTGGTCTGTTTTAACAAATCAACTTTTTCTGGTGGAAAAGTAAAAATAAATAAACGGGATTTAAAAAATCTAAACAAAAGTGAAAAGATTTTCCTTGTAAAAAATAAAAATAATCAATTATGGCTTATATTGTGATCGGTTTTTACAAGGCAACAAAGCAACAAAAGTTTTCTTTGTAAAAAAATGTAAATATTAAAAATATTTAAATTGCTTATTGAGGTCGGTTTTAACAAATCAATTTTTTTATCATGGAAAAGTAAAAATAAAAACGATATTTAAAAAATCTAAGCAAAAGTGAAAGATTTACCTTGTAAAAAATGAAAATAATAAGTTATGACTTATTGTGATCGGTTTTACAAGGCAACTAATTTTTGTTCCCTTGTAAAAAATATCAAAAATTAAATTGTGCAAGGAAAACAACTGGTTAAAAGAGACAATAACAAAAAATCTTTTAAATTAATTAATTAATTAATTAAATACCTGAGCAATTGAGTACAGTCTTGAATTGCTGGGAACAATATTGGCCTGAGTCAACCAATCATTGATCGGATATCGAGCATCAAGTTGAAGTGACTTGTGAAAGTAGTCAACCAGTCCCAACGGTGAACAAGTGCCATGCTTGTCCCACTCGTGCTTCCAGAAGGACTCATCACTCTGTCCTGAACCAGTAAAAGCAGTTGGCCAGAACAGTCTCAACTTTTCCTCCAAGTGCGTCAACCTGAGAGTGTCGAAAGGCTCTGACTGGTCCTTACAGTAGCCGAGCTGTGATGTACTGTTGGCCAAATTGGGCCACAGACCGTGGATTGTAATGATCGAGGGCAGTTGGGCCTGGGGTTTGCAGGTTTTGGTGTTACTGGCACTTTGACTCGCGTCCTCAAGTCGACAGGTGGTCTGTACCCAGGAGTAGGTGAAAGCATAGTAACAGCACGCGGTACAGGAGGTGCACGTTTGCATGGAAATGGACCCAATTGAGGCCAAAAGAAGAAAAACACTTAGAAACAACGTTAGGTTAGACATTTTTGAACAGGCAAATTTGGGAGCACAAGGTTAAGGTTGAGATATAAACTAAGATGGCGTGTTTGATTAAATAGACTTTTAATGTTTTACGATCATTTGTTATCGCTTTAATTTGAGAACGCAAAATGTTATTGTACTGTTGCATTGTGCTCCTTATTAAGCTCATTAACAGGTGAGCTCATTAACAAGGTTAGCTACCTCGTAAATTAGGTAAAAGTCATAGAAGATTAATGAGTCAACAAGTTTGAGGGGTTAACCCATTGCCACCTTTAATCTGAAACATAAATTAGAGACCTGAGGGTCCACCTCACATATGCAGTTACGAAAGCAAAGAAAAGTACCCCAAGCCTGCGTAACTGCATATATGTGGTGGACCCTCAGGTGCAGTTCTCGCGCCTAACATAAATGTTTAGGCGGTAGAGGGTTAACCGAATGTTTTATGGGGCTACTACTGTTACACCGCTGCTCAGTACATAAAAGGTATTTTGGTATCTCAATTTTTATACGATACATGTGATACACGAGATAAGATCAGTTGCAGTTACTGTTGCCAAATTTTGCATTTGATTTCATGCGAATTCAAAGAGACTTGAGATTAGTAATCTAAGACAAAGTAAAGTAAACAAACTTTGTTGAATTGCAACAAAGTGAACTGAGATAACACAAGTTGATCTGATAATAGTCGACAGAAATAGACTAATGTTTTGCACTGTACTGTACTAAATGATGTTTGAGCCATTCAAATTGAGACAAGCCATAAAAAGTCATGATGATCGTAAAACAAGTCTGAGCAAGAAGAAGCAGACAAAAATAGTTGAAAAAAGATATTTATATTGATAAATATCAGGTATTCGCATAAGTTTTTCCGCAGCGCCATCTCATTTTTATAAAGGCAACTGTAGGATGTCTGTCCGCTTGTGTGATTAATTTATGCCTTTGTCTTATATATGTTATAGAGGGAAATTTACTTATAATACATTTTTAGTTAAATTTAAAAGTTCGGAATATCTTGAAAATTCCCAATGGAAAATGAGAATTTTTTCTATATTTTCCATTTCCAAATGTTTGGGAAATTTTTCTTCCATTGCAATGCCTAGTCACCCCGTTCCCACCTTCCCAATTTGGCCAATAAGGTTTGTTTGTTTACGAAATTATCTTTTCAAAATTTGAATTCCAATAAAAATATTTTTAAATTCTTCTTATAAAAGTTTTTTTTGTTCTTTTTGAATAACTAAATGCGTAAAATATCGAAAGTTTGTACTATAATTGAACTTAAAAGTGAACAGAAATTTTTTATTTGATTTGAAAAATACTAAAAATTGATTGCTATTCTGAAAAGTAAATTTATTAGTTTCACAAGGTCAATGAAAGTAAGTCGTTTATGAAAGTAACAGACTGGCACAGAACAGTTGCTTTTGGATTGTACAGTGATTGTTTCTTTATTTATGTTACCGTCCAAACGCGAAATTTCATAATCGGCCAAATTCCTATCATTTGTGAAAAAATCGATTGAAGCACCGGAATTTACATGCATCTTGCCACCTCAACTCGTGTTCAGAATTGGTTTATTTATTTCAATTTAGCTTACCTGACTTCATCCGTTTCTCTTGTAATCCCTTCAACATTTAAAATAATAATGCAGCCTACACAAGTTCGTTGATTAGTTTATCACGATCAGCATTACAGTAGAGCTCAACAAGGTTGTCTAATCTCCCTGTACAGCTGTGACTGTAGACCAAAGTCCAGACCGCGTGGACCACGCGCTATATAAACAAGTGGACAGCATAAAGCATTTTACTCAAAAGCTTTGGTCAAACTCAGTTTTCATTTCATTTCATTTCCTCAAAGTCCTCAATCCCAGTCCGGTTGCACAGCTATGTCTAAGCTCGTGCATCTTCCCATCGACATTCTGCTGCATCTGTTCAACAGTTGCTTTCCACTTCAAGAGCTGTTGCACCTTCGTGGGCTCTGTCGCACACTGCAAGCACTCGTCGAATCTCGACACTGCATCGGTAAACGACAGTCACTGAAACTATTTTGGTCATTCCTCGATGTACAACTGTACACCGAGTGTCTGTTCAACTGGAAACTGGAAGACGATCCAGCACTGAGGCTGAAACCCCAATTTGAGTATGATGATGATCTCATCATGTGGGGAGCTAAATTCACTCAATCCACTGCCGATTGGCTGTCGAGCTTGTTTCCCCGTTTAACCCATCTGCTCATAATGTTCAACACTCGTCCACTTTCTCATCCACCAGTTCATCACTATCCCGTGCTTCCGTATCTAATTACCCGTTGGCCATGCACACTTGCCCGTCTCACACTATGTGGCATTTTCTACTTCATTCCACAACAAGAGCAATTTGTCGCTGAACTTTGTCACAATATTAGTGAAAAGTTGCCCAAACTGAAGCAACTTGACCTTAGCACCGACTGTCTGTTTTACTATCCAAAATCTATAGCCATTCTACCCAGAGAGAATGCTGCTGCTGATGATGGTGATCGTCGTGTGTAGTACACTGTGTACCTTCCCATTGCATTATCGGACCGGTTTGTGCGCCAGCTTGACCGATTGAATCTGTGGACCATATTTCCATGCAAGCAAGATGAACCAGGACAGTTGTTACGCAAGTTGATGACGCTCAATGCTCAACACGATGCGCATGCGCATCATTTGACAACCAAATTGCACATTACGTATAATTATGGACCAAATATTCTTGACGAACTTGTGCAACTGGCAGGTGAACAGTCATCAGTGCGCTTGACACTGGCCAGCTTGATCACCCGTCTCACCTGTCACAATGGCCTGTCACGATCGTTGGGCTCTTATAGTCTTACACTTGATCGCATTGTATCCCTCTTTACTGGCCTGTGTTCACTCACATTGGAGCAGTGGAATGTGTGGAATGTAAAGCAACCGGGCACAATTGCATCTTGACAGAACTAAGGTTGCGAAATTTCCAATTTAGCCAACTTCGGGACATTGCATGTCGCCGCATCCGAACTGCCGCACTGTGCACAATCACACAATTGACCATACAGGACGATGGCTTTGAGCCATCACAGATCGAGTCTCTTGGTTGTGCAGTGTTTTTCACTGCCATTCAGTACATTTTTCCATCAGTTCGGCTGTTTCACCTCAAATTGGACGCACCACTCAGTGAGCAGATTGATACGCACACTCACCTCGTCCCATTTGGTTCGCTCACTCGCTTCGAGCTCACCGTCTATCCGAACCAAATTGCGCCAATTCCGCATCTGTTCAGTGAGAAACATCGCCGTCGTTTTGAGAAACAAATTCTACAAGCGGAACGAGTCGATCGAATCAGTCAGGGACATGCGGGCAGAGAAATGTGGACACGCAGATGCAAACAAGATGAGAAGAACAATTTTGCATGGTCAAAGAGTACTCTGGTTTATGATGCTCACAGTCTGAAGCATATTAGCAAACAGCATTGGGACAGTTAGCGTGTCTATGTTGATCACATGTATTATCTAATTGCTCAACATGTGCGATGTGTAAATAAAATCCAATAAAGCTTCAAATACCTATTCATCAACATCTTTGACATCGACTCGATTCTTTTGGTTCTCCACAAATTCTTCCCGAGACTGAACATTGCTGCAAATACGCAGACAATCGAACGGAAAGGATGTTCTTGTTGGCTGGAAATACTCTTGTTTCAACAGCCAAAAGTCACATCTGTAAGTTGAGAGTTCAAAAGAAGTTAATTCAAATCTTTGAGCAGTGTTTTAAATTGAGGCTCAAATCGAGAAATTAGATTTGTATTCAAATTTAATTTCAAGCTATTGAAAATAATGTTAATATTGTGGTGTTACGTGAAAATATGAATATTTTCCCAGTATGGCTAATATATATTGAATTGATTCCGTAAATGACAAATTGGAAAAATGTCAAAATTTCAAATTGTGAATGAAATAAAAGTAGAATGACAATCGTGTGTTTGGTTTATTATCAGGTTTTCTCATAAGCATTTCCGCAGCGCCATCTCGTTGGTGCAAAGACAACCGTAGGATGTCTGTCCGTCTGCAGGATTAACTTATGCTTTTGTCTTATAATATTTTGTTTGTGCTAAGAACTAATGTTATTACATTTTAATGTGAGAATTGAATAAAATTGTTATAGATTGAGTGATACAGAATAAAAGTTTTGACAATGTGGTTGAAATCTATGTCGTATTATTTGTTTTAAGATGATAACAAGAATTAAAGTAATCATTTGAGAATTAAAATAAATAAATAATAGAATTTTGTATCTTAATATTTTATATAATTGTTTCAGTATCTTCCCTATTTTATAGTCAGAATTACCAATAGTGAATTCATAATTTAATTAGATTAATTAATTAATTGGATTATTTATGCTTTCCGTTGGAATTCAATGCTTCATTTTAGTCGTAAATGTTTAGGTTAAGTTTGAGTAAATGAATGCAATGAGAACATGTACAGTTAGCAAACTCTACGTCTACAGTTGTGCTACTTCAGCCTGTACACTAGTCGTGATACGTTCTGCGATCGCTGATGAAGTCATCATCGCCAGTAAGCCTTGGTGAGCGAGTGTGCGCTTTTATGTGAATCAGACAATCAGTTAGTCATCAAGAATCATCAAGTGATTTGAGTGTATTGTAAATAGTGAGATCTGCTACTGCAGTGTGTTTTGATATTCTTCATAACACTCCAGTCATCGGTGACATGTCATGACCTGACCTTGTCACACATCTCTCTCTTCTCTTGGATGCGTGCGCTGCTATATAGAACCCAAAGCTGCGTGTGCACTGGTGTTTGATTTGCACTGTGCGTTCGCTGTGTGTATCTCAACTCGCCTCAGTGGTCGTGTCTCTCACCGTACTATGCCAGTAGGTTCGCTTGTTGCCTCTACTTGCATTCTTCTCAATGATTGCCTTTCTCTCACTCATATTTTTCCTCTACTCAAGACAATGTTTACGGTGTGGTAAGGAATTGGTTTGTATTGCATATGCGATTCTGTGTGTTCATGTTGTCCCTTATGAAACACTCTGTACATAAATAAGCCTCAAGTATTTGCTGGTTAATGCAACTCATTCTCTATCCTAAACACACCCATCATGACTATGTCTTTGTCACATTATATCAATTATTATTCTTATATCCTTCAGTTTATTTTATCCTCTCCACATTAGGACGCCTCATCCAACCTTGCATCAATTCTGGTCATAAATGGCTGGTTTGATCCGGTTCTTTGACGCAAGTCCCTCTTCCCCTTCATTCTCTGTTTTTCCCCTTTACCTAATCACAAACATAGTACACGATCATTCGGTTTGTCTCGTCGCCCTCTTCACCCAGTCGAAGCTGTACGCCCAGTCTGATGTCTGTCGCCTTCTATGGACCTCTTCCGCCAACGTTTTGCTTTTGATGTCTAGAAGCGTGGATATAAGCAGCCGTGGTCCTGGCAACCAATCGGGTGGTTATTATGGCGTGTGGTACTGGCGTGTGGTTATCGTGTGGAATCTTTGCAGCAATTCCTGTGCTGACTTGTGTGGTACTCAACAGTGATGCCTCAAGATGTGACCTCGTTCTGATTTCCCGGACAGCCCTAGGCTCGTCTCCGGTCGACTGTCGTTCGTCTTCATGCTTAGCATCTCCGTCGTCCATTCCACTCAGTCAATTCCCCAGTTTTATTTGTAAATTATTGTCCAAATTATGCTTAATTTTCCGTTACTACCTTTCATACTTAATTAATGAAAAATCAAATAAAAAGCAGCAAAATATTTATAAAAGCCCAGCCACCGCCTATTTTAGTTAATTATTTCTAATTTACTCCAATGACCTGTCTGCAAAACCAGTGAGCTAGTTTAGGTTGATTTTCCCCTCTACCAAAGTCCTTGGCAATGATATGCCAACGGACACTCACTGGTCAATAATAACAATACCGTAAATACCGTTGATAATCAATAATACCGTCAATAGATAGTACCCATTCAATATATCTTTATATTGATGATTCACCTCAACGGTGAATCATCAGCTTTTTATCGACATCTATTTGAGAGTGTGTCCAACAGTGTGTCTCTTTTCCAGCCGTACAGTTGAACACCAATTTGGGTGATCAAGTGCTGGTCATCATCAACATCTAAGGTTTCGCCATCTCCTTCTTCATCTTCTTCCTACTTCCTCCCACCTGGTAATCTTCATCATCACTATCGTCTTCCTGATAATCCTCTCTATACCAAGCTCGATAGCGTGTAAGACGTTCTGCTCTACGAGGTGGAACATGAGCACTACTTGTTTCAATCCTCAAAAATGTCCCAAATTTGTTCTCGTACTTGAAATCGGCCAACAGTTGCTTCTGCTGATGTTTTTGCGGATTCTCTGGTTTGGATGCATTTTTGGATTTTTTGATCGATCCATTGTTAGACTTGTTGCTGTTGATAGGACGCTTTGTTTGAGCTTTTCCTGTAGTGTAACGAGTTAAAGAAGAATCGGAAGATGAAGATGAATTAGTTATTGGAACTGTCAAATAGTCTGTAAACAATTTAGTCAATTTAGTGAGCCAAACCCAAACAAATCAACAAACCTTGCATAGTGATGTAATTAGTAGTGCCATCTTGTGGCGATTGAGTTTCTGGTGCTCCGATTGAGGATAATGTTGATGGTAACTTGTTGGAACACTTTTGGACAACTTCATCCTCCGAATCGGAATCGAGCGTAATCACATCAATGTCTTCTTGTTTCACGACAGAGCGGACCTCGTCCCGCTGTTTGTCTGTCACACCGTCCACCACTAACATCCTCATATTGTCCTTCTTTTGGTTCTGAATTTGGCCAACAATTCTGGTGAACGATGGCGCAATGGGTGTGGGGTTGGAATTGTCGGATGCGGTTGAGGACATTTTGATAGTTTCTGTTGATAAAAGTAGAAATTTCTGGTTGTGAGGAAAACAGACTCGTTTCGATTTGATTCGGTGGACAGCGAGAAGTAGAAATGAGATGAAAGAGAACATTCGTGTGATAAGAGAGAAAATGCATTCGTGCGCATGAACATTACTGATAAGAAGAAACGCTAGTAGCGCCATCAATTTGTTTTTCCTCAGTATTCGAGTGTCGATTGTGTGCCGACAAAAGCCCAACTCGAGTTCTTCGATTCCTGTGCTGTGACATCATTGCTCAATGTCTTGATTGTATCAAACCAATTGTAGAATGTCCTAGATGTAGAAAAATATCATAATAAACAAATAATATTCAAACTTTTTGAAACTTATTCTTCACTGCTCATTGTGAGCTATCGAGCAATTTATATATCGAACATAATGTTTGAGATTCATTGGACTTGATGAATTCAAAATGGCCTCATTATTACGAGGATCATTTGGCCAAAACATTCCACAATCTTCACGACACCCGTCCAGTATTGAGTTAAAGTAAAGATGGCTTGTTTTGACAAAGTGGACAATTTGGAAGCAAATTTTGTCAGTTTGGAGCATTTGTCCTGTTCTCATCGCTCTGTAGATTCTCTCCACTGCCAATGGATCAGCTTTTTGTCTCGTTTTATAGACAACTCGAATTGCACTCGATTCTGGAATCAGACTGTCAAGGCCAACTGTGCTGAGGTGGTGGGATGGAATCGAGACAGTGGGGACTGGTTGAACCGATTGACTCATTTGGCACTGTTTGTCAATTCGAGTGTTGAGGCGTCGAGTTTGCGGGTGCTACATCTTAAGCATACTGTTACCAATCGTAATGTAAGTGTTGATTTGGATTTGATTTTGATGCTAAATTTGTATTTCTTATTAGATCTTCACCTTGAATTCGACAACTATTCGATATATTGCCCGATTGAACCATTTGACTGAATTGGAACTCGATTGGGTGGCAGTTGACCTGCCTTTACTGGAACTTGCAGCTCAACACAACCAATTGGCTACTCTTGAGCACATTCAAATTTGTCGTCTCACAATCTACCGAATCGATGGTACAACCAATCACGAAGCAGTAAATTGTAGTGATCGATTCATGCGCACACTTTCGATGATTGTGCCCAATGTTGAGCAACTGAGCATTGCGTACTACTGTGCTGACCAGTTGGGCCACATTGAACTGTACTTGATGGACAGATTCGCACATTTGCGTGAACATGACTTTGTTTACCGTGAATGATTTTGTGAATTGATGATTCTGCACTCGCTTTCTTTGATATTATATATGTTTATAAAAATTGTCCTTTTTTCCTTTCTTGTTTCTATTTCTAAATACACAAATAATCGATTATTTCCAAACTCACTCAAATCGACTCAACATTTACATTGTCTCAATATACATCCCCAACCTGTACAATTAACAATTTTCTGTTATCATTGATTTCATTGCAATTGCTGTTTTAATACGTAATAAACTTGATTCAAATCATATTGTGAAAAAGTGTAAACGTGATTGTTTTGGTTAAAATTTTGAGTTCAGTGTTAGTGTTCACATTTTTTTCAACTTGAATTTTAAGCAACTTAAAGAATACCTAGACGATCTATATTCTGTTGGAAAGGTAAACGTTTATTGATTGATTCAAAAGAAACTATGTAGAAGCAGTCATTTATTTAATTGTGACAGATATGAATATTTCAAATATTGAGATATATTATCAACAAATTGAATGTGTGTTCTGTGTACTACAGTGTGTAGAGAATGTTGTGATATGTGGGGTTGTCAATTGACTGTGATTGGGTGCTGGTGAGAGGTCAGTTTGGTGGGTTGTCGTGTTCATGTTCGAGATAGTCACGAGGATTGCGATTGTCCTCAATGCCAAGTTCACGTTGTTTCTTCTGGGTTCGAGGGAGATGGAAATGTTGAGTGCGAATATGACTGATTACATGGCCCTGTTGAGTTGCAGCATAGTCACACATGTTCCAAGTACATTTGAAAGGTTTGACATTTTGGTGAATTAGCTGGTGACGATTGAAAGTGCCCTTCTTGTTGAATGACTTGCCACAGTTGTGGAATTGACAAGTGAAGATGATTGAGTTTGTTGTCTTGGGATGGACTGATAGCTGATGATTCTTTATTTCAATTCGAAGTGTGGCCACTCGGTCATAGTGACAACCATCATAGCCACACTTGAATTGACCTTCGAAGTGATAGTAATGTAGATGCAGATACAAACGAGCATGAGTTTTGAATGTCTTGGTGCAGTGAGCACATGACCAGGTGGAGATGTTCGAATGATTGTGTTGAACATGTGGACCTAGTTCAGTCCTATAAAACAAATCAATTAGACCAACTCAACACCACCACATCACACTCACCATTGCTCAAATCGTTCGTTGAATCCAACAGCCAAACATCGATGAGGAGATATGTGATGTTTACCTCGCAAGTGGTCGTTCAACTCTTCTCTGTCAGCAACCTCATCCTCACAGCCATCCTCGGTGCACTTCAACTTGACAATCTCAATCTTGTAATGTCCACCTTCTTTTTCTTCATTCAACTCGGTTTCATCGTCATCGTCTTCAATTTCTCCCATCTCTCCTCCTCCATTTTGCTCGTTCATTTCCCTCTCAACAACTGCCACTGCAGTACTCACTTCCTGGACGGTCTCTGTGCGGTCCAGCTCTGTCGACACTCGAGTTCGCTTCGAGTTGGTCATCGGACCAGGAGTGGACACTTGGCTGCTTGTCGAACTATTCTCGAGTGAAGAGCCTTCGGTGGTGAGTGATTTGCGTGTGCGTTTGCGAGTTTTGGACTGTTTCGTAGTTTGCGATTCGTTCTGGCCGTGATTGGCTGGCTCGTGATCAGCTTTGTCCACTTGTTGGTCAACACTTTGTTCAATCTGTGAGCTGTTGGTCAGTTGCATTTGGCAGTTGGCTGATGGAGACAGCTCAAAGTTGGTTGGGGTGTTGAGTTGATCACGTGATAGATTCAAATTGGGCTGCATCACTTCATCAACATTGACTGGATCATCGAGTTGCATCGAGTTGGCATCATCATCACTCACCTCTTCCTTCTTCACCAAACGTAGGTTATAACCACAATCGTCGTCGTGATTATCCTCATCATCATCTTCCTCCTTTATCTCTTCTTTGATTTCTAACTTCACATCACTCGATTCGGTTTTGATGTATGCAGACACAAATTCCTGTTTGATGAAAATGTCATGATCCTCTTCGTCATCTTCCTCTTTTATTTCCACCTTGATTTCTGGCTTCACCTCTTCATCGTCCCATTCAGTTTTGACCGTCACCTGATTGTTTGATGTGCCTGTGCAAATATCAACAAATAGTAAATAAAGTCAAATACAAACAACCGAACCAAACTCACCATCATCTTCATATTCTCGTTTCATGTTATACTGCACCATCAAATCATCATATTTCTTGTGAGCCTCTTCCTTCATCTCCACCAGTTGTGCTCGTAATTGGTCATTTTCACTAACCAGAACTCGTTCACGTTCCTTCAGTTGAGCGATTTCCTCTACTAACTCGTGATGCGATTGACAAGTTGTCTCGTCGTTGCCTGCAGATGCGTGACGATTCATTTCTCCGTAGATGAGAATTGACGAATGTAGATGATGATGAGAGATAAGGAACAGAGAACAATAGCGCAAAGTGAATATGACACACACAAAACGAGGAGACGAAAGGGGCTGTCTAAAGCAAACAAAAAGTGCGAGAGTGCGTCTGTTTGTTGTTGTGTGTACGAGTGAGAGGTAATGCAGCATGTCACACCATCGATAGTTGAGAGTGAGAGCAGTGCTCTGTGGACAGACAGACATGTTTGTTGTGGCTGTGCAGGACTGTGTTTGTGTCTGCTTTGTACGAAACCACGCGTGCACAAATCGACATTTGTCTATGTGAATTATCTTGTCTTGACCACCTTTACTATCATCATGGAATCGTCGTATTCGTCGACATCATCGTCCCCACCAGTTGTACCTCAACACTGTTTGAATGTTCCCGTGTTGTATGAAATGCTCAAAAGCGAAGAGGAACAATGTCGAGTGTGGTTACGTGCTGAGATTAGCCAAATCGCGGACCCTCTGATCGACTCGCTCTTCCACGGGCTAATCATGTCCTCATCGTCATCATCGTCGTCTGCTATCCCTCAATCTCGTCTGACTGTGTCTGAGTTGTGTGAAATGCTTGAAGGAGAAAAGGTGGTGACTGGAAGGGTGCTCAAAGGCGAAATGGAACGACTGCTCAATACTCTCTACGAAAGACTAACCAACAAATTGATGACAAACTCTAATTTAGTTCAATCGGAGGATGCTGGTTACCGTGCTCAGGTGGTGGATACGTTGAACCAAGTCGAATTACCCAATCCACAATCACATCAACCATCTTCTCTCACTCCCCAACCATCGACTTCATCCTTCAATCCCGTTCCCCATCAACAACACTCAAATGGTGATGAAGTGCAATTGAACACTGTGGAAATGATTGAGATTAAGGAAGAACATCTCGATGAGCAGTCACACAACGGACACCACCAACAAATGGACAGTGATGGTATGACTTGTTGGTTGTTTGTATTTGACTTTATTAACATTTGTTGTACTTCACACAGATGCAGACACAAATGCTCACAATGTCACCGTGAACATCAAAACTGAACCGATGGAATGCGATTTTGTGGTGGTCAAGGAGGAGATCAAAGAGGAAGATGATCATGACGATGACTGTGATGGATGTGACAGATGTTTGGTGAAACGTGAATTGGAAAGTGATGACGATGACGGAGTGGACAGTGAAGGTATTAGTTTTGGTTGTTTGTATTTGACTTATTTACATTTGTTGATATTTGCTACATAGGCACATTGACCAATCAAGTGACTGTCAAAACTGAATGGGACGATGAAGAGGTGAAGGTGGAAATCAAAGAAGAAATCAAGGAGGAATATGAAGATGATCATGACGATGACTGTGATGGATGTGAACGATGTTTGGTGAAGAAGGAAGAGGTGAGTGATGATGATGAAGTGGACAATGAAGGTGGACTGATTCGAGGTGGTGACAATGATGAAGTGGATGATGAACGATATGAAGTGACTCAACCAAATGTTGATTGTGGCCAACTGTTGAGCAATCCATCCAGAGACAGGAAAAATGATTCGAATGCGAACGAATCGATCGAGGAAGGTGGCACTAATTTGTCAAGTCAACAACTGCTCAACACTGCAAACCAGTCCGATGACCAAACAGTGACTCAATCAGGTGGTGATCTATTGTCACCTTCGACCAGCACTGGACTTGGATCAAATCGAACTGCACTCAACCAACAGGCAACTGCTTCCACGGGTCGAAAAGCCAACAAACGAAAACAACCAACATCGACTCGAACTGGGAAAAGATCGAAGATATTATTGCAGGATGAGGATCGAGAAGAAGCAAAGGTCAAAGTGCTCTATTTGAATTGTACCCAGTCAAATTGTAATGTCAAGTTGGATTCAATGGATCACTTGCACGATCACTTGAGCACTGTGCATCGCCTTCTTCCTCTTCAATGTTTTGCCACAAATTGCAATGCACGATTCGATAATAAGTAAGTGAATATTATAATGTCACATTCAAATGACCTAGTTTTATTAATTTCAGAATACAAATTCGTGATCACATCAAACTGACCCATTCTCAAGATACTCGATTCCTGTGTGTACTTTGTCCCAAAGAATTTGATTCGCAAATGAAAGCTAGCAATCACTGGTACAAGAATCATCAGACTGGTCAATTCAAGTGCAATTTCGTGGGCGACTGTGTCCAAGTGACTGACACTCGTGTCAAGATGCAAACTCATCAACAAAACAAACATCATTCGAAGCACTTCCATTGCACTCATCCTGGGTGTTCTTCTTCATTTTCCTCTAATTTTCACCTGAAGCAACACAAAGCGATTCATCTCGACAGTCAACCATTTCACTGCGATTGGCCTCATTGCAGCAAACAATTCAAGCTTCGTTCACATCTGATCACACACATTCGAATGTGTCACTTTGGTCTGCCCAAGTCAATGAAAGCACAGAAAGAGAAGAACATTGTGGACCTGCGAGACCCGAACGAATATGTTCGAGTGGTGGTGGACGAGTGATGGCAGAGTTGAATCTACTTTATTTTCTGGTAACGTCTGTCATTGCTTTCGAATGAATTCATTTTATTGCTTTCTTTTTTCTCTTTTATTCATATTTCCCAATTTGTTTCTTACAATTCAGTTCCGTTAGTTTACATTTATATTATCCACTGTCTCTCTTGATTGACCTAATCTCCAAATGTATCTTTGTCTCTTAGTGCTACGAACAATAAACATAAATGTTGCTTTGTTGAATCGAAACGAGCTTGAACTGAAAATGAGTGAAATAGTTTGTTAATCGGATACATGTCCTGAAATGCAACCAACGTAATTAAAGCGCAAATTGAATCTTAAGACAATGATAGTTTTGGATATTAGATTTGGATTGGGTGATTGGGATTATTCTATTTCAAAATGTTATGTGAATGTTTTTTGCATGCTATTCCAGAAACTCCGTAGAAATGCACAAAGATACTTTCTAGTTTATGATTGTACATTTACGCAAATGTGTCTGCAAGTAGATTGTGTAGTCATAGTACAAGAGAAATTTTCACTCGCCAAACGCTCATAAAAAGTCATTTAACTTAAGTTTTGACCTGAAATGATGATGATTTGTTGGTGTTGAACAAGGCAATGATGTTCTAACCGATTTGAGTTAATTGGCAAAATCAAAATCCGAGTTGTACTGGATGGAGAGTAAGTCACGAGAATATACAAAGTTAATTTGGACAGTGAAAGTGAAATGAGCTAGTAGACAACAAAACATAACATGACACATATGAATGAATCTAAATATGACATGTCCACATTGACGTTCATATCACATTCACACATTCGCAAATACATTGACAAATGTAATGACGAGCGTGATTTGGAATTGGTTAGGAGTGAGATGTGGGAAATGAAGTTGAATATTGTGGTCAGTTTATGTAAATGATAGTTGGGATATTAGATTTGGAATTGGTTAGGAGTGAGATGTGGGAAATGAAGTTGGATATTGTGGTCAGTTTATGTAAATGATAGTTGGGATATTAGATTTGGAATTGGTTAGGAGTGAGATGTGGGAAATGAAGTTGGATATTGTGGTCAGTTTATGTAAATGATAGTTGGGATATTAGATTTGGAATTGGTTAGGAGTGAGATGTGGGAAATGAAGTTGGATATTGTGGTCAGTTTATGTAAATGATAGTTGGGATATTAGATTTGGAATTGGTTAGGAGTGAGATGTGGGAAATGAAGTTGGATATTGTGGTCAGTTTATGTAAATGATAGTTGGGATATTAGATTTGGAATTGGTTAGGAGTGAGATGTGGGAAATGAAGTTGGATATTGTGGTCAGTTTATGTAAATGATAGTTGGGATATTAGATTTGGAATTGGTTAGGAGTGAGATGTGGGAAATGAAGTTGGATATTGTGGTCAGTTTATGTAAATGATAGTTGGGATATTAGATTTGGAATTGGTTAGGAGTGAGATGTGGGAAATGAAGTTGGATATTGTGGTCAGTTTATGTAAATGATAGTTGGGATATTAGATTTGGAATTGGTTAGGAGTGAGATGTGGGAAATGAAGTTGGATATTGTGGTCAGTTTATGAAAATGATAGTTGGGATATTAGATTTGTATTGGATGGTGAGTAGTGGAGGTAATAGGATGGTGCATTGTTGATGTTACTCTCACTCGATACTATCGATGGCTGAGTGCACGGCTCTCTCTTACACCACTCTCGGCTCACCGTGATCGGCTCACACACCACAACAAACAGTCGCACTCGAGCACATTTCGTCTTGTCCTCTTCGCTTTGATCTCTTTTTCTCATCTCTCCTCATCTCTACATTCCTCAATTCTCATCTACAAAAAAAAATGAATCGTCACTCAGCTACAGGCAACGAAGAGGCCAATGGTCAATCACATCATGAGTTAATAGAGGAAATCGCTCAACTGAAGAAACGTGAACGAGTTCTGGTTAGCGAGAATGACCAATTACGAGCACAACTGGTGGAGATGAAGGAAGAGGCTCACAAGAAATATGATGATTTGATGGTGCAGTATAACATGAAACGAGAATATGAAGATGATGGTGAGTTTGGTTCGGTTGTTTGTATTTGACTTATTTACATTTGGTCATATTTGCACAGGCACATCAAACAATCAGGTGACGGTCAAAACTGAATGGGACAATGAAGAGGTGAAGGTTGAAATCAAAGAGGAGATAAAGGAGGAAGATGATCATGACGATGACTGTGATGGATGTGACAGATGTTTGGTGAAACGTGAATTGGAAAGTGATGACGATGACGGAGTGGACAGTGAAGGTATTAGTTTTGGTTGTTTGTATTTGACTTATTTACATTTGTTGCTATATTTACTACATAGGCACATTGACCAATCAAGTGACTGTCAAAACTGAATGGGACGATGAAGAGGTGAAGGAAGAAATCAAAGAAGAGATAAAAGAGGAATATGAAGATGAACATGACGATGACTGTGATGGATGTGAACGATGTTTGGTGAAGAAAGAATTGGTGAGTGATGATGATGAAGTGGACAATGAAGGTGGACTGATTCGAGGTGGTGACAATGATGAAGTGGATGATGAACGATATGAAGTGACTCAACCAAATGTTGATTGTGGCCAACTGTTGAGCAATCCATCCAGAGACAGGAAAAATGATTCGAATGCGAACGAATCGATCGAGGAAGGTGGCACTAATTTGTCAAGTCAACAACTGCTCAACACTGCAAACCAGTCCGATGACCAAACAGTGACTCAATCAGGTGGTGATCTATTGTCACCTTCGACCAGCACTGGACTTGGATTGAATCGAACTGCACTCGACCAACAGGCAACTGCTTCCACGGGTCGAAATGCTAAACGAAAACAACCAACATCGAATCGATCTGCGAAGAAATCGAAGCAAACCATCGAGGAAGATGACGATCGTGAAGACATTGCCAACGAGGACCGAGAAGAAGCAAAAGTCAAAGTTCTCCATTTGAATTGCACCCAGTCAAATTGTAATTTCAAGTTGGATTCATTGGATCACTTGAAGGATCACTTGAGCAATGTGCATCGACTTGCACCTCTTCAATGTTTTGCCGACAATTGCAAATCACGATTCGATAATTCGTAAGTGAATTGTATCATTTTACATTCAATTAACTTAATTTTTTAGAGTTCAAATTCGTGATCACATAAAAGTGAGCCATTCTCTCGATACTCGATTCCTGTGTGCCGTTTGTCCCAAAGAATTTGATTTGCAACACAAAGCTTACCAACACTGGCACCAGAATCATCTGACTGGTCAGTTCCAGTGCAATTTCGTAAGCGACTGTGGCGAAGTGACTGACACTCGTGTCAAGATGAAAACTCATCTAAATTTCAAACACGAGTACCAATCGAAGCATCTCCACTGCTCTCACTCTGGTTGTACTGCTTCATTTGCCTTTAAAGCTCACTTGAAGCAACACGAAGTGATTCATCTCGACAGTCAACCATTTCATTGCAATTGGCCTCACTGCAGCAAGCAGTGCAAGATTCGTTCAAATCTGCTCAAACACATTCGAACCCAACACTTTGGTCTGCCCAAGTCAATGAAAGCACAGAAGGTAAAGAACATTGTGGACCTGCGAGACCCGAACGAATATGTTCGAGTGGTGGTGGACGAGTGATGGCAGAGTTGATTGTCGAGTAGAATCGATCTTATTTACTTGTAACGTCTGTCTGAGCTTTCCTTTTTTCTCCTATTCATATTTCCCAATCTGTTTCTCGCAATGTTCAATGTTAGTTTATATTTATATTGTTCATTGTCTCACTAATTAATCTAATCTTTAAATGTATGTCTTTGTCTGAGCATTACCACAATAAATGTTGCTTTGTTGAATCAAAACGAGCGTGTGTACTTTTGTGCCCAATAATTTGAAATTTGTTAATCGGAGACTTGTAGTCAAATGTAAAACAAAATTAAGGCACACAATTATCTCACATTTTCATGTAAAGTTGATATGTGTTCTGTTCGAATGAATCCAGTTGAATCCAATTGAACATTGAACAAAAGTCAAATGTCAAAAGTTTTAACTTAATATTAATAATAAACTTATTATAATCACAGACAAACAAACTGTTGAATTGATACTTAACATTTCTTCAATAAAAATGTGAGATTGGTGGTGATTGACGAATTTGAATTATATTCTCAAACCAAATGATATTTTTGTTGAAAATTATAATTTTCACTTCTTTTCAGCGGTTCGTCCTATGTGAACGGCCCCAAGCAGTTGTGTTGTGTTGTGGCATGTGTCTGTGAGTGTCACTCGCACTCGTGTTTTGGTTGTGCTTTGTGTGGTGCTTTATTTGTTTGCTCTTCTTGACCAAACTAGGTTTGTTTGCCCGTTTTGAGTTCACCTCCTGTGCTGTACTTGGTAAGTTATAATATGACAAGCAAATGTATTTGTGTATGTATTTGACCATTTTGATTACAGCAATACACAACAACATGCATTCGCGTAATGTCAAGCCGAATCTCGTGGATGCCTTGGCACAACTCGAAATTGGTGGACAGTCACGACCTCGTTCCTTCAACAAATTACCAAACGAATTGTTACGAGCAATTCTGCGCCGAGTGCAGGCACACCACCTGATTCGACTCAGACTGGTGGACAACAGGTGGAGGGCACAGATCGAGGACATTTGGAGGGATAAAAAGTGTTTGATGATTGGACAACGATGGGACGAGGTGTATCTATCGAATCTGTCTGCACAAATGAATGGTCACCTCAAGTTGAGCCCCGATTTTGTCTTCATACAACTCAAATACAATGTATACAGTTATCAAATTGCCTTGTCTGGCCATCTTTGCACCCTTCTCCCGAAACTATTTCCCAACATTGAGCAATTCTATATCATCGAGGATGTCAAGTATCCCTTCCCCGAATTCATCTCAATGCTCAGTCAGTGGTCGTCAACTTTATCGACTCTGTCGCTGTACGCGTTCCCAAATCAAAGTCTCAACGAACTTTATGCTCAGCTCAACCAAATGACCAATCTAAAGCGACTTGATTTGGCCGTATTTCCAATTGTGAAAGAATTGTCACCAACCTTTGCACGACTTGAACATTTCTCTACATGGGATTTTAATGTTATTGACGAGATTGTGCCATTCTTTGGAGAAGGATTTTGCAGTTTAGGATTCAATTTCTATTGGGTTGATATTGAAGAAATCACTAACTGGTCACGACTCAATGCTCAATTTGTTCGCAATCTCGTACGATTGAGTTTGTCTGCATCTGATCCTCGAGTATTGTCGTTCATTTGTGAACATTTTTACTTCATTGCAAATGTTACGAATTAATGTAAATGATTGTCAGGTAAGATTGTTGGCGTGTTTCTATTTGTGATTTAATTCATTTTATTTTTTAGTTCACCACCGAAATGATTGCACATTTGGCTCGATTGACTCATCTGGTTGAGTTACGAATTCATCGCACCAGAATTGACTTGGCCACTCTTGATGTCACAAAACTGAAACCACTGTCCAACATTCGAACCTTTTCGTTGGTGGATTTTAAATTTGTTATTGGTCGACGCGTGCAGCGAAATTTGCCAGCGAATTACGATGCTTCTCAGTTTAGTCGAATTCTTTCCGCCATTCTTCCCAATGTCACCAAATTGACTGTCGAAAGCGAAACATACCCAGAGATTGGAAATCTGTTCGAGGCCCATTTGAATCGCTTTGTCCATTTGCGTTCATTCAATGTGGAAGTGGACAGTTCGATTGGGCGTTTGATGAACTAAAGGAGGAACAAATCGTCAAGATATATTACCATCTTCAGGATTTAAATATCATTCAGTTGGAACACTCAAATTACCCTCATTACTGATACTTTGTATATTGATGATTAAATCTTTTCTCTTCTGAACACGACTTTGACTTCTTTTTTGTAGATTGACTTCTGTCGAGGCTTGTGCGCAGAAACTTTTCATGATTCTTTTTTTCAGGTTTAAAAATTATGACTAAGGTTAGACTAGTCTTAGAATTTTTGTTTGGATATTTTGTGAATGGGTACTAAAAAGTAGCTTTTAGTCTAGGGCTCAGATTGGCCGTAAAGTCTTCTATATACGCAGTGAAGCGCCACTTGATTTGAATCAGCTGTTTTGCATAAAATGACTGTTTATATAAATGGCGCATGCGCAGTTTTCACTCACAATTAGTAGTTGACAATTCACATTGGCTAATAACTTCTACCCCACAATTGGTTCATATCCCACAGTTGGGTTGCTGGTTCTTATCCACCAATTGGTTCGGGCACCTATCCCACAGTTGGGTTGCTGGTTCTTATCCACCAATTGGTTCGGGCACCTATCCCACAGTTGGGTTGCTGGTTCTTATCCACCAATTGGTTCGGGCACCTATCCCACAGTTGGGTTGCTGGTTCTTATCCACCAATTGGTTGTTGGTCAAAAAATGGTTATGAATCCGAACCACCATTTGGGTTATGAACCAGACTATTCCCGAACAACAAATTGTGTGTTAGAACCATTTGGGATCATTCCCGGACAACAAATTGTGGGTTAGAACCATTTGGGATCATTCCCGGACAACAAATTGTGTGTTAGAACCATTTGGGATCATTCCCGGACAACAAATTGTGTGTTAGAACCATTTGGGATCATTCCCGGACAACAAATTGTGGGTTAGAACCATTTGGGATCATTCCCGGACAACAAATTGTGGGTTAGAACCATTTGGGATCATTCCCGGACAACAAATTGTGGGTTAGAACCATTTGGGATCATTCCCGGACAACAAATTGTGGGTTAGAACAAGCTGTGGGATATGAACCAGCAACCCAACTGTGGGATATGAACCAGCACCCAAACTGTGGGATATGAACCAGCACCCCAACTGTGGGATATGAACCAGCAACCCAACTTTGGGATATGAACTAATTGTGGGGGGAGAATTTATTGGCCAATGTGAATTGTCAACTACTAATTGTGAGTGAAAACTGCGCATGCGCCATTTATATAAACAGTCATTTTATGCAAAACAGCTGATTCAAATCAAGTGGCGCTTCACTGCGTATATAGAAGACTTTACGGTCAATCTGAGCCCTATTTTAGTCTATGTGCAATACGTACTAAATGTGTGTTCGTTTAATCCCATCCCACCAACTCACTATATCAATTCTATTCTTGTTAGTTGGTCTGTTTTCACAACATTATCGATAAACTTGATTTAAATGTTGACATGGACATTGATACAGTGATAAATGTGTAGGTTGTATTTAGTTTATTGACTTAACCTTGTGTTAATTTCATCAATAAAAATATGAAATTTGTGGTAATTGACAAATTTTAATTAGATTCTCAAACCAAATAATATTTTTGTTGAAAATTTTAATTTCCACTACTTTTAGACGGTTCGTCCTATGTGAACGGCCCCAAACTATTGTGTTGTGTTGTGGCATGTGTCTGTGAGTCACTCGAGCGATCGCACTCGTGTTTTGGTTGTGCTTTGTGTCGTGCTTTATTTTTTTGCTCTTCTTGACCAAACTACGTTTGTTTGCCCGTTTTGAGATCACCTCTGAAGCTACTTGGTAAGTTATAATATGACAATCAAATGTATTTGTGTGTGTATTTGACCATTTTGATTACAGCAATACACAACAACATGCATTCACTTAATGTCAAGCCGAATCTCGTGGATGCCTTGGCACAACTCGAAATTGGTGGACAGTCACGACCTCGTTCCTTCAACAAATTACCAAACGAATTGTTACGAGCAATTCTGCGCCGAGTGCAGGCACACCACCTGATTCGACTCAGACTGGTGGACAACAGGTGGAGGGCACAGATCGAGGACATTTGGAGGGACAAAAAGTGTTTGATGATTGAACAACTTTGGAACAAGGCGTTTCTATCGAAGCTATCTGCACAAATGAATGGTCACCTCAAATTGACCACTGATTTTGTCTTTATACAACTCAAATACAATGAACTCAATTATCAAATTGCCTTGTCTCGCCATCTTTGCACCCTTCTCCCGAAACTATTTCCCAACATTGAGCAATTGTATATCATCGGAGAAGTCAAATATCCTTCCACCGAATTTGCCTCAATGCTCAGTCAGTGGTCGTCAACTTTATCGACTCTGTCGCTGATCAACTTGCCAAATCAATGTCTCAACGAACTTTATGCTCAGCTCAACCAAATGATCAATCTAAAGCGACTTGATTTGACTGTATTTCCTAAATTTATGAAAGAATTGGCACCAACCTTTGGCCGACTTGAACATTTCTCTACGCTTGGTTTTAATGCTATTAACGAGATTGTACCATTCTTTGGAGAAGGATTTTGCAGTTTAGGATTTATTTTCGGTCTGGTTGACATTCAAATGATCACTAACTGGAATTATCAATTTGTTCGCAATCTCGTACGATTGAGTCTATCTGCATCTGATTCTCAAGTATTACCGTTTATTTGTGAAAATTGTACTTTATTGAAAATGTTACGAATTGTTGTATGTGATTGTGAGGTAAGATTGTTGGCGTGTTTCTATTTGTGATTTAATTCATTTTCATTTATAGTTCACCACCGAAATGTTTGCACATTTGGCTCGATTGACTCATTTGAGTGAGTTACGAATTGATGGCACCTATATTGAACTGACCACTCTTGATGTCGCCAAACTGACGTCACTGCCCAACATTCGAACCTTTTCGTTGGTGGATTTTACTTTTGTGAATGGTGGACGCGTGCATCCTACTTTGCCAGCGAATTACGATGTTCCTCTGTTGAGTCGAATTCTGTCGACCATTCTCCCCAATGTCACCAAATTGACTGTCAAAAGTGAAAAATACCCAGAGATTGCAAATCTGCTCGAGGCCTATTTGAATCGCTTTGTCCATTTGCGTTCGTTCAATGTGGAACTGGACAGTTCGATTGTGCGTTTGATGAACTAACAAGGCGAACAAATCACAAAGATCTATTACCATCTTCAAGATTTAAATGTCATCGAGTGGGTTAACATATAAAATTATCCTTATTACAGATCTTTTGTATATTGATGCTAATAAATCTTTTCTGTTCTGAACACGACTTTGACTTTTTTTTGGTGGATTTACTTCGGTCACGGTTTGTGTACGCAACATTTTCATGATTACCTTTTTCAGGTTAAAATTATAGGAAATCAAATATTACACTAGATTTAGATTCATTTCCATTTTGTTTGGATATTTCGTGATTGCGGACAAAAATGTAGCTTTTGTTCTAAATGTGAGTTGGTCTAATTGTGCAATGTCAATGTTTGGTTCTGTTTGGCATACTCAAACAGTCCACTTTCAATGTCACACTCAACACTGTCAATACATCACAAACTCACTATCAATTCTATTCAATGTTTGGTTCTGTTTGTCATACTCAAACAGTCCACTTTCAATGTCACACTCAACACTGTCAATACATCACAAACTCACTATCAATTCTATTCTCGTCGTAATTGGTCTAATTGTGCAATGTCAATGTTTGGTTCTGTTTGTCATACTCAAACAGTCCACTTTCAATGTCACACTCAACACTGTCAATACATCACAAACTCACTATCAATTCTATTCAATGTTTGGTTCTGTTTGTCATACTCAAACAGTCCACTTTCAATGTCACACTCAACACTGTCAATACATCACAAACTCACTATCAATTCTATTCAATGTTTGGTTCTGTTTGTCATACTCAAACAGTCCACTTTCAATGTCACACTCAACACTGTCAATACATCACAAACTCACTATCAATTCTATTCTCGTCGTAATTGGTCTAATTGTGCAATGTCAATGTTTGGTTCTGTTTGTCATACTCAAACAGTCCACTTTCAATGTCACACTCAACACTGTCAATACATCACAAACTCACTATCAATTCTATTCAATGTTTGGTTCTGTTTGTCATACTCAAACAGTCCACTTTCAATGTCACACTCAACACTGTCAATACATCACAAACTCACTATCAATTCTATTCTCGTCGTAATTGGTCTAATTGTGCAATGTCAATGTTTGGTTCTGTTTGTCATACTCAAACAGTCCACTTTCAATGTCACACTCAACACTGTCAATACATCACAAACTCACTATCAATTCTATTCTCGTCGTAATTGGTCTAATTGTGCAATGTCAATGTTTGGTTCTGTTTGTCATACTCAAACAGTCCACTTTCAATGTCACACTCAACACTGTCAATACATCACAAACTCACTATCAATTCTATTCTCGTTGTAGTTGATCTGTTTTCACAACATTATTGATAAACTTGACTTTAAATGTTGAACATTGAACACAGTCGTGAATGTGTAGGTTGTTTGTTTGTTGCCCAAATATGACAAATTGCAATTAACCTCGAGATAGTTTCAAAAATATAAATGTGAGATTTGTGGTGATTGAGTTTTAATTATATTCTCAAAATAAATATTTTTGCTGAAAATAATAATTTCCCCTTCTTTTATTATGTGGTTCGTCCTATGTGAACGGTCACAGTCGATTGTGTTGTGTTGTGGCATGTGTCTGTGAGTGTCACTCGCACTCGTGTTTTGGTTGTGCTTTGTGTGGTGCTTTATTTGTTTGCTCTTCTTGACCAAACTAGGTTTGTTTGCCCGTTTTGAGTTCACCTCCTGTGCTGTACTTGGTAAGTTTTAATATGACAAGCAAATGTATTTGTGTATGTATTTGACCATTTTGATTACAGCAATACACAACAACATGCATTCGCCTAATGTCAAGCCGAATCTCGTGGATGCCTTGGCACAACTCGAAATTGGTGGACAGTCACGACCTCGTTCCTTCAACAAATTACCAAACGAATTGTTACGAGCAATTCTGCGCCGAGTGCAGGCACACCACCTGATTCGACTCAGACTGGTGGACAACAGGTGGAGGGCACAGATCGAGGACATTTGGAAGGGTAAAAAGTGTTTGATGATTGGACAACTGTGGGACAAGTACTATCTCTCGAGATTGTGTGCACAAATGAATGGTCACCTCAAATTGACCACTGATTTTGTCTTCATACAACTCAATAGACGCGATTATCAAATTACCTTGTCTGGCCATCTTTGCACCCTTCTCCCGAAACTATTTCCCAACATTGAGCAATTCTATATCATCGAGGATGTCAAGTATCCTTCCACCGAATTCACCTCAATGCTCAGTCAGTGGTCGTCAACTTTGTCCACTCTGTCGCTGTTCATGTTACCAAATCAAAATCAAAACGATCTTTATGCTCAGCTCAATCAAATGACCAATCTAAAGCGACTTGATTTGGCCTTTTTTCCTTTTATGAAAGAGCTGTCACCAACCTTTGCATGACTTGAACATTTCTCTACATGGAGTCCTTATGCTATTAACGAGATTGTGCCATTCTTTGGAGAAGGACTTTGCAGTTTAGGATTCAATTTCGGATGGTTTAACATTCAAGTGATCACTAATTGGCTACGACTCAATGCTCAATTTGTTCGCAATCTCGTACGATTGAGTTTAATTGCATTTGATCCTCGAGTATTGTCGTTCATTTGTGAACATTTTACTTCATTGAAAATGTTACGAATTGATGTTGATGGTTTTCAGGTAAGATTGTTGGCGTGTTTTTATTAGTGATTTAATTCATTTTCTATTTTAGTTCACCACCGAAATGTTTGCTAATTTGGCTCGATTGACTCATTTGAGTGAGTTACGAATTGATGGCACCAAAATTGACTTGGCCACTCTTGATGTTGCTAAACTGAAGCCATTGCCCAACATTCGAACCTTTTCGTTGGTGGATTTTACATTTATGAATGGTCGACGCGTGCAGCGTATTTTGCTTGCGAATTACGATGTTCCACAGTTTAGTCGAATTCTTTCGACCATTCTTCCCAATGTCACCAAATTGACTGTCAAAAGCGAAACATACCCAGAGATTGGAAATCTGTTCGAGGCCCATTTGAATCAATTTGTCCATTTGCGTTCATTCAATGTGGTAGTGGACAGTTCGATTGAGCGTTTGATGAACTAATCATCATTACATTACAAAGTTATTACCATCTTCAGGATTTAAATGTCATTCGAACACAAATCAAATTACCTTTATTACTGATCTTTTGTATATTGATGCTAATAATAAATCTTTTCCGTTCTGAACACGACTTTAACTCCTTTTTGGTAGATTGTCACGGTTTGTGTGTCACAACTTTTCATGATTATCTTTTTCAGATTTAAATGATAGAAAATCAAAGATTACACTAGATTTACGAGTATTAATATAAAATTCAAAAGGTTTATACAAATTAGATTTTTGAATTTAAAATATATCAAAAGCAAATGATGAGTTTCACATCACTCGAGACGACGTTTCATCAGGTCCTGCTCCTCTCGAACAAAATCGTGAGGATTGCGATCATCGACGATGTTGCGACGCTTCTGTTGCTGTTTGGTTGGTGGCAATTTGAAATGTTTGACTCGAACGTGCAGAATAGCGTTGCCACGAGTTTCTGATGAATATCGACAGGAAGGCCAAGTACAGAGGAATGGCTTTATGCCGAGATGGATGCGTTCGTGTTGAGCCAGAAGCGAATCATGTGGAAATATTTTGCCACATTCGGGATACTTGCAAACAAAACGATTCGATCCAGCAGTAGTTTTGTGTCGTTTGTTGGTGGTTCGTGACTCGTTGGATGATGATGATTTACGTTTATGACCAGCAGAAGTGGTTGAGGGAGCGTTGTGAGATTCTTCAGCAGCACGAGCACGTTCCTGTTGCATCCACTCGTCCAGTGAGACAGTCACCACCTTTGGTTCATCGTCGAATACTTTCTCCTTTCGAGGACGAATCACATCGAAACGAATCATTTGCACCTTAGTACGCACCAGTGCCACACGTTCATCGATCCACTGGTTGAGTTCGTGTTTCATTCGGTCACCATTCGCAACGAGTTGAGCGTCAAATCGGTCCAAAAATGAGGCAAATCGGTTCGCTAGAGCCATTTTGATGTCAAAAATACAGAAATCAACAAAATATTTCACGGTGAGCAACAGCAGTACACTTACACGCAAAATAATAATAACAAAAGCGACTATTTCCACCGTTCACTATTTCTACTTGAGTGTTTTAGGCGTCTGATTTTGAAAATAAAAACAATATAGTTTAAAATAACTTTATTTGACATATAAAATATAAAACTCTAAACTAATCGAGCAGGACGCATGACCATTTGCAGCGCGTCATTATCCATGTAGAAGGTCGGGCCAAGGATACCCATTGGGAGGTCCTCCACGAAGGACCAACGGAAGATTTTCAGTACTTCCGTGTAGAACGCATTCAATCGTGTGATCATGGCGACGGTTTGGTTGAGATCGTCTATAGAATTGTCTATCAAGACATCGATACGCTCAAGATTGGGAAAGTATCTTGAGATCAGTTGGATGGTTGGGATTGCTGGTAATCTTCTCAATGCCAACTTTCGGTTTGGGATCTCATACGCTTGACCACCTTTCAATAGAGGAAAAGGCTCGACGGAATCAGCCAGCCATTGAGGTCTCTCTGGTGCATTGATGGAGAGATTCAAGACGCGGCCAAAATTATCGGGAAATTCTTCCCCGACATGCAGAACCAAATGCTTTTGTCTGGCAAAAACATATTGTTCAATCAAGTCTTTCCAGTGACTACAAACGCCAACGATCTTCAGCAAATCGTTCAAAGTAAGCTTCTCGAAAATCTCTAAGAAACAGTCCTGGTTGAGGACATCGTTGATGGTGTGTGAAGTCATTTTGCTGTTAAAGGGCAAAGGTTGTAGTGAAAGGGCAAAATCAAGGCATGAAATGACTACGACCTTTGGACCTTTGAACTCATTCATCCATAAGCTCAAATTTTTGTATTGTTGCATAAAATTGTTTGAAATGATTTAAATCTGATAATTTGAGTCATTTATTCAACAATAGAATCAAGAATAATTTAGCTGAGTTTTTGGTGAAAATTTTAACGAATTGCTCATTATTTTTAAAAGTTAATCCAGATTTTAAAATGAATCCAAAACTGACGAGAAAGGTAAAGTCCAATTTAGACATAACTGAAGTCAACTGATTCAACTGACCATTCTCGACAAACAGTCAACTTGTAGTACAAGTTACTCGAATATTCAAATGAAAATGAAAACCAAACCAATTCCAATCATCTGATTAGGGATACGATCATGAGTATCATCACAAAGTTGATTGTCATTTTTGATTCAAATTGTACATTTGGTGGAAATGTTTGTTTGCTTGTCTATTAGAGAGTATCGAAAAGACGTTTTTTGACATTTTCGTTAGGCCTGAGGTTAAAAACGATGTCTCCTGATGTGGACAATGTAATTCCGGAGTTTGGTCCAAATCGGTCAACATCTTAGTGATTCCCTTGGGACCTGAATTTTAAACGGGAAAAAAGATAGGGAAATGGCTCGAGTTTTGACCGATTTTCTAGATCTCAGCAACTACGTGGGATATTGATGTGATTTTTACTTGGATTTACTAATTTGAGTACTGGGAATTCGATAGAAACATCAAAAATTGGGTTCAGAGGGTCCTAGGACCGGAAATAGAGGATTCAAAGTGGCAAAAATGGCAAAAATATGAATTTTCATGAAAATAATCATACTATTCGGTCAAATAATATTGATAAGGGCAGTATATCCATGGATATTATAATCCTAGGACCCTAGGGCCCTAGATTGATTGCACTTTTGATCTGACAAAATGTTACCTTCAAAACATGACGCTGTCTATGTGGAGTATCGGAATGGCCATTCTAGGGCTGAGGCGTTCCGACAGCTATCCAGCTATTACGGCAGTGACTTCATATCATATTCTTACGTCGTAAATCTTTACAATCAATTTAATCGAGGCGATTTTAGCATTCTCACTGGTTGGCATCAATCTACCCCTGATAATAATGAACTACCTGAACAAAGCGACACTCAAATTAGTGACCAGTGCATGCATCAGATCAAATGTGAACTCGAATTCTTGCCCAATACTAACTTGCCCGACAATAATATGAGCTATGCATCTGTGATCGAGATGAATCAAGACACAATACAAGGTCGCCAACCTTTTAGTGATTTGTCCAATGTTGCTAATTCTCAATTCGACAAAGTAATTAAACCACCGAGTGCACCTCAGCCTATTTTTCAATGTGAAAGTGTTGCTTCAAAGATTGCTTCTACTTTGGATCGCAAACAAAAACTATTTTATTGTATCTGTTTGCATCGAAAATGAGTCGAAGAGGCTCATCGTCAGTTGAGTATTGTTTTTGGTCATAAAACTTTCAGTGAATCACTCATTCAAAAGTGTAAATTGTAAATTTGTTAATTTGTTAATAAAATAATTTGATTTGATTTGGAAAAGAAAAAAGTTCTGTTCAGTTTCACTTTGTTTGCATCTCAATAGAATTGCCTGTAGAAAGTGGCGCCATCTAGTTATAACAATGAACTCCCACGAACTATTGAACTGAAGTAATATTCCAAATCAGTTCATATACAACAAAGGTAGGAAATTTTTTTCTCCTTATGGTCACAAAATGGTCATTTAGTTTTCATGATAGATACCTAGATCTTTACCAATTAGAACAATTTCATAATCTTATGTATAATAATAATGTATATGTAATAATGTATTTAGGGAGTATACGTATATGCATTGGTGTTCTTAATTTCAATCTAATTTGTCATGTTTTTTAAATTTTAAACAGTATTACCGCGTGTTCGGAAAGTAACCTAAGAGCTGATCGTCAAAAATGTTGGAAAACTGAATGTTGCCAATTTAATTTTAGGTTTTGAGATGCTTGACCTTCGAAATGAACAATAGTACTGATATCCAAATTCCTGGAACACCTACAGGGGTTATACGATTTATCAAATATTACTACTTTTAGACTTGGTTATTATTTTGAACATTTCTTTGGATTTGACAGGATAATAAATTATCTAAATTAGTTTTCATAATGCAATTTAATTTAGTGATTTCGGTCGCTCCTCCAATTAAGTGACCAAAATTTGGAGAAACTCCAAGTTGCAGAAACCAGTTGTGGGATAAGACATTGCACCAATTTTTTGGAGAAACTCTCCGGGACATCATTTGTGGGATAAGATCCAAATCCCGAACACAAAATAAACAACATAATTAGCATGTCGCATAAGAATCGCCTTGATATTTCCTGCATTTTGACATATCACATGGCTATATTTCATAAATTAATTTTGAAAGTTGGCCCTGGAGTCCTAGGATATTAGGATTGGAATATTTATGGATGTACGGCATTTATCAATGTTATTTGACCAAATAGTATGAATATTTTCATGAAAATTCATATTTTTGCTATTTTTGCCACTTTGAATCCTCTATTTCCGGTTCTAGGGCCCTCTGAACCCAATTTTTGATGTCTCTATCGAATTCCCAGTACTCGAATTAGTAAATCCAAGTAAAATCACATCAATATCCCACGTAGTTGCTGAGATCTAGAAAATCGGTCAAAACTCGAGCCATTTCCCTATCTTTTTCCCGTTTAAAATTCAGGTCTCAAGGGAATCACTAAGATGTTGACCGATTTGGACCAAACTCAGGAATTACATTGTCCACATCAGGAGACATCGTTTTTAACCTCAGGCCAAGCGAAAATGTCAAAAAGCGTCTTTTCGATACTCTCTATTATACATCTCATTGAATTTTGTTGAAAATGAATTCCAATATGTTTGTGACAAGTTTTTTCCAACACGAATGGACAATCCACAATTTTGGCAATCTCCTAACGGGTCGTTCTCTCTCCCCACTTCATTCCGAGTGTTTCCCCCCGAATGTCGTGAATTTCAATTTTCACTTCGTTTGCTGCCAAACTATGTCCAACAAGACAATCAATCGTTTGTTTCAATATTTCTCCATCTAGAAGATTGTGATGAGAATATGTACCTGAAAACCAGATATATATTTGCTTTCGTTAAGCAGAATAATAATTCTGAATTGATTAAATCTAAAGGTATTTTGCTTTTTAAAATCTAATTTATTTAAATTTGTCTCATTTTTCAGAAGAGACATCTTACTTCACTAAAGGAAACTGTCGTGGTTGTACAACTTTCATTCCAGTGACAAGTTTGCACAAATTTCTCAATCCTTTGAATGACAATTTAGCCATAATTTGTTGTGTAGAAATTAAAAAGCAAAATTTATTATTTTCCAACCTGCAAATCAAACAGCCTCATTCGTCGAGTATTTTCAAATTCAAACTTATATATTTAATTTATTTACAAATACATAGATTGAAGTGCTTCGCAAATTGGAAAATGAACGCACAGATTCAATGGCAATGAGCCAGGTCACTTCGAATCATCTTGTGATGGATTCAATACAAAGCATGAATGTTACAAATTCTATTGTGATTTTCGATTCTCAGTGTACATTTGGTGGAAATGTTTCTTTGTCCTACAACCACTAAATTCATTAATAAATCCCATAAAACTCTAAATTCCAGATTTTTTCAGTTAATAGCATTTTCCTTTGGATCTTGGACAATATTTGGAACTCGCTTGCGTTGTTCATGTTTGTAGAACATCTTGGGATTGTAAATTCGTCCCAAACAGATTTTGGTTGACCAATTTTATGAACAATTAAATTCTCAATTGGTACATTATATTGCAATGTGTCTGGCTCTGTTTACTGTCAAACAGAAAGGAATGCCACTTTTCACCATGACAACAAGATTGTACAATCAACAAAGCAATAAATTGCTAATAATACATTTACTAAAGGTTTTTGATGAGGCGAACGAAAACACCCTAAAATTGATTAGTTTGTACCCACAAAATGAGCTAAATAAAAATGAATTCAACCTTGTTTGTACCAACAATCCAACACAAATGGACAATCCACAATTTGGGCCATCTCCTAACGGGCCACTCCCTGTCCACACTTCACTCCAACAGTTTCCCACCCAAATGTAGTGAATTTCAATTTTCACTTCGTTTGCTGCCAAACTATGTCCAACAAGACCATCACTCGTTTGTGTCAATCTTTCTCCATTGTGCTGAGAATGTGTCTCTCAACACCAAGTACAGAATATCTTTTGTTGACCAAGATTATACTAAAGGTATATTATCTTAATTTATATACCAAATTTGACACATTCTATACAAATTTCAGAAGGACAATCGACATTTGCAAAAGGAAACTGTCATGGTTTTACAACTTTTATATCAGTAACAACTCTGGAGAAAATGTTGAAACAATTTAATAACAATTTGACCATAATTTGTCAAGTAGAAATCCAAAATTATCAACAAAACTTTTCTAGCCTCGAAATCTTGTATCCACATTCGTCAAGTGTTTTCAATGTGAATCGAAAAACAAGTAAACTATCATGCAAATGGATTCTTGATGATTTTAGTTTGTTTTATTACGAAAATTGGGGAAGAGATAAAGTGAGTTTGAGGTTGGAGAATTTTTCGGTGCCTGGAAATGAAGATTTGAGCTTTTACTTGGTTTTGATCATGACAAATGATGATAAGAATCTTAAAGGGAGTGCCTGTAAGAAGAGTATTTCGCTTTTTCTATATCTTGAGTCTGAGAAAGTGATAGAAGTGATGGTCCACTATCGACTGTCCATTCTTGACTGGAAGGGAGTGTCATATGTCACTGGGGGTATGTCATAAGTTGTATGCTGCTGACCATTGGATTTTAATCTAAACTCATTTATTCTCGAAAACAGAAGGGCACGGCTTAATGAAATCTAAATCAGACGGACGTGGTGCAACAAACTTTATTTCTTGTGACGATTTGATGGACTTGAGAAGAGGATTACTGCCTGAAGATAAGCTAACAATCGTTGCTCAAGTAGGTAGTGATTTTTATGATTAATATTGATTAAAAATTACTATGTTTTACATAGATTGAAGTATTTGATGCAAAATTTGGCAGTAAATTGGCTGAAAACTCCTTATCTAATAAAACTTTGAATAATTCGCGACAATTACGGTTGAAAAATAGAATATTGTCGTTAAAACACGGCAAGTCCGAAAAGCAATTCTATGAAAATCCAGACTATGCATATTTTATAAAAATTCTTGATTTAGAAAATTCTTATCCAGTTTTCCAAGTACAAAGTCTAAGACACAAAGTGGAAAGAATGGGCTCACTAGAATTGAAAAATTACATATTTGAACACAAGTTTACAATCAACAATTATGGCAACTTTTACTTCGATGGCCACCAAAGTCCCACTTTGGTACAGTCTGATCCATTTCCATACAAAGATGATGTGAAATTTTTTATACGAATTCATCCAAACGTGGACAATTATATCTCAATATTTTTGCATCTGGACTCTGGGCCTGATGTCATTGTTGAATGTAAATTTTCCATTATCGATTTTCTCGGGAAAATGTGCAATACCAAATGTGAGTAAAATGTAAAATAATTTGTTTCTTTTTCGTTTAAAATTTCGTTTAGCATTCAAAGGATTTCTGACAAGAGACAACACATTGGGCTTTGATGATTTTGTTTCAAACGATTGTACGGTTCTGCACAAATCCGGTTATCTGCCTGGAAAGTTGACAATACTTTGTGAGGTTAGGGTGCTTTGTGATACAATGCCGCAAGATAATAATCAAGTTATTTTTAATGTAAATTTCTGCACGTAGATTGAAATTTTGAATGGTTCAAAAAATGACAGACAATCATTTGCAGCTTCATCAACTTCCATATTTCAAACTAATAAACCTCCAATCGCAAGATCCTTGAGCTTTTGGGATGCGAGTCAGTATGTACTGAAGCACGAACAACAATGGCGAATTCCACAATACAAATTGATGCACGAACACAACATTTGTGCATCATCAGACAGTTTTGCAATTGAAAAGTTGAATAATATGAAATTTTATTTAAAATTATGGCCAAAAGGGAAAACAAACAATACTGAAGATAATAAATTGGATTTGTTTGTATATCTTTTCGATTGCCAAACCAAGAAACAAGCAAATTCTTTTGTGCGTTTTTCGATTCGAGATTATGAAAGTAAACTGATGTATCCGAAATGTCTGTTAACTTTTGTCACTTTGATTTGTTCATAATTTTGGTTTATCATTTACAGGGATTTACGGACAATTGACCAACGTGAAAGGTATCGGTTGTGAGCGGTACATTGAAAATGATTTTCTGTTTAAACACGAAAGCCAACTTTTGCAGGACAATAATTTGCACATCAATTGTCAGGTAAATTTCGAATTCATTTAATTTAAACTTTTTAAAGATGTATTTGTACTTAGATTGAAATACTTCAAAAATATGAAAATGCAGTTGTTAAAGAATATTCGCCCGTTCAAGAAGAGTCCAATTCGAACCATCTCGTGCAGGACAAAATCCAAAGCATGAATGTTACAAATTCTATTGTGATTTTCGATTCTCAGTGTACATTTGGTGGAAATGTTTCTTTGTCCTACAACCACTAAATTCATTAATAAATCTAAAGCATTAGCGTTTTTTGTTCTTAGTAATGAACAAAAAGAACAGTACAATATGGGTAATTATCTAAATTAAAAAAACAATAAATTAGTAATTAAATGGATTTTTTTTTTGCAAAAATGTAATCTTACCATGTTGAAAGATTTAGTTGTGATTCGATTGTTGCCAAACCAACGAAACGCATAACTGTGAAGCAGTCGACAGTTTTGTAAATTTTCAGCCTAAAATTTAAAAAAATTAAGTTTTAAAATTTTAAAAATTTTATACTTTTGCCAAATTTCGAGGCCAAATTTGACCCACCGCTGGTCTGCTTCTGTACAACTGAAAGAATTCCCGATTTTGCGCAGTAAACCATTGTGAATTGTTCACCATAGCACCACACCGAATGATAAGCATCACTTCATTCAACACCAAAATCAGTACAATCCAGAAAAGCATCAACCGCAATATGAAGGGCAAATTTGGAACAAACAAAAACATGTAAAACCCATAGCATTGCATTGAAATTAGAGACAGCAGAAGTCTAGTTAAATATGGAGACCAGAATCGAGAATATTCTTCAAGATTTCGACAAACGATGCACATTCGAATGTTTACCTCAATGTATTGAAGCCAGAGACGCCCTCGCTTGATCCTGTTTATAGAACTCACTGAATCATGAATTTTGCTCAGTTTTGAATTGATGACTTTCATTTTGTTTAGCAGAGTCTCCTGCTGGATGGTGATGTATTTGCATGCCAGCATGACATAGAATGGAAATGTGCAGACCACTTTAAGAAACAAAATTTTGAGATAAAAATGTTTGTATTAAGTCTTTCAAAACTCACATACAACACTTAAATAGTTTTGCACTGGATTCAGCAGTAACCAGAACACCGCCGATGTCAAGTTGACATTGTAGACAGAATTGACAAACAAAACGTTGGCATAGAAAAATGTTAGACCAGTTGTAACGACCATTAGTTCCGTGATCAATGCCAATTTGGCAAATCGTCCTCGAAATGTCAACATTCTATTCAGTTCATCTGTTATATCGTAAAACAAAATTATTAATAAATAAAATCAAAAATTATAAATGGATTTTATTGCCGATAAATATTGTAAGTTTTCTGATAAAATATATAATAACCTTGCCGATTAGTAATTTAAGATAAAATAGATAGTTTATACAATATTTGACAAATATTCAGGTAGTTAGTTAGTTAGTTAGTTAGTTAGTTAGTTAGTTAGTTAGTTAGTTAGTTAGTTAGTTAGTTAGTTAGTTAGTTAGTTAGTTAGTTAGTTAGTTAGTTAGTTAGTTAGTTAGTTAGTTAGTTAGTTAGTTAGTTAGTTAGTTAGTTAGTTAGTTAGTTAGTTAGTTAGTTAGTTAGTTAGTTAGTTAGTTAGTTAGTTAGTTAGTTAGTTAGTTAGTTAGTTAGTTAGTTAGTTACTCAATTACTCAATTACTAATGGCTATCGGCAATATAATTATTTTATCGGCAATATAATTGAATTTATCGGGAAATTTACTAATCGGCAAATTAACTATTTTTATTGGTAAAGTTACTAAATTTATCGGGCCATTAATTACAAACCATTATAAATCAAAAATCTACCTATATTGTCTTCCGACTTTTTCTTATTCAAGTGAAGATAGATCAAATACCGTTTCCCAATCGGCCGTGTGAACAAAAGTCTGATCCAACAGCTAATAGAAAATACAGCCACCGAACAGACAAGCAAGTTGATCTGATGCGAAACAACACGCGGAAACTGTTGATGCCATGCACTGTAGGGACTTGAAAGTAGTGTTTCCCAATTTATTTTGCAAGATGGCCGAGACTCGCATTCCAGCCCCAAAATGCCATACAAATTCGTGAAAGTGTACCACACAAGTGAGAACAGATAGCACTTTTGGATGGATTCAAAGGAGTGAGCCTTTTCATCTTCAAACCAAATTACGTCGAGCTGACTGTGATGAGCACGATAGTTTAACTTTAAAAACGGTACAATTCTCTTCATTTGTTTTAATATAATTTGCTTTTGAATTACAGAAAAAAATGATTAGAAAATGATTACAGTAAAACAGACATACCAAAAACATTTTTAAAGTAAGAGTAAAGCTTTCTAAGCCACAAAAACAATTTGATAATTTCTTCACTGAATAACACAATAAAACAGTGACAAAGAAGACCCACCAGAATTGAATTTTAAATATTCAAAATAAAAATTTTATTTTAAAATTAATTGTCTGAACGTGAGTGAAGACTATCCCTTGACTTTTGGCCGTTTTTGTCGGCGCAACTCCTCCGAGGTTTCTTGACCGATTTGGATAAAATTTGGCAGAGATGCTTAAAATTATGTGAATTTGTGCATATTGTTCTCAAAAGGTCAAAAAGTTGTGTTTTAGGCATAGCTGCCATTCAAATTTCACCTAAGCTATTCTTCTGTTTGAGGGTCAAGCCATTTTCAAGTATACCCAACAATGAGTGCAACAATGTGAGAATTAGTTGATTTTATGTAAGTGCCATGCAGGATTGGGTTTTGGTTAGGGTGTTAGGTAGGTTAGGTGCCGTGTAGGATTGGGTTTTGGTTAGGATGTTAGGTAGGCTAGGTGCCGTGTAGGATTGGGTTTTGGTTAGGATGTTAGGTAGGCTAGGTGCCGTGTAGGATTGGGTTTTGGTTAGGATGTTAGGTAGGCTAGGTGCCGTGTAGGATTGGGTTTTGGTTAGGATGTTAGGTAAGTTAGGTGCCGTGTAGGATTGGGTTTTGGTTAGGATGTTAGGTAGGCTAGGTGCCGTGTAGGATTGGGTTTTGGTTAAGATGTTAGGTAGGCTAGGTGCCGTGTAGGATTGGGTTTTGGTTAGGATGTTAGGTAGGCTAGGTGCCGTGTAGGATTGGGTTTTGGTTAGGATGTTAGGTAGGCTAGGTGCCGTGTAGGATTGGATTTTGGTTAGGTGTTAGGTAGGTTAGGTGCCGTGTGTGGTTAGGGTGTTAGGTAGTGTGGGCGTGGTAGTTCAAGTGGTCTCACGTTCAGACTAAAGACCACGGATATAATCCTTGGTCTTACTTATTACACTTTATAAGTTCAAATTTCAAATTTAGCACCCGCAGGGCCCACTAGTAATAATTTAAATGAATATTTCTCATAAATTCCTTTTTATTTTACAATCAGGCGTTAAAGAACTTTAATTTAACTTTAAATGCAGTTGAGTTTGATATAAGTTTACGCTGATTATGCTCTGATTAGATCTAGGGGCTTTGTTGTTTGTGCATGACATCCAAAATCTAAGTCACTTGTTAATTGTCTGAACGTGAGTGAAGACTATCCCTTGACTTTTGGCTGTTTTTGTGCACGCAACTCCTCCGAGGTTTCTTGGCCGATTTGGATGAAATTTGGCAGAGATGCTTAAAAATATATGAATTTGTGCGTGACGTGCTCAAAAGGTCAAAAAGTTGTGTTTTAGGCATAGCTAACATTCAAATTTCACCTAACAAGTAAGTCATTCTTCTGTTTGAGGGTCAAGTCATATTCCAGTGTACCTAACAATGAGTGCAACAATGTGAGAATTTGTTCAACAATTTAATGTTTAGGTTTAGGTGAGGTGTTAGGTAGGTTAGGTGCCGTGTAGGATTGGGTTTAGGTGAGGTGTTAGGTAGGTTAGGTGCCGTGTAGGATTGGGTTTAGGTGAGGTGTTAGGTAGGTTAGGTGCCGTGTAGGATTGGGTTTAGGTGAGGTGTTAGGTAGGTTTGGTGCCGTGTAGGATTGGGTTTAGGTGAGGTGTTAGGTAGGTTAGGTGCCGTGTAGGATTGGGTTTAGGTGAGGTGTTAGGTAGGTTAGGTGCCGTGTAGGATTGGGTTTAGGTGAGGTGTTAGGTAGGTTTGGTGGCGTGTAGGATTGGGTTTAGTTGAGATGTTAGGTAGGTTAGTTGCCGTGTAGGATTGGGTTTAGGTGAGGTGTTAGGTAGGTTAGGTGCCGTGTAGGATTGGGTTTAGGTGAGGTGTTAGGTAGGTTAGGTGCCGTGTAGGATTGGGTTTAGGTGAGGTGTTAGGTAGGTTAGGTCCCGAGTAGGATTGGGTTTAGGTGAGGTGTTAGGTAGGTTAGGTGCCGTGTAGGATTGGGTTTAGGTGAGGTGTTAGGTAGGTTAGGTGCCGTGTAGGATTGGGTTTAGGTGAGGTGTTAGGTAGGTTAGATGCCGTGTAGGATTGGGTTTAGGTGAGGTGTTAGGTAGGTTAGGTGCCGTGTAGGATTGGGTTTAGGTGAGGTGTTAGGTAGGTTAGGTGCCGTGTAGGATTGGGTTTAGGTGAAGCGTTAGGTAGGTTAGGTGCCGTGTAGGATTGGGTTTAGGTGAGGCGTTAGGTAGGTTAGGTGCCGTGTAGGATTGGGTTTAGGTGAGGCGTTAGGTAGGTTAGGTGCCGTGTAGGATTGGGTTTAGGTGAGGTGTTAGGTAGGTTAGGTGCCGTGTAGGATTGGGTTTAGGTGAGGTGTTAGGTAGGTTAGGTGCCGTGTAGTTTTCGTGTCGTGTCGTGGGTTTTGGTTAGTGTGTTAGGTATTTTTTCAGAAAAGTTTATTGATCAATAAATCGTACAAAGTATTTTTGACAAAACAAATTGCACGAGTGCAAGATTACATTGCTTTAAGTTGTAGTACAAAAATTTCCAAGAGGGTGTGTTGATTTCAGAGAGATTAGTGGTAGACAAAGGTTTAACAGTTTTGGTGTGCTAAACAGTTTTGGTGGTTTGTGAATTTAAGAAAATGAAAACAAAAACAATAACTATATATAGAAAAATATTATTTACAAGGTGGTTATTTCTTCTGGCGCAGCCTGTTCTTGTCGAATACTACCTCGGAGCCATCCTTCTCATGTTTGGCTAAATCTTCTACCGGAGTTCCGATTGCCGGAACCAAGTTTTGGTGGGTTTGATGAAAAAGGAACCAATGAATTAGACCGAAAAGGATGCACCATTCCATGTTTTGCCAACAGATCTATCTCCATTTGCTTGAATGCCTCATTGCGTCCGCCAGGGCCAACCTTCTTCAATTTCGAGACAAAGTCAGCAATTTCGTCGTCAGATGGCTTGGTTTGAACAATTGGTACAACATTTCCTCTTGAGTTGTTTTCAGTCAGAGTACTGTATCGAGTACGGTTTTCCACTGAGGGACTTGATAGATGACATTGACTTGCATTCGGCTCAGGTGGGGTGTTTTGAGTGGTCGAGATGTTGCCCATTGAGGGTGATGGTGGAGATGTTGGTTGGTTCACTTGAGGAGATGAGTCCGCAGGTGGATTTTGTGGAGGGTTTGGTGGTGTATGTCGTGTAGGTGGAGTAGGTGGTGTAGGTGGTGTAGGTGGTGTTTGTTGGGATTCATGTGGTGGAGGTTGATTGATCATATCGGGACAACCAAAGTCGGTGTTCTCTTCGGCGATCTGGATATGCTTGAGGTAGATTGGACATTGGATGCTGTTTGGGCGATGGAAGAGTGGCACTCGGCAGTTGCAGCACTTCTGAAGTTTACGGCACGGGTTTGGATGGTCTTCTGTGTGTCTATCCCCACATTGGACGCATCGTTTTGGTGTGTCTGGACGACAGCTGGTCGATTTGTGGCCGAATCTGAAGCACTTCTGGCACTGAGTGACGATAAGTTTCTTTTCGATGTTGTTCTCTATATTCGGGCCTGTTTTGAGTTTGAACTGGTGATGAGCCATCAATTGAAACACGCGAGGAGAAACAGCAAGAATGATGTTCATGTTGAAGTCATTTCCTCGACCAAACTCACGAACATAAGCAATTTCACGAGAAGCAGCATTGTTCAGATATTTGGTGTGTGTCTTGATCTTTTCGATGATTTGTTCCCTCATTTGATTGCCACTAATCAAATAGGCTCAGCTTCACATTCCTAACCAAAACAGTGGGACGCTTGGGCTTGTGGATTTTTTGCGGACAGTCTTCCCGTAAGAGTCAAAGAGAAATTAACTCTTCTGGCCAAGGTCTTTGCTTGCTCGACAGTTTCAAAGTACAAGACGCACCCAGACCTGGTCACCTCCATACCGACAAGTCCATCCATAGGAATAGCCTTGTCAATCAGGGTCGAGTACACCTTGCGTGAATGAATGTCAGAGAGATGGGTCGAGTTCACAAAAACTTTGTTTTTGGTTTTGATGATTTCACTTGAAGATGGTTTAGGTTTTGGTGGTTTTTGGTTAAATTGAGCAGTGTGGTGCGAAAGCAAAACATTGCCATTTATTTCAGAGAGTATTGAGGTAAATGTGGCTCTGTCCGCAACATGTCCACCCAATATTTGATTGGTCGTTGTTTTGACCGAGTTCAACTGCTCCTTCACTTCCGTCAACAGATTAGTAACAGGATCGTTACTCAAAACCTTCAGTCTTTCGAGAAAATCCGAAAGAATTTGATGAACTTCCTTCTGGTAGCTACTGTTGATGTTCTTATAACTTTTCTCCTTCAAATAGAAGTCAAACAGTTGTTTCTGGGAAATGGTGAGCAAGTTTTTAGTGTCCACGTTTGAGAGAGGAATAGGTGGTTGAGTGGGTGATGAGCCCGTTGATTTTGTGGCGGTCGATGCAACCGGTTGTGCTGAGTTCAGTGGTTGGTTCCCAAGAGGGGGATTTTTGGTGGAATTACTTCTGAGATCCATTGGGAAAACAGAATTGATCAATGGGCGTGTGAGTTCAGCGGGAATCAGC
Source organism: Rhizoglyphus robini (assembly GCA_023373905.1). NCBI lineage: Eukaryota > Metazoa > Arthropoda > Arachnida > Sarcoptiformes > Acaridae > Rhizoglyphus > Rhizoglyphus robini. The sequence continues at coordinate 81,877 of JAKIJQ010000235.1, read as the reverse complement.
AGAAGGGTGGGTTTCAAATGGATCGAATATCAAGAATTTCAGGGAAATATAGTAAAAATCAACATCCAGTACAGCGCCAGCCAAACAACAACACACAACACAACAGACCTACTCGCAAGTGGTATATGTGTGGGCCCGTACTCAGAGGACGTTACATCAAAACATCAAAAGGTGGTAATATGGTTTCAAATGGATCGAATATCAAGAATTTCAGGGAAATATAGTAAAAATCAACATCCAGTACAGCGCCAGCCAAACAACTTAGTGTGTTAGGTAAGTGTGGGCGTCTTAGTTCAAGCAGTCTCACGTTCAGACTATAGACCACGGATATAATCCTTGGTCTTACTTATTACACTTTATAAGTTCAAATTTCAAATTTAGCACCCGCATTGCCCACTAGTTAAATTTTTTATTTTCATTTTAAATTTATTTGGTGCAATGTAAATTCTTGATTGTATGATCACAAGATTAGTTAATCATTGACAATATATAAAAAGAAGGAAACAATGTACCAAATGATCTGTTATTTAAAAAAAATTTGATTACACAAAAGAGTTAAATTTAGTAATCTTACAAGGTAAAACGATTTGTTGGTGATTCGATAGTTTCCAATTTTGGAATATTCAAATTAGTTAATTGGCGCATTTTAAGCAATTTTGCAATTTTGGCATTTTGTCATTTTGCCATTGCCATAAGAATTTAATAAATATTATTTTAAACTTTGTCAGTATTTCAAGTCAAGGAAATTGTTTGGCTTCATTTTGAACTTTGAAGTAAAACAGAAAAAATGTCAAAAATCTTCAAGAAGATTGTTTCTTTCTGTGCATTCACTTACTACGCTCATCATGGTCACTTTGATGCCATTCGAGAATACGATCACGATTCTATCCCAAATGATGCACAAATCATACGATGCTATTGGGCTTCGATGCTTTTGTAAATCTTGGCCGGTTTGTATGGCATCATTGGCCTTGAAGATGAATTGTCTTCGCTTTCAAATGAAATCGATCTGGCAGCACTGTCCACCACTCCGTACCTATCGAATCATCAAATGTTTCCGCGTGCATTCTGGCCCCAGGTAGACTGTCTGTTCAGTAGGAACCACCGAATCTTCATATGACCTCGAATATTTTGATGCCTCATCGACTAATAGTTACATTTTCATATAGAAATAACTATTCTCCATTTTCAGGGCTCAAGGATAACGGCTTGATCACCCAAAAAAATGCATGGCCAATGATAGCAATTCAATAGCTGTAACTCTCACCAGTGCATTTTTTTGGGTGATCAAGCCGTTATCATTGTAGCCCTGAAAATGGAGAATAGTTATTTCTATATGAAAATGTAACTATTAGTCGATGAGGCATCAAAATATTCGAGGTCATATGAAGATTCGGTGGTTCCTACTGTTCAGTATGTTCATCATCTTCTGCATTGGCTGCTGGACTGGTTTTCTGTGTACTCCACCGATTGAGACGCGTTTCTTGATTTTCCCTCGCTCGAATGATGAGTTGAAATGAACTAAAGTTGAACTACGAGAGCGAATTTTGGTGCACTTGGAATGGTTTTTGTCGAACTTGTGTTCATCAATCAGTGTTTCGCAGTGGTAAAGAATTTCAAACAATTCTCAGTGCTAAATCGATCATTCTATTTATTGTACAGAAGTAGACCAGCGTGGGACTAGTTTTGAGCAGAAATCGAGTTAAGGTCTGAAAAACTATGAAAAAATAGTTTTACTTGAATCCATTCCATCAATTCCAACAGGCGGAAACTCTCCACCAGAGTCGACTGTTTCACTGTTATGCATTTCGACTGTTTGGCAACTATCGAAGCACAACCAAATCGTTTCATATTGTAAGTGTACAAAATGGGAAAATATTAATTATCAACTAATTATTAACCAATTTTTTCATTTTTTTACTACTAGATCATATCTTGCATTTTCTCCTTGACTATTTCCAAGAAATAAAAAAATATATATTTGAATTGTAATTTACAAAAAAATGACATTCATTAAAGTTTGATTTTACGATTAGTTTTGCTTTATTGTTTTTGTATTCCCTCTGTACAAAAGTATGACGCGTCCGGTATGTGTCATTACAATCCACCACTCAAACACATGCCGCAACCAACCAACTGTCTTATCAATTCCAAACCAGCAGGAGGTTTCCACCACTACGCATTAATGCTGTAATGTTATGCAGCAATGTAAGTAATACGATGACGTAATCATCACTAACGGATATCAATTTTGTCGTTCAATATATTTTAATTATAAAAACATCAAAACCAAATTGAACGTTCAAACGCAACCAAACATTTGATTCAAAGTTTGAATTTCAAACTCATTCACAAATTGATTTCTAAACTTAATACAAACTTCAATACAAAATAAGTAAAATTGCAATGAAACATGAAAAATGAAAAATGATTTTAAAATTCACTTTTACTTTTTGAACCTCAAACAACAATCTTATCAAACAATTGTTATCCTTATCATCAACAATCCTTATCAACCCTTGAATCATATTACTCAATGATACTCAATGATGATATTACGTCGTTAATTTAATTTAATTTAATTTTGTATATACAGGAGAGACACGTCGTCGTCGGCTTTAGGAGTTACCACTTTTTGGGAGTTTCTTGTTGTTGTTTTGCTTTTGAATTAACATAAAAAAGTGATTTTAAAAATGAAACTTGCTGAGCCGCATTTGGTTGAACTTTTCTCGAATATGGCCGTGATTCAAGATCCACCACCAACAGCAGAAAATTCATCAATGGATAATCCATCTTCTGTGAATATTCCTAGTTATGAGAATCCTTTTACCAAATGGATTCTCAATCTCGAATCGGTGATTATGAATCCATCCTGGAGTAATCGTGATTATCAGTTCATCAAAGAAACATTCTACTTTACGATAAAATCCTTTGAGCGCCCAATGGATGCGGTGTTTTATTTAGGAAAATCTATGATTGGCACCCTTGGGACCAAGGTCCCAGACGAACTCACCGACGTTTCAGTGGAATGGATTTGGTCTTGTGGATTTACAACTCTAGAAGATCAGTCTTCTCTTCTAAATGACTCAAAGTCTGAATTACTAGAACTGATCCTATCATATCTCGAATCAGATCTACCCGTTCACAAACAACGTAACTTGTGCATCTTTGTGAATCTTCTACTGAAAAAGTTTTCGAATCAACTCGACAACAAGTTTCTTGATAAAATAGGTGAAAAATTGGAAAATATTCTTATTAAAATCTTATCAGAGTGTACTCACATATCTACTCTACTGTATGCGGTGATACTGCTGGAAAGTTTCTATCAAGTTTCTGGAATTATTCCAGATGATAAGATCTTGAAGGAGTGCTTGTTCAAGCACACTCAAATTGAAACGGAAAGTCATTTCACTTGCCAACTTAAACTTTGTGCTCAAAATTGTTTGGATTGTCTTATCAGCAGTCCAACAACTGATTCTTCCTTATCAGATCAACGTATCCGGGAAGTATTCTCTTGGTTTGATCGCACACCTTTCTTGAAACTTTCCCACGATGAATTATCAGTCAGATCAGATTCAATCGCATTCCAATCGTATCAATGTCCTGCTTATCAAACTTGTCCATCTGGAAAGCGATTCTATTACGAGGTTACACTCAACACTTCCGGTCCAATGAGAATTGGTTGGTCCTGTAACGCAACGACACTAAATGGCATTGCCATTGGTTCTGATAAGCATTCCATTGGATATGATGGTCACCGGAAGTGGGTTTGGGTGAACAATCGAACTTATCAGATTGCCGATGAAAGCACACCTCGATGGAAAGCAGGTGATGTTGTGGGATGCTATCTAGATCTGTGACAAGAACCAAAACAGAAATTCTATTTCTACCTAAATGGCCGCTTGTTGGAAACATTCCGGGAATTTGATATTTTGGAAAAAGTTTACTTCCCCGCAATCTCCTTATCACTCCATCAACAGTGCGAACTCAATTTTGGCGCAAAACAATTTCAACTTTCATTACCTGATAAGTTTTACAATTTTTATCAAGAATCTAAAAAGATAAAAGAAAATTTTCAGAAAGAAATACAGAAATCTTTTCAGGAGAAATTTCCTGGTCAACTATTATCCGATTTTGATTTACTTTTACTCGAACTTGAGTGGAAAATATCTTCAGATTTAAACTCAAAGACATATGATTGGAAATATTTTCATAAAGAACTTCTGGAAAACTTCCACTTGTTGATAAGAAATTACAAAGAAAATTTCTTGCCTCAATTGATAAAATCTTGTATCAAAATTATTGAAACTAAAGTTGAAAGCAACTTTAATCTTATCAACGTACTGATTGGAACTCTCATCAAATTGATTCATCTTTAGATGATGAACAGATAATCAACTTATCAGATTACGCAAATCTTATCAAACCTTATCTGATAAACAAACCTGAAAATATTATCAAACAATGCAACATCCTCATCTCTTATATGATCTTATCACCCAAATTCTTGAATCAAAACTTATCAGATGAATTAGAAGATTTCTTATTGAAAATCTTATCTGAAAACCAGGATGATGGACTATCGAAGCTATTCGCGTTAGTAATCTTATCAAACGATGAGAAAGCTTCCGAAAAACTACGTGATCAAAACGGGAAATTTTACGAAAATCTCATCGAGTTAGCTGATAAGAATTTTGATAAGATTTCAGTTAATAATTTGTATTTAGAAGGCTTCAATTTAATTGGCTATCAAATTGGATTTATCTCGAATTGGATTTTGAATGCTAATAATGATAAAACTTGTCTAGATCTTATCAAGTGCTCTGATAAAATTAAAATATCATCGGATTGCGTATCAGTGCGTAGCGATTTCTATGAATGGGAAAATGTGTACTATCGTGGCTATTCGTTGGTTGAAATTGAAGCATACTTTTTTGAAGTGATTTTACTTACAAGTGGATCGATGCGAATTGGTTGGGCTTCTGCTTCTGTTGATAAGGAAGATCCTATTATCAGTGAGTTGATAAGTTTTAATGGAAGGGTTCGAATCTTGTGGAAAGAAGGACAAGATGGAGTTCCTTATCAAGATTTGGAACCATGGAAAGGAGGAGATGTAATCGGTTGTTTGATTGAGATTGATGATGATAAGAAGAATTTGACTACAGTCTTCTATCACAATGGTAGATCTATCTGTAGGAATACTGATAAGATCTTATCATCATCCCACTCATATTTCCTTTCAATCTCCTTATCGCCTTATCAGCAAGTGTATCTCAATTTTGGTCAAGCGCCTTTTCAGTTTCAAGCAGGAAAATTGATCAAAAACTCAACAACAGTAAAACCAATTTGTTCTCTTCATCCAAGCACTGGACCACATGCAGAGTTTTGTCAACTTTGTCATGTTCGACCACATCAAGTGCAATTCTCTCGATGTAATCATTGCAAGTTTTGTTTGGCTTGTGTGGGCAAGGTGACAGAATGTCCAACTTGTGTTGGAATTAATGTTTCTGATAATGTTGACGAGCAATAATCAAATAAAATTTTCGGGAACTTTCCGATCGGTCCTCGTATACAAATAATAAAATAAATGTTTAATTACAGCACAAGGAAACACACTATTAAAACAATAATTTAAAAAAAAGTTACCCAACTTAACCCTTTAACGCCGGTGAGCTTAATTTTGACGGGATTTTTTTTACTTGATTATTATGCCAAAATATTAATATAACTCGAATATTTTGACAAAAAAATTCATAAAAGTAAAAATAATTGAATTTAAGTATCCGGGACAAAAAAGTCCCAACAGGCGTGAAAGGGCAAGCGAAAACACATTTGTGTTCTTTTGAATAGTACTCCACTACAAATTGCGCATGCGCACTTTTCACTTTCGAACGTAAACATTCGACAAACGATTGCCCTTTCACGCCTGTTGGGACTTTTTTGTCCCGGATCGTAATCACGTATTATATTATATTTTCGTGGTCAAAATCATCACTTTTTTGTTTCCATTTTGTTCTTGGGTTCATAAACTAACCGTACAAAAAATACACACCTTCGGGGAGTCCCCAAGAGCAACTGGGAACAACTCATTCAAACCACATTTTTGGCAAAACTATTTATTTTTGAAAAATCGTTACTTTTCACCAAACAATTGCTACTAAAGCTATTTTTTAGCCAATTTTAATGGGATTTTATATATGAATCTTATAAAGCACATCACGATGAACATTTTAAGCCATTAAATTGGTTAGAAAGGTTAAGAAACAATAGCGCTTTTGTTCATCAAACATCCGGGACAAAAAAGTCCCGACAGGCGCAAAAGGGTTAAGTGGCAAAGTCAATTATCCAACTTTCTAAGATCGTATGACGCACTCGAAAAATCGATATATCTTGGCGCAAACAAACGAAAGTTTTCGATTTAGATTGTATAGTTTGTGGCAAATTGTTTTTATCTCTTTCTCAGAACTAGTATGACGTTGTTCCTTGATGACCTTGAGAATGTTGAATATATTCAAAATAATTTCATAAATAAACTCCATTTCAATGTTTTCATTTGTATGGATTACATTGTGTCCATCTAAAATTTTCGAATATTACCAGCACACCAAAATGGCATCCAAATCGAGTGTCTTGAAGCTAATTAAATTTCGCACTCGTGTGCGACGGTATACCCGACTTTGCCTCTTCCTGAAACGCCTGTTTTTCCTGCTGTTGAACATAATAATTAATTTATTGTCATACATAGTATTTACTGCACAAATACTGGAAATATTAATTTAAAATTAATTAAATTAGATTAATAATTTTGACATTAACTCTCCTATCCATAACACTCGGAGCGGCTATTGGCCATAACTGGGGTCTGAGAAACCCCAAATTCAAAAGTTAAATAAATCTTTTAACATACATAATTTGTAGTCAGTTTTTTTAGCTTGTCCCAAAGTATGATTATTCTACTTTAATATAAACACTAAAATAGATGAAAAATCTGATAAGAAATAAGATTTAAGTCTAATTTACAAACATATGTCAAATATGGCTATTGCTACCCAAGTGTTTCGCCTCGCAGCTGAGCGAATTATTTTTGTACTAGTATGTGTTAGAGCAGGTCCCAACTTTGATGCATTTTCAATCAGATTATTCAGATAACGTTTTCCTATAAATGTCGCGTTTTGTTTAAAACGATAGATAATTGTACTAGGAAAGCATCCGTAATCATTTCTAGAGCATATAAATGAGACAAATCTCAATAAAACGACATCAAACTTGATTTGGGGTGTCACACACCCCATTATGGATAGGAGAGTTAAAAACTTGAGACGTCAATTTATTTTGGGTTTTTAAATAAAACATTTACTTTCTATCTTTAATTGGTCTGATGTTCGAGTTTTTTATATGAATTTCCAAGATGATTATTACCATTTATTGCATAGATAATAGTTATGACAAAAGTATCTAAATTCGAAAACTTTTCGCTGTCTGGCAACTATTTTCACTCTGTTTGGGTGGAAATAGTGGCACTTGCAGTTGTGTTTGCAGAGGCTGCCTCTCCTCTCTCGTTCACATTGACTGTGTGCTCAACATATTTCCTCCCCATATTTCGTCTTGTCCTCTTCACTTTTTCTCTGTTGCTTATCTCTCCTCATCTATCTACATTCGTCAATTCTCATCTACGGAGAAATGAATCGTCACGCATCTGCAGACAACAACGAGACAACTTCTCAATCACATCACGAGTTAGTAGAGGAAATCGCTCAACTGAAGGAACGTGAACGAGTTCTGGTTAGTGAAAATGACCAATTACGAGCACAACTGGTGGAGATGAAGGAAGAGGCTCACAAGAAATATGATGATTTGATGGTGCAGTATAACATGAAACGAGAATATGAAGATGACGGTGAGTTTGGTTCGGTTGTATTTGACTTATTTACATTTGTTGCTATTTGCACAGGCACATCAAACAATCAGGTGACGGTCAAAACTGAATGGGACAATGAAGAGGTGAAGGTGGAAATCAAAGAAGAGATAAAGGAGGAAGAAGAGGATCATGACATTTTCATCAAACGAGAATATGTGCCTGAATACATCAAAACCGAATCGAATGATGTGAAGGTAGAAATAAAAGAAGCGATAAAGGAGGAAGAAGACAATGACGAAGACAGTGGATGGAATCGATGTTTGGTGAAGAAGGAATTGAACACTGTGGACATGATTGAGATTAAGGAAGAGGTGGAGGATGGAGAGGAGACTCGCATTATTGACATGGAGACATTGACTGAAGACAGACAAGTGAAACGAGGTGAGTGATGAAAGTGAAATGATGTGAAGTGATGACTCGTTGGTGGTTTGTATTTGACTTTATTAACATTTGTTGTACTTCACACAGATGCAGACACAAATGCTCACAATGTCACCGTGAACATCAAAACTGAACCGATGGAATGCGATTTTGAGGTGGTCAAGGAGGAGATCACTGGACATGGATCGAATCGAACTGCACTCAACCAACTGGCAACTGCTTCCACGGGTCGAAATGGCAACAAACGAAGACAACCAACATCGAAGCGATCTGCGAAGAGATCGAAGCAAACAATCGAAGATGGAGATGATGGTGAAGACATTACCAATGAATATCGTAGAGAAACAATGGTCAAAGTGATCTATTTGAATTGTACCCAGCCAAATTGTAATGTCAAGTTGGCTTCATTGGATCACTTGCACGTTCACTTGCGCACTGTGCATCGACTTCTTCCATTTCAATGTTTTACCACAAATTGCGATGCACGATTTGATTATTCGTAAGTGAATATTACAATTGTACATTAAATTGATCTAGTTTTATTTTTCAGTCAACAAATTACTGGTCACATGAAACAGAATCATCCTCGTAGTACTCGATTTCTTTGTTCAGATTGTCCCAAAGAATGTGACTCGCAACACAAAGCTTACATTCACTGGTATCACAATCATCTGACTGGTCAATTCAAATGCAATTTCGTGAGTGACTGTGCCCAAGTGGCCAACACACGCAACAAAATGCAAATTCATCTCCAAACCGCACATCACTCCCAATCGAAGCATCTCCACTGCAGTCAGCCTGGCTGCACAGCTTCATTTAGCTTTGTAGATCGCTTGAAGGCACACGAACGCATTCATCTCGCCAGTAGACCATTTCATTGCACCTTTCAACAATGCAGCCATCGCACCAAAATGCGTGGACAACTGGTCAAACACATTCGAATGAAACACTTTGGTTTGCCTGCAACAATGAAAGAGCAGAATGAAAAGAACATTGTGGACCTGCGAGACCCAAACGAATATGTTCGAGTGATGGTGGACGAGTGATGGCAGAGTTGAATCGATCTTATTTACTTGTAACGTCTGTCAGAGCTTTTATTCTTTTTCTTTTTCTCTTATTAATATTTCCCAATTTGTTGCTCACAATGTTCAATGTTAGTGTTATGTTTGATTGTTCATTGTCTCTTACTAATTAATCTAATATTCAAATGTATCGTCTGACAATTGTGAGTATTTCCATAATAAACATGTTCTTTTGTCTATTCTAAACGAGCCTGTACTTATGAGCGTAATACTTTGAAAATGGTTAATCGAGACATGTCGTGAAATGCAACCAACCAAATTCTAAATTCTAAATTGATTTCTAAATGACTTTTTGGATATAATAGATTTTGATAGGATGATAGGAATTTTGCCGTTTCAAAATATCTGCAAATGTGCTACTTCACTAAGAAATGAGTCATTTGGATTTGGATGGTGATGGCGACTCCAATGAGAGTTGATCCAACAAGACCCGTACCCGTGCAATCACACATTGGCAGTACTATAAAAATTTAGCCAAGTTTTTTTAATATTATGATTCTTAATTTATGAAGTATTTCGAGTGCAATTGAGCACATGCAAATGTTTTTATTTTGCATTGGGTAAATATTATTACATTTAATGATTGCTTTGATTGTTTCGATTGTTTCGATGCAACAGGCGGAAACAGTTTTATGTTTATTTTTGTAAATATATTCAGTCAAAAAGATACACGAGAAGATGTGGAGACAATGAAATGAGACAATCAAATTGACACTGACAACTAATTTTGTGAGAAACAAATTGGAATATATTGGAAAAATATGAACAAGCGGGAGGGAAATTATAATTATGAAAGATACGATGAGTTATAACTACAAGTAACTGTAATTACAAGATCTACTCGACAATCACATTCACATTCACCACTCAAACATATTCGTTCGGACATTGAGGAATGTAATGACGAGCGTAATTTGGAATTGGTTATGAGTGAAATATGGGAAATGAAGTTGGATATTGTGGTCAGTTTATGTAAATGATAATTGGGATATTAGATTTGGATTGGGTGGTGAGTATTTGGAGTAAGAAATTGGAATATTGATGTTACTCTCACTCGATACTATCGATGGCTGAGTGCACGGCTCTCTCTTACACCACTCTCGGCTCACTGTGATCGGCTCACACACCACAACAAACAGTCGCACTCGAGACACATTTCGTGTTGCCCTCTTCGCTTTATTCTCTCGTCATCTACCTACATTCGACAATTCTCAACTACGAAGAAATGAATCGTCACACAGCTACAGGTAACGACGAGGCCAATTCTCAACCGCAACACTCGTTATTAGAGGAAATCGCTCAACTTGGTGACCGTGAACGAGTGCTGATTGGTGAGAATGATCAATTACGAGCACAACTGGTGGAGATGAAGGAACAAGAGAAGAAGAAATATGATGATTTGATGGTGCAGTATAACATGAAACAAGAATATGAAGATGATGGTGAGTTTGGTTCGGTTGTTTGTATTTGACTTATTTACATTTGGTGATATTTGCACAGGCACATCAAACAATCAGGTGACGGTCAAAACTGAATGGGACGATGAAGAGGTGAAGGTAGAAATCAAAGAGGAAATAAAGGAGGAAGAAAAGGGTCATGACATTATCATCAAACGAGAATATGTACCTGCGTTCATCAAAACCGAATCGAATGATGTGAAGATAGAAATCAAGGAGGAGATAAAGGAAGAAGAGGACAATGACGAAGACAGTGGATGGGATCGATGTTTGGTGAAGAAGGAATTGAATACTGTGGACATGATTGAGATTAAGGAAGAGGTGGAGGATGGAGAGGAGACTCGCATTATTGACATGGAGACATTGACTGAAGACAGACAAGTGAAACGAGGTGAGTGATGAAAGTGAAATGATGTGAAGTGATGACTTGTTGGTTGTTTGTATTTGACTTTATTAACATTTGTTGTACTTCACACAGATGCAGACACAAATGCTCACAATGTCACCGTGAACATCAAAACTGAACCGATGGACTGCGATTTTGTGGTGGTCAAGGAGGAGATCAAAGAGGAAGATGATCATGACGATGACTGTGATGGATGTGACAGATGTTTGGTGAAACGTGAATTGGAAAGTGATGACGATGACGAAGTGGACAGTGAAGGTATTAGTTTTGGTTGTTTGTATTGTTGACTTTATTTACATTTGTTGCTATTTGCTACACAGGAACATCAACAAATCAAGTGACTGTCAAAACTGAATGGGATGATGAAGAGGTGAAAGAAGAAATAAAAGAAGAAATCAAGGAGGAATATGAAGATGATCATGACGATGACTGTGATGGATGTGAACGATGTTTGGTGAAGAAGGAAGAGGTGAGTGATGATGATGAAGTGGACAATGAAGGTGGACTGATTCGAGGTGGTGACAATGATGAAGTGGATGATGAACGATATGAAGTGACTCAACCAAATGTTGATTGTGGCCAACTGTTGAGCAATCCATCCAGAGACAGGAAAAATGATTCGAATGCGAATGAATCGATCGAGGAAGGTGGCACTAATTTGTCAAGTGAACAACTGCTCCACACTTTGAATGAGCCCAATGAGGTGACAACAGTGACTCAATCAGCTGATCTATTGTCACCTTCGACCAGCACTGCACAAGACGAGACAAGCCGAACTGCACTCAACCAACAGGCAACGGTTTCCAAGTGTCGAAATGCGACTAAACGAAAACAACCAACATTGAATCAAACTGCGAAAAGATCGAAGAAAACTATCAAGGATGATGATGGAGAGGATGGTGAAGACATTGCAAACGATGATCGAGAAGAAACAAAGGTCAAAGTGCTCCATTTGAATTGTACCCAGTCAAATTGCAATGTCAAGTTGGATTCAATGGCTCATTTGCACGATCACTTGAGCACTGTGCATCGACTTTCTCCTCTTCAGTGTTTTGCCACCAATTGCAATGCACGATTCGATAATAAGTAAGTGAAGTATTACAATGTCACATTTTATTTATATAGTTTACTTTTGTCAGACGACAGATTGGCGATCACATCAAACTGCACCATCCTCAAGGCACTCCTGTGTGCAGTTTGTCCTAAAGAATTTGATTCGCAAAAGAAAGCTTACGTTCACTGGTACCAGAATCATTTGACTGGTCATTTCGAGTGTAATTTCGTGAGCGACTGTGTCCAAGTGACTGACACTCGGGCCAAGATGACAACTCATCAAAATGTCAAACACGAGTACCAATCGAATCATCTCCACTGCACCCACCCTGGCTGTACTTCTTCATTTGCCTTCAAAGCTCACCTGAAACGACACAAACTGACCCATCTCAACACTAATCAATTTCACTGCATTTGGCCTCAATGCGGCAAGCAATTCAAGATTCGTGGAAATCTGGTCAGACACATTCGAATGTGTCACTTTGGACTGCCCGAGTCAATGAAAGCACAGAAGGAGAAGAACATTGTGGACCTGCGAGACCCGAACGAATATGTTCGAGTGGTGGTGGACGAGTGATGGCAGAGTTGAGTCGACCGTACGTGTATTTACTTGTAACGTCTGTCAGAGCTTTTATTTTATTGCATTTTTCCTTTTCTTCTTTTTTATTAATATTTCCCAATTTGTTTCTCACAATGTTCAATGTTAGTGTTATGTTTGATTGTTCATTGTCTCACTTGATTGATCTAATCTCCAAATGTATCTTTGTCTCTGAATATTACCACAATAAACATGTTCTTTGTCGAATTGAAAAGAGCTGTTGTGCTTATGAGCGTAATAATTTGAAATTGGTTAATCAGGGAAATGTCGTTAAATGTAACGAACGTAATTGCAGGCGCTTATTTTTAAATGATAATTTTGATATTGGATTTGGATTGGGTGATGGGAATTTTTCAAAATGTCTTCAAATGTTTGCTCTACTTCACGTAGAAATGAGTCATTTGAATTTGGATAGTGATGTCTACTCCAATGTTGATCCAACAAGACCCGTACCCGTGCAATCACACATTCTTAGTGCTATAAAATTGAGCGAATTTTTATTATTATGATTCATAATTTATGAAGTATTTCGAGTGCAATTGAGCACTGGCAAATGTTTTTTGGCATTGAGTAAATATTACTACATTTAATGATTACTTAGAATGCAACAGGATGGGAACAGTTTTATGTTTATTTTTTGGAAATATATTCAGTCAAAAGGTACTCGAGAAGATGTGGAGACAATGAAACGAGACAATCAAATTGAGACTAACAACTAATTTTGTGAGAAACAAATTAAGATATATTGGAAAATATGATGAACATTGCAAATTGTAAAAGTATATGAGTAACAAGATCTACTCGACATTCACATTCACCACTCGAACATATTCGTTCGGGTCCCTCACGTCCACAACATTCTTCTCCTTCTGCTCTTTGAAAAAACTTTTTAAGTTAAAAAAAACTTTAGAATGAAAAGCAAAGAACACAAGCCGCGAATCTCAATCTGTGAAAAAGAAGAAAAAGTTGTGTTCAGAACAGAAAAGATTTATTATTGGAATGAATATACAAAAGATTAGTAATGAGAAAGTAATTTGATTTGTGTTCAATGACATTTAAATCATGAAGATGGTAATAACTTTGCATTGTGATAATGATTAGTTCATCAAACGCTCAATCGAATTGTCCAGTTCCACATTGAACGAACGCAAATGGACAAAGCGATTCAAATGGGCCTCGAGCAGATTTCCAATCTCTGGGTATGTTTCGCTTTTGACAGTCAATTTGGTGACATTGGGAAGAATGGTCGAAAGAATTAGATTAAACATAGGAACATCGAAATTCGCTGGCAAAGTACTCTGCACGCGTCGACCATTCGCAAAATTAAAATCCACCAACGAAAAGGTTCGAATGTTGGCCAGTGACGTCAGTTTAGCGACATCAAGAGTGGCCAAGTCAATATAGGTGCGATCAATTCGTAGCTCACTCAAATGAGGCAATCGAGCCAAATTAGCAATCATTTCGATAGTGAACTATAAATAGAAATTAAAATTAAATCACTAATTAAAAAATGTTCAAACGCTCAAACCTTACAACCATCTACATTAATTCGCAACATTTTCAATGAAGTAAAATGTTCACAAATGAACGACAATACTTGAGGATCAGATGCAGATAAACGCAATCGTACGAGATTGCGAACAAATTGAGCATTGAGTCGTGACCAGTTGGTGATGCGTTCAATATCAATCCAACCGCAATAGATTCCTAAACTGCAAAATCCTTCTCCAAAGAATGGCACAATCTCGTCAATAGCTCTACTACTCCATGTAGAGAAATGTTCAAGTCGTGAAAAGGTTGGTGACAGCTCTTTCATTAATGGAAATACGGCCAAATCAAGTCGTTTTAAATTGGTCATTTGGTTGAGCTGAGCATAAAGTTCGTTGAGACATTGATTTGGGAAGTTGAACAGCGATAGAGTCGATAAAGTTGACGACCACTGACTGAGCATTGAGACAACTTCGGTGGAAAGATACTTGACACTCCCAATGATATAGAATTGCTCTATATTTGGAAATAGTTTCGGGAGAAGGGTGCAAAGATGGCGAGACATGGCAATTTGTAAATCGTGTCCATTGTATTTGAGTTGTATGAAGACAAAATCGGGGCTCAACTTGAGGTGACCATTCATTTGTGCAGACAGATCCGATAGATATACCTTGTTCCGTAGTAGTCCAATCATCAAACACTTTTTCCCTTTCCAAATGTCCTCGATCTGTGCCCTCCACCTGTTGTCCACCAGTCTGAGTCGAATCAGGTGGTGTGCCTGCACTCGGCGCAGAATTGCTCGTAACAATTCGTTTGGTAATTTGTTGAAGGAACGAGGTCGTGACTGTCCACCAATTTCGAGTTGTGCCAAGGCATCCACGAGATTCGGCTTGACATTAGGCGAATGCATGTTGTTGTGTATTGCTGTAATCAAAATGGTCAAATACATACACAAATACATTTGCTTGTCATATTATAACTTACCAAGTACAGCACAGGAGGTGAACTCAAAACGGGCAAACAAACCTAGTTTGGTCAAGAAGAGCAAACAAATAAAGCACCACACAAAGCACAACCAAAACACGAGTGCGAGTGACACTCACAGACACATGCCACAACACAACACAACCGACTGTGACCGTTCACATAGGACGAATAGCCTAAAAGAAGGGGAATTATTATTTTCAGAAAAAATATTATTTGGTTTGAGAATATAATTAAAACTCAATCACCGCAAATCTCACATTTATATTTTTGACTATCTCGAGGTTTAGTGCATTTGTCATATTTGGCCAACAACAAACAACCTACACAATTACGACTGTTCAATGTCAACATATATCAACACAATCAAAAAGTTAATCGCGGATCGTGGAAGCATGACAGTACCAAATTTTAGGAATAAAAACATTACAGTTACTGTTTAGTGATTGAATTAGTGATTAATAAATAGAAAATATCAGGTAATGATGCAAATGCATTGAGGAAGGTTATGATGAGCCTAATTTGGTTATGAGGGAAATGTTGGGAAAATGCAGTTGGATATTGTGGTCTGTTTATGCAAATGATTGTTCGGATATTAGATTTGGATTGGGTGA
The DNA here is from genome assembly GCA_023373905.1 of Rhizoglyphus robini. NCBI lineage: Eukaryota > Metazoa > Arthropoda > Arachnida > Sarcoptiformes > Acaridae > Rhizoglyphus > Rhizoglyphus robini. The sequence goes on along the minus strand of JAKIJQ010000235.1, from coordinate 65,896 downwards.
AGAGTAGTTAGAGTAAAAAACTATGTGTTGATTGTTCTCTCACTCGATACTATCGATGGCTGAGTGCACGGCTCTCTCTTACACCACTCTCGGCTCACTGTGATCGGCTCACACACCACAACAAACAGTCGCACTCGAGCACATTTCGTGTCTTCACCTTTTCTCTGTTTCTTATCTCTCATCATCTCTACATTCGTCAATTCTCATCTACGAAGAAATGAATCGTCACGCTACTATAGGCAACGACGAGGCCAATTGTCAATCACATCACGAGTTAGTAGAGGAAATCGCTCAACTGAAGGAACGTGAACGAGTTCTGGTTAGTGAAAATGACCAATTACGAGCACAACTGGTGGAGATGAAGGAAGAGGCTCACAAGAAATATGATGATTTGATGGTGCAGTATAACATGAAACGAGAATATGAAGATGACGGTGAGTTTGGTTCGGTTGTTTGTATTTGACTTATTTACATTTGGTGATATTTGCACAGGCACATCAAACAATCAGGTGACGGTCAAAACTGAATGGGACAATGAAGAGGTGAAGGTGGAAATCAAAGAAGAGGCAGATGAAGAGGATAATGACATTTTGATCAAACGCGAATATGTGCCTGCATACATCAAAAACAGAATCGAATGATGTGAAGATAGAAATCAAAGAAGAAATCAAGGAGGAATATGAAGATGATCATGACGATGACTGTGATGGATGTGAACGATGTTTGGTGAAGAAGGAAGAGGTGAGTGATGATGATGAAGTGGACAATGAAGGTGGACTGATTCGAGGTGGTGACAATGATGAAGTGGATGATGAACGATATGAAGTGACTCAACCAAATGTTGATTGTGGCCAACTGTTGAGCAATCCATCCAGAGACAGGAAAAAATGATTCGAATGCGAACGAATCGATCGAGGAAGGTGGCACTAATTTGTCAAGTCAACAACTGCTCAACACTGCAAACCAGTCCGTTGACCAAACAGTGACCCAATCAGGTGGTGATCTATTCTCACCTTCGACCAGCACTGGACTTGGATCAAATCGAACTGCACTCAACCAACAGGCAAACGCTTCCAACGCTTCGAAATGGCAACAAACGAAAACAATCAACATCGAATCAAACTGCGAAGAGATCGAAGCAAACAATCGATGAGGATGGAAAGGATGGCGAAGACATTGCCAATGAGGATCGAGAAGAAGCAAAGGTCAAAGTGCTTCATTTGAATTGTACCCAGTCAAATTGTAATGTCAAGTTGGATTCGTTGGTCCATTTGCACAATCACTTGAGCACTGTGCATCAACTTGCTCCTCTTCGATGTTTTGCCACCAATTGCAATGCACGTTTCGATAAGTCGTAAGTGAATACTAAAATTCTACATTAAATTGACCTAGTTTTATTTTACAGACAACAAATTTCAGCTCACATCAAACTGCACCATTCTTCAGATACTCGATTCCTGTGTGCGCCTTGTTCCAAAGAATATGATTCGTGCTACAATCAAAACATCGTCCTCACGTCGATCAGCTGTTTATGTTTTGAGTTTTGTGTGGTGCTTTTTGGTGAATCAATTTATTCTTTGCTTTTGTTTGTTATAACTAATGACTAGATTTACTCGGGTATTCTCGTAGAATTAAACTTTTCATTTTATCAATCTGTATATCAATGTGCACAATGGTGCACATAGGTGTAAGTGATATTTTTGTTTTGATATGACATTTCTCTCTAAATTGTTCTTTTTGTTTTTATCGTACCATTAAGATATTAATGAATATTTTCACGCTCTAAACGAACAGTCTGAACGTAATCGTGTTAACGAGTTGTTATCCTTGGCTTCAACGCGCGCTCGGTTCTGTTTTGGATTATTTTGATTTACACTTTACTAAATGATGCATTTCACTTTAAACTTAAATATAAACTAATAATTGTGTCTTTACACCGTTACAGGAACGCGTGGAATAATTCACCATTATGAATTTATGATATCATTTCTGTAACGAAATGTTTGCCTTCATTTTATGAAGTTCATACAGAATTATTTCTGGTCAAGGCATTGGTAGTATTTTCACTTTGGTTCATCTTGGTGTATTCAAATTAGATGTGAAACAAATCGACTAATGTACCAAGCACCAAATTCGATTATGGTAAACGAGATATATCTGAAGGAATGAATACGAGAATATTAATTGTGACTTGATTTCTTTTTAGGTGATTTACGTGGATTCGTGTACTTCACTTTCTCTGATGACTAGCACATTTGAATGTTATATTACAGCCTCCGTACATGGATGAACATGGTTTTGGGATTTCAGCCTTGGAATTTGGGATTAAAATTCTCTAATCTAATAAATGTATATTTCAAACTGAAAATGGTTGAAATATATTTATAAAATCCAAGATTCAAATGATAGATTTTTTATTTGCGCTTGTAAATGATTGAAACAAGAAAATGCGCTTGGGAATGTTGAAAACAAGAAAATTATCACTTATGTAACATGTTTGAAATGTTATTTAAATAAAAAATCAGGCGGCGGGGAATACATGAAATCTAGAACTTGTGGCTCGATTAAGCAAAAGGGCAGATGACAGTTTTAGTAAGATTTTAATTCTTAAAATGATAAAAATCCGATTTACTTTGTTGTAAGAATTTAAACCAGAAAATGGCTACAAACAGTTCCGTTTGGAATCATACTTTAATCACTTGGTAGTAGAGGATTGTATTTCCAGCAAAACTTTCACCATCAATGATGATGATGGTCCATCATTATAATTCACATCGGAGCAACAGATCAGTAGACTTTACTGTGTGGGATAAGCTCAGAGTTAGAACTTACTATTCTAATTCTGAACAGATACTTATAAACTTAAATTGCAATTCTGCTTAAGTTCTGTTATAGAATTTCTTAATACAATAATATTCATTATGTGAAATACAATTTGAACAAATATTTTTTAAAAATATGGAAATATATCATAAATGCGAATGTTAAAATTGATAATTAACCTGAAGTACAATATTAAAAGGCATTGATTCGATATTTTGGAGTGTTTAACTAAAAATAGTGGATACATAGTGAAAGCAAAGAATATTATAAGGATGAGGTTAGGTGATATTGGGCAAGTTTGACGACAGAAATTCCAGCTTTACTGAAACTTCCTTTTTGAAATAAATTTAATTTTTAGCTATTTTTAATTCTTTATCCATGACGAATGCTAATATTCTAGTGAGAGGACTTGTGTGGACTAAGGTTGGCCTATGATCCTAAATTTTCAGACAGCAACACTTTGTCGTTCGTTCTGTGCAACTTACCCAAAATGGCATAACGAAGAGTTTATAACATTATAATGTAACCTGCCGCCTGATTTTTTATTTAAATAACATTTCAAACATGTTACATAAGTGATAATTTTCTTGTTTTCAACATTCCCAAGCGCATTTTCTTGTTTCAATCATTTACAAGCGCAAATAAAAAATCTATCATTTGAATCTTGGATTTTATGAATATATTGAATATTGAAATGAATGATTGACAAACAATACAAGTAAATATAATGTCAAATCTACTCGAAAAATCACTTCCTTCGCCACTCGGACATTTTTGTTCTGGACTCGTGAATGATTTGAAATCTTTTCCCTGTGTCTGTCACTTCGGTACACGAAATTGCCTTTGAACTGACGACATTCTGCAAGATAGAATACCGAAAATGTCAAGGTAATCACCATATTTTCTGTTGGTTTGTATTTGAAATATTTCATTTCTAGATAATCAAAATGATGTTTGTTGTCATACTGCTGTACGGAATTTTTATTAGATACCAATTAAAATGTTAGATTTTCTATTTTTTTCGTTTCACTTTGAAATTTTGGATTACATTTTGAATTCGAAAATAAAAAATTCTGGCAAGCCAGGAAAGTAGCTCGACGAAGTTTGACTGTACTAACAAAAAATCCACAGACTGAAAAATAATTTTGTGATCCTATGGACTACTGCTTGATGAAGCTACTTTGAGGTTCAGACAAACAAACAAAATTACAAAAGAAATCAAATACCAACTCTTTGTCAAATACAAAACATATGATCCACGATTATGCCGTTCTGGGTGACTATAAATTGCTGGAAACAGGCAATTTCGTGATGCAATTTTACTTGTGAAAACTGGGGAAAGTTGTAAAATATTTCCAATGCACAAAGCTATCCTGGTTGCACGATCATTTTTTTGCATTATTGCTATCAATGTTTAAACACAGTAAAAATCAGAAAAGTCAAGATAATATGGTTAAGATCGATATGCATATTGAAGTGTTTGCACAAGTATTGAGGTTTATCTACTGGTTCAGTACAAGACTTAGACTTATGTACTCCCTCGAACTGATGAAAGTGCCTGATAAAGTAAGTTGATTTCATTTCAGCGAAATACAGTAATACACAATTTTCACGATTTTCATATATTATTCAGTATCAGCTGGACAATCAAAATGCATCTGTAAACATTATCTATCTAGTCTTTGCGTGTGCAAATTTCTCAATCGATTCGGTGGCCAACATTCTAAAGGTAGCGGTGATGCATCAAGTCTGGAACATTAAAAAATGCTTTGATAAAAAAAATGACACAAACAGACAGCAGAGTGAGTATCACTAACGCACTGAGTGACTGTATCGACTATTTCCACACCAAAACAGAGTATAAACAGGGGCCCACACACCACACTCAAGTGAGTAGAAATAGTCGCATCTGTTTACAAACAGCAAAATCTGGTCCTTTTTGTCTCATATCTCAGCAACCAGATAACCTAAAAGGCTGATTTTTGGAATCCTACGGTTTTAGATGGGGTGGAAAGGGTGTGCCAAGTTTGGTTGCTGGGGGTACAGTGGTTTCTTCTCCCAAGCCTGCAACAGACAGACAGACAGACAGACAGACAGACAGGGTGAAACTATAAGACTTCGACTTCGTCTCGCTAAAAAACAGATCGATATTTTGTGACAACGCAATTATTGTAGTTTTGTACGTTTTTAGCGTTTGATTCAAACATAATTTGTAACCATTTCTTGAACTCTGCACTAACGAATAATGTCCAGTTCTTTGCAAATTGGAAAATGAACGCACAGACTCAATTGCACGGAACCTATAGGTCACTTCCAATCATCTGGCGATGGATTCAATACAACACATGAATGTTACAAATTAGATTGTGATTTTTGATTCTCAGTGAACATTTGGTGGAAATATTTCTTTGCCATTACAACGACTAAATTCATGAACAAAAATAAATATGAAAGGTTCTATTCGGAAATACCGGAACGAGCCCAAATGCTGAGATGATTCAGATAAGGAGATAAGAAAAAGGACAAAAAGGGAGTACACAAAAAGTGTGCTCACTAACAAAAAAAATCGACTTTTGTTGTTGTGAACTGCAGTCTGGATTGGGCATTGTTGATATTACTCTCACTCGATACTATCGATGGCTGAGTGCACGGCTCTCTCTTACACAGCGTGGCTCACTGTGATCGGCTCACTCACAACAACAAACAGTCGCACTCGAGCACATTTGCTTTAGACAGCACCTTTCGACACCTCGTTTTGTGTTGTCATATTCTCTTTTGACTCTGTTCTCTGTTGCTTATCTCTCTCATCATCTACATTCGTCAATTCTCATCTACAAAGAAATGAATCGTCACGAAGCTGCAGACAACGACGAGACAACTTGTCAATCACATCACGAGTTAGTAGAGGAAATCGCTCAACTGAAGGAACGTGAACGAGTTCTGGTTAGTGAAAATGACCAATTACGAGCACAACTGGTGGAGGTGAAAGAACAAGAGAAGAAGAAATATGATGATTTGATGGTGCAGTATAACATGAAACGAGAATATGAAGATGACGGTGAGTTTGGTTCGGTTGTTTGTATTTGACTTTGTTTACAATTTTGCTATTTGCACAGGCACATCAAACAATCAGGTGACGGTCAAAACTGAATGGGACCATGAAGAGGTGAAGGTAGAAAAGGACAATGACATTATCATCAAACGAGAATACATCAAAACCGAATCGAATGATGTGAAGGTTGAAATCAAGGAGGAGATAAAGGAGGAAGAGGACAATGACGAAGACAGTGGATGGGATCGATGTTTGGTGAAGAAGGAATTGAATATTGTGGACATGATTGAGATTAAGGAAGAGGTGGAGGATGGAGAGGAGACTCGCATTATTGACATGGAGACATTGACTGAAGACAGACAAGTGAAACGAGGTGAGTGATGAAAGTGAAATGATGTGAAGTGATGACTTGGTATTATTTGTGTCTATAGAAATAGAACAAGAGGAAAATGAAATGACATTGCACAATGATCAGATTGGGCATTGGGTCAAGCGAGAGATCAAAGAGGAGGAAGAGGATGGAGATGGTGGAGAAACTCAGGTTGATGATATCGAGGGTTGGGCTCCAGATAACCTTGTTGGCGGTGATGAATCGCGATCTGTGGAAACCTCACCAATGGACACAACTCTCACTCATCTAACTGGACAATCTCAACTCACAGTGACTCAATCAGCTGATCTATTGTCACCATCGACCAGCACTGGAAATGGATCAAATCAAACTGCACTCAACCAACAGGCAAACGCTTCCACGGGTCGAAATGCGACTAAACGAAAACAACCAACATCGAATCGATCTGCGAAGAGATCGAAGAGAACAATCGAGGAAGTTGATGATGGAGAAGATGGCGAAGATATTGCCAAGGAGGATCGAGATGAAGCAAAGGTCAAAGTGCTTCATTTGAATTGTACCGAGTCAAATTGTAATGTCAAGTTGGATTCAATGGTCCATTTGAACGATCACTTGAGCACTGTGCATCAACTTGCACCTTTTCAATGTTTTGCCACCAATTGCAATGCACGTTTCGATAAGTCGTAAGTGAATACTAAAATTCTACATTAAATTGACCTAGTTTTATTTTACAGACAACAAATTTCGGCTCACATCAAACTGCACCATTTTTCAGATACTCGATTCCTGTGTGCGTTTTGTTCCAAAGAATATGATTCACAAAACAAAGCTTACACTCACTGGTACCGGAATCATCTGTCTGGTCAGTTCGAGTGCAACCTCGCGAGCGACTGTGCCGATATGACTGACACTCGTAGCAAGATGTCAACTCACCAACAAGTCAAACACGAGTACCAATCGAAGCATTTCCACTGCACCCACCCTGGTTGTACTGCATCATTTGCCTTTAAAGTTCACCTGAAACAACACAAATCGATTCATCTCGATCGGAAACCATTCCATTGCAGCAAGCAATTCAAGTTACGTTCAAATCTGGTCATGCACATTCGAATGTGTCACTTTGGTTTGCCCAAGTCAATGAAAGCACAGAAGGCCAAGAACATTGTGGACCTGCGAGACCCGAACGAATATGTTCGAGTGGTGGTGGACGAGTGATGGCAGAGTTGATTCGACTTTATATTTACTTGTAGTGTCTGTCAGAGTTTTTATTTTATTCCTTTTTTCTCCTATTCATATTTCCCAATTTGTTACTCACAATGTTCAATGTTAGTATTATGTTTGACTGTATCACTAATTAATCTAATCTTAAAATGTATCTTTGTCTGAGTATTTCCACAATAAACATATTCTTTTGTCTAATCTAAATGAAAGTGTACTTATGAGCGTATAACTTTGAAAATGGTTAATCGTCACATGTCATGAAATGCAACCAAACAAATTGCCTTCTAAATTGTTTTCTAAATGATAGTTTGGATATATTAGATTTGGATTGGGTGATGAGAATTTTGTCAGAAAATGTCTGTAAAGGTTTATGCTACTTCACGTAGAAATGAGTCATTTGTATTCGGATGGTGATGGCTATTCTAATGGGAGTTGATCCAACACTGTGCTGTGCAAGTAGTAGGACTGTGTACAAAGATATTAACTAGTTTATGCAAAAAAATTTTGTGCAAATGGTATGTCACACAGTTTGATCACAATTTTAAAACATCTATACTTCCTCTGATTCCAACAATAAATGTCTGATTTTATTATTTGCAATGTAAATGTGCTAGTGTTACTGAAGTACTGGATCGAGAGTGGCACGAGAATCTTTATAATATTAAATATTAAATCTCACATTTTATTTTTGAAACTATCTCGAGGTTTGTCATTTTGTCAAATTTGTCAAATTTGGCCAACAAATAAGCAAACAAACAACCTACACATTTACGACTGTTCAATGTTCAACATTTAAAGTCAAACACTTTCAAGTTCAAGAAGAGCAAACAAATCAAGCACCACACAAAGCACAACCAAAACACGAGTGCGAGTGACACTCACAGACACATGCCACAACACAACACAACAGCTTGGGGCCGTTCACATAGGACGAACCGCTGAAAAGAAGTGCTATTTTTGCTGAAAATTATAATTTTCACTACTTTTCAGCGGTTCGTCCTATGTGAACGGCCCCAAACAGTTGTGTTGTGTTGTGGCATGTGTCTGTGAGTGTCACTCGCACTCGTGTTTTGGTTGTGCTTTGTGTGCCACCATGGTGCTTTATTTGTTTGCTCTTCTTGACCAAACTAGGTTTGTTTGCCCGTTTTGAGTTCACCTCCTGTGCTGTACTTGGTAAGTTATAATATGACAAGCAAATGTATTTGTGTATGTATTTGACCATTTTGATTACAGCAATACACAACAACATGCATTCGCGTAATGTCAAGCCGAATCTCGTGGATGCCTTGGCACAACTCGAAATTGGTGGACAGTCACGACCTCGTTCCTTCAACAAATTACCAAACGAATTGTTACGAGCAATTCTGCGCCGAGTGCAGGCACACCACCTGATTCGACTCAGACTGGTGGACAACAGGTGGAGGGCACAGATCGAGGACATTTGGAAGGGGAAAAAGTGTTTGATGATTGGACAACGATGGGACAAGTACTATCTGTCGCAGTTATCTGCAGAAATGAATGGTCACCTCAAGTTGACCACCGATTTTGTGTTCATACAACTCAAATACAATAGACACGATTATCAAATTCCCTTGTCTGGCCATCTTTGCACCCTTCTCCCGAAACTATTTCCAAATATAGAGCAATTCTATATAATCGAGGATGTCAAGTATCCTTCCTCCGAATTTACCTCAATGCTCATTCAGTGGTCGTCAACTTTGTCCACTCTGTCGCTGATCGAGTTACCAAATCAAAATCATCTTTATGCTCAGCTCAACCAAATGACCAATCTAAAGCGACTTGATTTGGCCTTATTTCCATTTATGAAAGAGCTGTCACCAACCTTTGCACGACTTGAACATTTCTCTACATGGAGTTGTAATGCTATTAATGAGGTTGTGCCATTCTTCGGGGAAGGACTTTGCAGTTTAGGATTTTACAATTCCTATTTGGTTGATATCACCAACTGGTCACGACTCAATGCTCAATTTGTTCGCAATCTCGTACGATTGAGTTTATGTGCATCTGATCCTCGAGTATTTCCGTTCATTTGTGAACATTTTTCTTCATTGCAAATGTTACGAATTGATGTAGGTCGTTGTAAGGTAAGATTGTTGGCGTGTCTCTATTAGTGATTTAATTCATTTTCTTTTTTAGTTCACCACCGAAATGTTTGCTAATTTGGCTCGATTGACTCATTTGAGTGAGTTACGAATTGATGGCACCAGAATTGAGCTGACCACTCTTGATGTTGCTAAACTGACGCCTCTGCCCAACATGCGAACCTTTTCGTTGGTGGATTTTACATTTATGAATGGTGGACGCGTGTCACGTAATTACGATGTTCCCCAGTTTAGCCGAATTCTTTCGACCATTCTTCCCAATGTCGTCAAATTGACTGTCAAAAGTGAAAAATACCCAGAGATTGGAAATCTGTTCGAGGCCCATTTGAATCGTTTTGTCCATTTGCGTTCGTTCAATGTGGAACTGGACAATTCGATTGTGCGTTTGATGGAATAACAAGACGAACAAATCATCATCACATTACAAAGTTATTACCATCTTCAGGATTTAAATTTCATTGAACACAAACCAAATTACCCTCTTTACTGATTACATTGCTATTTTGTATTTTGATTAATAAATCTTTTCTGTTCTGAACACGACGTTGTCTTCTTATTGTCAGATTAACTTCTGTCGTGGTTTGTGTGCGCAACTTTTCATGATTACCTTTTTCAGGCTTGTGGTGTCTGTCCGAACCGGAACGTAAACATCCACTGGTAACATCACTGACTGGCAAAGTGTCCGCTCAATCGATCACGATAGTCCAACACATGTCCACTCGGACATTTACTACTTTGAGGTGATTCTGCTCACAGATGGTCCCATGCGGATTGGTTGGGCCACCAGAAGGAGTGAACTAAATGATTCACAAATTGGCAAAGATCGTTTCTCCATTTCGTTCGATGGATTCAACAGAGCTGTGCGACATCAGGGGGAGGTGTATCAACAGTCCGACATTGAACCGTGGAAGATAGGCGATGTGATTGGCTGTTTGATTGACAAGACCACTCGCAAGTTCACCTTTAGCTTGAACGGGCAAGCACTGTCCCTCCCCCCAGACCTGCACTTCTCTTCCCTTCCTTACCACGCGGCAGTCAGTCTCTCCTCTCACCAGCAAGTTTACTTCAACTTTGGTCAAGCACCATTCAAGTATGGCCCACAACAGCTCGACTATTGGGACTTTCATTTGGCAGTATCGTATCTTGAAAAGCAAATCTTCAAATCTCAACTTGATTTTCGCAATGCCAAGGTCACGAATGCGATTATTTCGGTTGATTCCACAGTCACCACGGGAAATATTTCAATCAAACGACCAATTTATAATTTTCAGACATCCAATTTCTATCCAAACAAGAAGACCAAAATAGACACTTACCAATCACCTTTACTTCTAATTGGTTCGAATGATGCACCATTTTCTTCACAAAAGTGTAACTAATATATATTTTCGTTTGTAATCTAATTAACTTTTCGCATTTTCTATTTCTTTTTAAGCTCCATCAATTCCCCGTCCCCATGCCGAATGTCGTCTGTGCACCGAACCATTCACCACCAAATTAGTTCGTTTCACCTGCTGTCCCAATTTGATTTTATGTCTCGACTGTGTCAAAGCTCGGTCATTCTGTCCCAAATGTTCGAAACAACCTTCAAATCTTCAATCTCCATCGACCAGTTCAGCTGTACCAATTTTGTCAGGTACCAAATTACTTTGCATTAAGTCATTTAATTCCACTTTTCACTATTTCTTTTTTTCAGTATCCGAGTGTCGATTATGTTTCGACCAAACCCAAACCCGCAACCTTCGATTCCTGTGCTGTGACAACATTATTCTATGTTTTGATTGTGTCAAACCAATTGACGAATGTCCCAAATGTGCCAAAAAACCATTACAAATTCATAAATAAATATTTAATAAAAATTATTTAATTATATGTAAAAATATACTTTGGAATATTTACAATACCTCAAACAAGTAATCGTTTTCAATGTACAGATCACAAGCGACACCTTTCTGTCCGATCAACTTTCCGCAAATCCCTAAAGCAAATTATGAGTATAAATAGTAACAAACATTTCACATAATTTTGAATTACATTAATAATTTTGATGTCGGTTACAAGATTTGTTGTGAGAGTTTCTTTATTTAAAGATTGAATTTGCTGATTCACTGTCATTTGAACTATAGTGGACATGAAGTAAAATGTAATTTTTTCTTTTCCTTTTAAAATTTCGTTTAGCAATCCAAGGATTACTGACAAGAGACTACACCTTGGGCTTTGATGATTTTGTTTCAAACGATTGTACTGTTCTGCACAGACACGGTTATCTGCCTGGAAAGTTGACAATACTTTGTGAGGTTAGGATACTTTGTGATTAATGCTGCAAGATAATAACGTTATTTGTAATGTAAATTTGTACACGTAGATTGGAATTTTGAATCGTTCAAAAGCTCACAGACAATCATTTGCAGTTGCATCAACTACCATATTTCAAACTAATGAGCCTCCAATCGCAAGATCCTTGAATTTTTGGGATGCGAGTGAGTATTTACTGAAGCACGAACACCAATGGACCATTCCACAGTACAAATTGATACATCAACACAACATTTGTGCATTATGGGACAGTTTTGCAATTGATAATTTAGATTCATCGCAATTTTGCTTGAAATTAATGCCAAAAGGAAAAGCAAAAATGGAAGATCATTTCGCATTATTGATGAATCTTTCTGATGGAGAAATTCCATCGGTGAAAGTTTTTTCACGTTTGTCAATTCGTGATTACCAAAACAAATTACGCAATTCAAAATGTTTGTGAAAAGTTTGTTGCAATTTTAATTCATGATTCATTTTTTTGTGTTGTAGGGATTTACGGAATGCTGATCGGACAGATAGGCATTGCTTGTGATCGATACATTGAAAACGATTACCTGTTTGAGCAAGAGAACGAATTATTACCTGAAAATAACTTGACAATCCATTGTGAAGTAAACAATTTGTTAATTTTTAATTCAAATTTCATATTAATTTTTTACAAATACATAGATTGAAGTTCTTCGCAAATTGGAATATGAATGCACCGATTCAATTCCACAGACGGGGAGTCAAGTCACTTCGAATCATCTTGTGATGGATTCAATAAAAATCATGAATTTTACAAAATCTATTGTTAATTTCGATTCTCAGTGTACATTTAGTGGAAATATTTCTTTGTCCTACAGCCACTAAATTCATTAATAAATTTCATAAAATTGCAAAATTCAAGCCACTTTTTCTTGGTCCATTGGTTGTCATTAATGTCACTTTCAAACACTTGCCAATCGGCTGCATTTTTATTTCCAAACAGAAAACTGACAATATGACTTTTCAGTTGCACTTCAATTTCATTATATAGGGACATTTTGTTACTGGCGAATTTTTTAAATTTGATAGCACAGTTATTTTTGATCAAAAATTATACGCATATTGAGCATCTTTTCTTGTGTAACATTCAAATTAGTTAATTGACGCTAATTAAACACATTAGTTTTTAGTCAAAATTTACCTGACAATTGATAAGCAAATTTTTGTTCTACAAAAGTTGTCTTTCGTGTTTAAACAGAAAATCATTTCCAATGAACCGCTCACAACCGAGACCTTTCACGTCGGTCAATTGTCCGAAAATGTATGATAGATAAACATTATAAATAAATCAAAGTAACAAAAGTTACCTGACATTTCGGATACATCAGTTTACTTTCATAATCTCGAATTGAAAAGCGCGCAAAAAGAATTTGCTTGTTTCTCTGTTTGACAATCGAAAAGATGTACAAACAAGTCCAATTTATTATCCTCAGTATTGTTTGTTTTGGAATGTAAGCACATTTTTTGGTGATTGAGTAATATTGGTGGTAAATTTGATTGTTGAATACAGAATCATTCGAGCATTTGAGATACTTTTGAAACAACATTAAAACTCACAAACTCTAAAGCCCAACTATCGTATACAATTGCTGTAATAAATTTTTTTAGTATCATAATATTTAAATTTTTACTGTTATTTATTATTTTAAAATGTTAATTCTACTAATCAAATCAATTTTGATTGTAAGACAAAGAAATATTTCCACCAAATATACACTTGGAATCGAAAATCACAATTGAATTTGTAACATTCATGCCTCGTATTGGATCCATAACCAGATGATTGGAATTGGCCTGATTCTCAATTATTTTAGCGGAATCGTCGCAGTCAATTTTCAATTCGCAAAGCACTTCAATCTATGAAGTTTGTAAAAATTAAAATTAAATGACAAATTGCAAAAGATTTACTTCACAATTGATTGTCAAGCTATTTTCAGGTAATAATTCGTTCTCTTGCGCAAACAAGTAATCGTTTTCAATGTAACGATCCCAAGCGATTCCTTTATCTCCGCACAGCTTTCCACAAATCCCTAAAAGGCAAATGAATTATGAATATAAATAGCAACAAACATTTTACAAACATTTTGAATTGCGTAATTTGTTTTGATGATCACGAATTGACAAACGTGACAAACTTTCACAGATTGAATTTCTCCATCTGAACGATTCAACAATAAATATAGATGATCTTCCATTTTTGTTGTTTTTCCTTTTTGGCATTAATTCTATATAAAGAGTTGAAATGAGTCCAAATTATCAATTGCAAAACTGTCCGATGATGGACAAATGTTGTGTTGATGTATGAATTTGTATTGCGGAATGGTCCATTGGTGCTCGTGCTTCAGTACATACTCACTTGCATCCCAAACACTCGTGGATTTTGCGATTGCAGGCTCATTAGTTTGATAACTCGAAGTGGATGCAAAAGAAAATGATTCATAATTTGTCGCACAATTCAAAATTTCAATCTACATACACAAGTGTTCGTATATTATGAATGACACTATATTTCCAACTACAAACCTCACAAATAACTTTAAACCTTCCAGGCAGATAACCATTTCTATGTAGAACAGTGCAATCATTTGTAACAAAATCATCGAAACCCAATTGGTTGTCCTTGGTCAGTAATCCTTTGATTGCTAAAATAACAAAATAACAATTAAAGTTTAATAAAAAATATTGAGAACTCACATTTAGTGTTGCACACTTTATAGCGAAAATCCATTATAGATAATTTACATTCTATATGAACAACATCGGGCCCCGCAAGAAGATGCACAAATATTGAAATGAATTTTGCCTTTTCTTCGACTTCCGAATTGACACCGTTTGGATAAAGTCGTATACAAAATTGTGCTTCATATTTGTCTCGGCACCATGGAAATGGATCAGACTGTATCATTGTGGGACTTTGGTGTTCTTCAATGTAGAAGTAACCATAATTTTCGATTATGAATTTGTGTTCAAAATAAGCTTGTTTTTTGTGCGAGTCGTCTTAGACCCCGAACGACCTGCGACTTTCGTCCGGCTTTCGCGCAGTGCAGTCCCCATTCAGTAGTTATGCAGACTGTGTTAGATGGACATTCTATTCGTTCTGTCGACTGTTCATCTGTTTGCGTTTGTGTGAGCGTGTGTATATTGTGCAACTGTGACAGTGCCACTACCCTTACAGTGCGTACAACATGTAAGTCACTTCTATGGTACTGTTTTGAGTAGCCTTGTGATAGCTTTCTTTCTGAACGCCCGTAGCCAACGTGCAATTGCCTCTACTTTGAATAGTCCAGTACAATGTAAACATGCAAATCAAATTGGTGTTCTGACTTGCGTTTTTTAAACGTCATCCTCATTTGAGGATTGTTCAAATTGAATTTGTTATGTAGATATGCTCGTTGTGTGTTTAGTAAATCTGTGATATTGTGATTTTAAAATCAAATAAGATTTTCCTCTTGGATACGGTGCCACTTATACACCAACTACCTATATAACTGGTATATAACTTTCCTGCTCCAAGATAGACAATTTGTGCATCACCTGTCGTGACCATTATATTAATCAATGATCATATTTCTAACAAAAACATTGGGTTTATGATTTAAACGAATCAATACAAGTTTTATTAACAAACGTACAAGTCCGACCAATTAACAAGTTAAAATGATTAATAGGCAAATTAATTAATTGTATCTTTCTCTCTGTGTTTTGAATTGTCTGGAATTAGCTTCCTTTTGATCAACTTCAAGCTTCAATTTCTTCACTTCATTCTGTTTAATAGCACCAATCATTTTTTGAAGTTGAATCATTTGATTGTTTGCTAATTTATCAATTTTAGGATTATTGATAGATTCAAGTTCTTTCAAGACATTTGAAGTTCGCTTCTTAAATGCTTTTCTATATTTATCAACTTCAGTGGATCTATCAACATGAACTTGGCGTACTTGACCATTTTCCGGAGAATTTTCTTGTTCTTCATCTGAGAAATCATCACTGTAACCACCATTGTCAATGTCCGAGTCGTTGAATGCATTGTATGGCTGAACTTCCATTTCAGGAACAAACTGTTGCGGTTCGGTACAATGTTTGGTTTTGCGATTCACTTCAAGCTCTTTCAATACTGATATTGTAAAGTGGATATGTTTGCACAAGTTTTCTTTCAAGTAGTGAGTACATGTGCAGGAATAAGTGTGGACACACACTTGACATACCTTACATTTAATCAAACAAGGACAATTATCAGATTTACGTCGAACATCATACGAGACATCATCGTGTTCTTGAGAAGGTACTTGAAAATGGTCTTCGGCAATTCTAGTAAGAACTTCATTGATTTCCATTCCTTTTATATGGTCATCGGAAATTTTCATTTTCTCTCGGACTATTTTCCCTACTCTTCTCTTCCTGCAAATGTCTCGTCGCCATTCAAGCTCAAGTAAAGTTTGAGATCGAATAATTTCATTGATGCAATCTGCTAATCGATGTATTTTCTCTCCACCAAGATCTCGATATTTGAATCTCCTAAAATTAGCAATTTTTAAGAAGACGAAGTTAAAAAGAATTTATCTTACTTATTTGCAGCCTCAGAGTAGCAATTGTGACTTGGTGCTCGTTTTATGGAGTGGCGATATGTAAAGCACCAAAGAGGTTTACGTTTGTCATTGTAGTACTTCTTGTGAAAATAACTAAAAATAAATTCATTAATAACACTATACGTATATTGGTTGATGTGCGAATACTTACTCGTCAAATTCTTTGATTGCAGGATGTTTCTCCCCATGAACTTTCAAATATTCCTTCAACTTGGAATAGATGCGATCGTGAATTTTAGGAATCGATGCTTCTCGCAAAGCTCTGCATAATGACATAATAGTATCTCGATGTGATTTAGCAGAGATAAAGTCTTTGTTGGTCGCGTTGTCGAGAAGAACTTGTTTGGTGTCCCTGATTTTACCAATATGTAGTCGCCAAGCATGAACAACATGAAATCCGCACCAAGTCTGATGTTTTGGTTTGCCTATAACATTAGTCCATGCATTGTAGAAAGCGTTTGCCATGTCGGAGACAAAGGCATCAACATCGACTGAACCGCATGTCTTTAGAATTGCTCGATAAAAAGGTTGAAAATCAATTTCGGATTGACCTTTTGTCAAATAATAAGCCACTGGCTTTCCTCGTCTAAATAAAATGAATGAATTTATGACACTTAAATATTTTCAATTTACTTATAACTTACTTTTCCAAATCGTACACCATCAGCACAGTTAGATCTACTTTGTAGTCGTTTAAGTTAAACGTGGTGTCAATGAATACACAGTCATGTGCAAATTTTTTGAAAAGTTCACGTTGCATTTCTGTCATAATAACCAGTTTAATATTTCCGTCCTTTTGTTCGTTCAAAATGATCACATCATTATGTTTTTCGATTTGATATTGAACTGCTTCCATGTCATTGAGCTTGCGAGTTTCATCAAGTGAACGCTTTATTCGGCTAACCTCATCTTGGGTGATCAAATGTTTACGCGAGATCTTTTGAACAGACGATGTATCGGCATTCCATTTACGAAATAAATTTTTGTAGATTAACGTTGCACTCGAAGTTGGATTAGAGAGACATTCCGAAACAATCTCATTGTAATCTTCTTCAGGTAAATTAATGTCAATCGAATCAATAGAATGGCCAAAATGTGGTTTAGTAAGGACAACGTGATATTCTGTGGTGTTGACAGGAATGGTGACTTTAATTCGGGATGGACACAAAGCATTCATTTTGCGAGAATCACGATCTTTGTTGCCTTTGCTCTTAGATTTAAAATAACCAGACTTGTTGCAACAATAAAAAATAGTCAAGCCAGATAAGGATTTTCGTTTTTCTTTAATGCAATAAAATGAATTGGTTGACATTTCTTCTTGCTTTTTCCATTTAGAAAAATCTAAAATAATTAGTTGAATATTAGTCAATTTTAATACACAGTAAAACAAAATACCGTCATATGTATGAAAAACAATTGTACTCGTGGTAATTGTACATTCATGTGCAATTTTGATATGCTTGTGAAATTGCTCTCGAGATCCGTGTGATTGTTTGCAATCCGGACAAGTAAATCGAGATGATTTCATATAAACCGAATGAACTCTTCTTCTGTGAGTATTAAGGCCAGACTGAGTTGGAAAACTTCTTGCACAAAGACTGCATCTATTTGATGATTTCTTTTTTCTGACAAAAGCTAGAATAATAGGATATTTTAGTTTTGAATTAAAACAATAATATAAATCTTACCCTTTGAACAAGGCAGTTGTTCATCTTCAGTTATGTCAATGAATTCCGATGAATCAACAACTTCATTACTTTCTCGCTGTTCATTACTTGATGATTCGATCCCATTGTGATTATATGTGTGATCCTCATCACTTTGAGTATGCATTTTGCGAATATGCTTGGTCAAAGAATTTCGATTTTTGTATGTCCCTTGGCATGCATGACATTTAAGCCGGGAATCTGAATCTACAAAATAATAATAATTAAATTAATAAATAATAAATAAAAATGATTTGTACTAACTTTTATCAATCCCATGTTTGGCAGATAAATGTTTGTTTAGACCAGATTTGTCAACATAGGAATGTCTACAGCCATCCACATTACAAACATAGTCTTTTGGTTTTTCACACATATCCTCTGTTTTAAATAAGTTAAAATGGATTTAAACATAAATAATCATAAATCAATTCATCATATGAACTTACTTTGATAAGTGTTGTGAGCTTTGCGCATATGTTGTTGGAAGCTTTTTTTCACATTATATGTCTTGTCAGGACAAATTTCACATGTAAATTTATCGGTTGATTCCATAGTTATTGCTAAACGATCATCACGCTTTATAAATATAATAATATAAGTCACGAAAAAGAATGAAGCAAACAACACACACACACACAAATTTGATGTAACAACAGATGGATTATGCGTTAATCGCAAAGTTGGATCGATGGTTAGTTTGTTATGATGTTTCACACTACAACACCAACACAGTCTCACACTAACAAGACAAAGGATTGAGTGATGTTTGTGCAGTAGACCGAGCCGCTAGTACAAACCATGTGACTGCATTCGCGCGCGAGGGTGGACATGTCCACTGGACAGTAGACAAATGTATACAAACAACGAGAGAGATCATTCTCATAGTGCAATGCTGCTACTACAGTCCCTTTAGAAAGTTCAACTACTACTTGGCTAAACGATACACTACAAAAATAGAATATTCTTTTTGAACGCATTTTATTAGTACTATATATGACATCTGAGACATTACTGACATTCGCAACCATAAAATTTACACTGCGTACAATTCTCAAGAATTTTTTGGAGGCAAAAGTATGGAACATTCACGAAAGCAACATTGAGTTGACTTGAAAAAATATAACAATTTTATTGTTTGAACATTTACAAAAATACAAATCACATTGATGGTAAGATGGTAAGATGGTCTTGTAATGAAGAGCTTTAGGTTACAATTTTAACTTCATATATCACATACACATCATAAAAACAAGAAAACCTAAAGTATTCAACGATTGTTTAAATATAAAATATGCACAATGTCACAATGTCAATTCCACAATTCCTCAATTTCCTCTTCAATAGCGCAAACGGGACTCAACCAGCGGAGAATTGAATTCCATCTCGTTTTGCATCCTCTTTCATGCGGTCCAAAAAGTCACGACAAATGTACCAATTAAGATTGGTGTCATGGTGATTGGTGGGCTTGATGGGCTGGTTAGATGTTACAATGCTGTTGTTGGATCATATTCTTCAATTTGACTTTTTGTTATGATTGTCTTATGAGAACGAGTTCAGAAGACAGTGAGCAAGAATCGTTATTTACCCTGTAAGCTCAACTCGCACACAACGTGACTGTAGGCGAATGTGTTCAACTGAGTATGAAGGGTGAGGGGTAGGAGAGCACAGGTGCCACTGCATGCAACTGGTGGTACTTACACACACAACACTCACGATCGTGCAAAAAATTGTCTGCGTATGATTCGTATTCGACCCTCTCCAATATTGAATTGATGGATCGAGTCACAAGTAACTCAAATTGACTGAAGCACAAGAAGATGCAGGTGAATGGATCTAGTGGTTCACTCGACACTTTGATTAAAAACAAGAGAATGAATGGTTCACTCAAACTACAACAAACTGGGCACAATAACACAGACTGTTTTGCAATAATGCAAACATTTTTAAGAGTTGGCGACATAAGTATTCAGCATTCACGAACGCAAGCTTTAAAAATATTACAAAAACGTAAAATTATAATCAAACGCTTGTTTATTAACTTATTTCAATTGAATTGAGCAATTATTTTGAAGAGATGTAAAATGAATCCAGATTCATGAAGTGACGTTTGTTGCATATGCAGTTACTTTCATGAAATGTAGACTGAGTTTAAAAAAATACAACTTATTTGTGGTGATGACATGTGATTGGTGAAGAACTTGTTGCCGGTAAATTGCCAAACTGAAAAGAAGAGTGCAATTGGCAAATGCAGTGGAGTTGTGTGCAAAAGTTGAACAACAAGATGTATGATGGGTTTGTTTTTGGAATAAAAGAGTAAACAATTTTCAGTTTAAATATCACACACATTTTAAAAAACAAGAATCTTGAAATATTTCACGCTTGTTAAAAATGGAAAAAATTCACTATGTCAAAACACTTCTAGTCTAATAGACAC
This sequence comes from Rhizoglyphus robini, assembly GCA_023373905.1. Classification (NCBI taxonomy): domain Eukaryota; kingdom Metazoa; phylum Arthropoda; class Arachnida; order Sarcoptiformes; family Acaridae; genus Rhizoglyphus; species Rhizoglyphus robini. The sequence goes on along the minus strand of JAKIJQ010000235.1, from coordinate 45,253 downwards.
AAAGTCAACACACACAACAGCTGATCCTTTTCTACCCTCGTGCGGGTGGAGTTGGAGGTGGAGTCGATTGAGCATGCGCACTGCGTGCGAAGCCGGACGAAAGTCGTAGGTCGTTCGGGGTCTAAGACGACACGCTGTTTTCCGTCAAAGCAAGGAAAAACTTTATTTTACAAAATATTCACGTCTACATTTTATTGGATGGCAATATAAGGAACTATATATATATATATATATATATGTTAGCGTCAAAGTCCGGTGGCCGACAAAGTCAGGAAATGCCGCGGCAAAGTCCGAAATCAGATTTTTAAAAACAATTTGAATAACATTGCCGCGGCTAAGTAGAATGTGCCGCCTCCTATATATGACCGAACAAAGTTTTTGGCTTATAAAATATTTTAACAAAATATATTCATTATCTTGTGATGAAATGAACAAAATGGCAAATTGGCAAATTGGAAAAAAGGCAAACTGTGTGCCTGCAATTACGTTCGTAAGATTTCCCGATTAACCAATTTCAATTGATTATGCTCAAAAGTACTCGCTCGTTTCGATTGGACAAATTGGTCACATTCGTGGTCACTTTGCACACAACACGAATGCTCACCACAAAAGTACCTTACCACCAACTTACACACCACTTATGTTCTTACGATTTTATTTCGCAATTTTGTTTACTTTCAAATTCAAATGCAATGACTCAATTTTTTAAATTCAGAATAACAAAAACATTTATAGACTTTGTGAAACGGGAAAATCCCCACCACCCATCCAAATCCAAATCTAATATTCCAAACTATCATTTAGAAATTCGTGCCCGCAATTTTGTTGCATTTCACATGTTCCTTATTAACCAATTTAAAAGAATTACGCTCATGAGTACCCGCTCGTTTTGGTTCGACAAAAGAACATGTTTATTTTGGTAATGTTCTGAAATAAAGATACATTTGAAGGTTAGATCAATTAGTGAGACAATTAACAAACAAATTGACACTAAATTGTGAGATAAAAGTATATTGAAAAGTATGAGCAAATAAAAGTGAAATTAAAATTATAATAAACGTTACAGGTAAAGTCGACTCAACTCTGCCATCACTCGTCCACCACCACTCGAACATATTCGTTCGGGTCTCGCAGGTCCACAATGTTCTTCTCCTTCTGTGCTTTCATTGACTTGGGCAGACCAAAGTGTTGGGTTCGAATGTGTTTGATAAGATTTGAACGTAGCTTGAATTGCTTGCTGCAGTGAGGCCAAATGCAATGAAATTGATTACTTTCAAGATGAATCAGTTGGTGTTGTTTAAGGTTAGCATTATAGGTAAATGATGCAGTACAGCCAGGGTGGGTGCAGTGGAAATGTTTCGATTGGTACTTATGTTTGGTTAGTTGATGAGTTGTCATCTTTCTGTGTGTGTCACTCACTTGGGCACAGTCGCTCACGAAATTGCATTTGAACTGACCAGTTAGATGATTCTCGTACCAGTGAATGTAAGCTTTGTGTTGAGAATTAAATTCTTTGGGGCAAATTGCACAAAGGAAACGAGCATATTGAGAATGACTAAGTTTGATGTGATCAGGAATTTGGTTTCTGAAATATAAAACTAGGTCAATTTAATGTGAAATGATAGAATTCACTAACCGATTATCGAATCGTGCATTGCAATTCGTGGCAAAACATTGAAGAGGTGCAAGTTGATGCACAGTGCCCAAGTGATCGTGCAAATGGACCAATGAATTCAACTTGGCAGTACAATTTGACTGGGTACAATTCAAATGAAGCACTTTGACCTTTGCTTCGTTTCGGTCCTCATTGGCAATGTCTTCAACAATCCTCTCCTTCATCATCAACCTCGATTGTTTTCTTCGATCTCTTCGCAGATCGATTCGATGTTGATTGTTTTCGTTTAGTCGCATTTCGACCCGTGGAAGCAGTTGCCTGTTGGTTGAGTGCAGTTGGATTGTCTTCTTGCGCAGTGCTGGTCGAAGGTGAGAATAGATCAGCTGATTGAGTCACTGAGAGCTGAGATTGTCCAGTTGAATGAGTGAGAGTTGTGTTCATTGATGGGTTCTCCACAGATCGAGATTCATCACCAACTTGGTTGTCTTCAGTCCAACCCTCGATATCATTAACCCGATTATCGCCATCCTCTATCTCTTCCTTAACCTCCACCACTTCTCCATCCTCTTCCTCCTCTTTGATCTCTCGCTTGACCCAATGCCCAATCAGATCATTGTGCAATGTCATTTCATTTTCCTCTTGTTCTATTTCTATAGACACAAATAATACCAAGTCATCACTTCACATCATTTCACTTTCATCACTCACCTCGTTTCACTTGTCTGTCTTCAGTCAATGTCTCCATGTCAATAATGCGAGTCTCCTCTCCATCCTCCACCTCTTCCTTAATCTCAATCATGTCCGCAGTATTCAATTCCTTCTTCACCAAACATCGATCACATCCATCTTCTTCTTCCTTTATCTCTTCCTTGACTTCAACCTTCACCTCTTCATCGTCCCATTCAGTTTTGACCGTCACCTGATTGTTTGATGTGCCTGTGCAAATAACAAAAATTGTAAATAAGTCAAATACAACCAACCGAACCAAACTCACCGTCATATTCATATTCTCGTTTCATGTTATACTGCACCATCAAATCATCATATTTCTTGTGAGCCTCTTCCTTCATCTCCACCAGTTGTGCTCGTAATTGGCCATTTTCACTAACCAGAACTCGTTCACGTTCCTTCAGTTGAGCGATTTTCTCTACTAACTCGTGATGTGATTGAGAATTGGCCTCGTGGTTGCCTGCAGCTGAGCGACGATTCATTTCTTTGTAGATGAGAATTGACGAATGTAGATGATGAGGAGAGATAAGGAGACAGAGAACAGAGTGAAAAGTGAATATGACAACACAAAACGAAGTGAAGAAAGGTGCTGTCTAAAGCAAAAGCGAGAGTGCGACTGTTTGTTGTGGTGTGTGAGCCGATCACAGTGAGCCACGCCGTGTAAGAGAGAGAGGCATGCACTCAGTCATCGATAGTATCGAGTGAGAGTAATATCAACAATGCCCCATTCAGACTGCAGTTCACAATAACAAAAGTCGATTTTTTTAGTGAGCACACCTTTTGTGTACTCTCTTTTTGGCTTTCTTCTTATCTCCTTATCTGAATCATCTCCGCATTTGGGCTCGTTCCGGTATTTACGAATAGAACCAGCACTTTTCATATGTATTTTTGTTCATGAATTCAGTCGTTGTAATGGCAAAGAAATATTTCCACCAAATGTATATTGAGAATCGAAAATCACAATCGAGTTTGTAACATTCATGCTTTGTATTGAATCCATCACCAGATGATTGCAAGTGACCTATAGGTTCCGTGCAATTGAGTCTTTGCGTTCATTTTCCAATTTGCAAAGAACTGAACATTATTCGTTAGTGCAGAGTTCAAGAAATGGTCACAAATTATGTTTGAATCAAACGCTAAAAAACGTACAAAACTACAATAATTGCGTTGTCACAAAATATCGATCTGTTTTTTATTTTCGAATTCAAAATGAAATCCAAAATTTCAAAGTGAAACGAAAAAAATAGAAAATCCAACAATTTGATAGGTATAAAATAAAAATTCCGTACAGCAGTACGACAACAAACATCATTTTGATTATCTAGAAATGAAATATTTCAAATACAAACCAACAGAAAATATCGTGATTACCTTGACATTTTCTGTATTCTATCTTGCAGAATGGTCAGTTCAAAGGCAATTTCGTGTACGACTGTACCGAAGTGACAGACCCAGGGAAAAGATTTCAAATCATTCACGAGTCCAGAACAATTTTTAAGTAAATTAATTCTGTGTGGTGCAATTGATTGATTTGAGTGTTTGTTAGTGACAACTTCTTTTTCTTTTTACTTCGCTTTAACTTTGAAACTATAATATATGATATATGATATTTAATCTCACGGTTGAATACACAATTCATTTCAAATTTTTGATTTAAGACGAATAAATTGAAAAACTCAATTTAGTATCATCACCCAATCTACGAGTAAATGCAATATTCCAAACTATCATTTAAAAATCAATGCCTCAATAATTTCGTTCTCCATTTCACGACATGTCCCTGATTAACCCTTTCACGCCTGTTGGGACTTTTTTTTGTCCCGGATCCTTAAATTCAATTATATTGACTTCAATGGATTTTTTAGTAAAAAAACTCATAATGTTTAAGACTTAAACTTTAAGTTGTATCAATATTTTGGCATAATAATCAAGTAAAAAAATCCCGTCAAAAATAAGTTCACAAGCGTTAAAGGGTTAAACAATTTCAAATTATTGCGCTCATACGCACACGCTCGTTTCGATCAAATAAAGGAACATTTATTGTGGTAATACTCAGAGACAAAGATACATTTGAAGATTAGATCAATCAAGAGAACATTCAGATATTATACTAACAGAACATTGTGAGCAACAAATTGGGAAATATTAATAAGAGAAAAGGAAAAAGAATAAAAACTCTGACAGAAGTTACAAGTAAAGTAAAGTCGAATCAACTCTGCCATCACTCGTCCACCACCACTCGAACATATTCGTTCGGGTCTCGCAGGTCCACAATGTTCTTGGCCTTCTGTGCTTTCATTGTGACAGGCAAACCAAAATGTTGGGTTCGAATGTGAGTGATCAGAAGTCCACGCAGTTTGGTGCGATGGCTGCATTGTTGAAAGTTACAATGAAATGGTCTGCTGGGGAGATGACTGAGTTCATGTGCTTTCAAGTTACTTACAAAGCTAAATGAAGCAATACAGCCAGGCTGACTGCAGTGGAGATGCTTCGATTGGGAGTGATGTGCGGTTTGGTGATGAGTTGTCATCTTGCGACGTGTTTCGGTCACTTCGGTACAGTCGCCCACGAAATTGCACTTGAACTGACCAGTTAGATGATTGTGGTACCAGTGACTGTAAGCTTTGGTTTGCGAATGATTTTCTTTGAGACAAAGTGCACAGACAAATCGAGTATCTTGAGAATGGATCACTTTTATGTGCTCACGAATTTGAATTCTGAAATATAAAACTAGGTCAATTCAATGTGACATAATTATTATATTCACTTACTTAGTATCGAATCGTGCATAGCAATTGGTGGCAAAACATCGAAGAGGACACTCACGTACACTCTCAACTATCGATGGTGTGACATGCTGCCTCACCTCTCACTCGTACACACAACAACAAACAGACGCACTCTCGCACTTTTTGTTTGCTTTAGACAGCACCTTTCGTCACCTCGTTTTTCGTTGTCCCGTTTTGCTATTTTCTCTGTCTCTTTATCTCCCATCATCAATCTACATTCGTCAATTCGCATCTACGAAGAAATGAATCGTCACACAGCTGCAGGCAACGACGTTCATACAAATTGTGAATCACATCACGAGTTAGTTGAGGAAATCGCTCAACTGAAGGAACGTGAACGAGTTCTGGTTTGTGAAAATGACCAATTACGAGCACAACTGGTGGAGGTGAAGGAAGAGGCTCACAAGAAATATGATGATTTGATGGTGCAGTATAACATGAAACGAGAATATGAAGATGACGGTGAGTTTGATTCGGTTGTTTGTATTTGACTTATTTACATTTGTTGATATTTGCACAGGCACATCAAACAATCAGGTGACGGTCAAAACTGAATGGGACCATGAAGAGGTGAAGGTGGAAATCAAAGAAGAGATAAAAGAGGAAGATGATGACGAAGAGGATCATGACATTTTAATCAAACAGGAATTTGTGTCTGCATACATCAAAACCGAATCGAGTGATGTGAAACTAGAAATTAAGGAGGAAGATGAAGATGAGGAACACAAATACGATTGCGGATTTGACCAATATTAGCCTCACTGCAGTAAACAATTCAAGCTACGTTCAAATCTGGTCAGACACATTCGAACTCAACACTTTGGACTGCCCAAGTCAATGAAAGCACAAAAGGCGAAGAACATTGTGGACCTGCGAGACCCGAACGAATATGTTCGAGTGGTGGTGGACGAGTGATGGCAGAGTTGATTCGACTTTATTTACTGGTTTGGTCTGTCGAAACATTCATTCATATTAAACTTATCACTTTACACTAATCTTTTCTCTTGTTCATATTTCCCAATTTGTTGTCTCACAATTGACTGTTAGTATCAATTTGAGTGTTCATTGTCACCAATCACTGATTGATCACATCTTCGAATGTATCTTTGTCTGAGTATTATCACACTAAACACAAATGTTCTTTTACCTCACTCAAGCACAGTCAAACCATCTAAACAATATTATCCATACAAGCTCACATTCAATTTGCTCATATTCAATACATCTCACTTCTGTATTGGCTGAAAAGTTGGAAACACTTTTAGGGGGAAAGATGCAAATGTAATTAATGATTAAAACTATTTGTGAAATCAATAAAAACAAATTATAATTTTGTGAAAACGTTTTGAAGGAAAACAAATTGGTGAAAACTCAAAAGAAGACTGATAATCTGACAATTGGTACATTTGAGAAGGAAATATTTTTTTATGTAATATGAAAAAGATTGGTTATTGGTGTGATACAAAATAAAGTGGTAATGAATGATAAGTTGGAATCTAAACGGCACGATCTTGTTCGACAACTCGAACATATTCGTTCGGGTCTCGCTGATCCACAATGTTCTTCTCCTTCTGCTCATTCAATGGAAATGCTTCGATTGGGAGTAATGTTTGGCTTTTTGATGAGTTGCCATCTTGCGACGTGTGTAGGTCACTTCGCCACAGTCACTCACGAAATTGCACTGGAACTGTCCAGTCAGATGATTGAAGTACCAGTGTTGGTAAGCTTGATGTTGTGAATCATATTCTTTGGGACAAATTGCACACAGAAATCGAATATCTTGAGGATGGTTCAGTTGAATGTGATCACGAATTTGGCGTCTGACAAAATAAACCTAGGTTAATTTAATGTGACATCATAATATTCACTTACGGTTCATCGAATCGTGCATTGCAATTCTGTGCAAAACATCGAAGGGGAACAAGTTGATGCACAGTGCTCAAGTGATCGTGCAAGTGATCCAACGAGTCCAACTTGACATTACAATTTGACACGGTGCAATTCAAGTAGAGCACTTTGACCTTTGCTTTTTCTTCTCGATCATTGTTAGCAATGTCTTCACCATCATCTCCATCCTCCTCTTGCAATGTTTTCTTCGATCTTTTCCCAGTTAGATTCGATGTTGTTTAGTTTCGAAAACTTTCGAAAAAAAACTTCAAAGTTTTGTAAAAGTCCCCAACTATTGAGAGTAGGAATTTATTTGAGTAGTAAAATTAGGAATATTGAATACAGAAGTGTGATGTATTATGAACAAATTGAATGAGTGTTTGTATGGATAATATTGTTTAGATGGTTTGACTGTGCTTGAGTGAGGTATAAGAACATTTGTGTTTATTGTGATAATACTCAGACAAAGATACATTCGAAGATTAATTAGTGAGACAATGAACAATCAAATTGATACTAACAGTGAAACAACAAATTAGCCAATACTGAACAAGCGAAAAGATAAGTGTAAAGTGATAAGTTTAATATGAATGAATGTTTCGACAGAGCAAACAAGTAAATAAAGTCGATGTCAACTCTGCCATCACTCGTCCACCACCACTCGAACATATTCGTTCGGGTCTCGCTGATCCACAATGTTCTTCACCTTCTGCTCTTTCAATGGAAACGTTTCGATTGGGAGTAATGTTTGGCTTGTTGATGATTTTTCATCTTGACACGAGTGTCTGTCACTTGGACACAGTCGCTCACGAGGTTGCACTTGAACTGACCAGCCTGATGATTCTGGTACCAGTGTTTGTAAGCATTGCGTTGAGAATCAAATTCTTTGGGGCAAACTGAACACAGGAATCGAGTATTTTGCGGATGGTGCAGTTTGATGTGAACAGAAATTTGTCGACTGAAAAATAAAACTAGGTCAATTTAATGTAGAATTGTAGTATTCACTTACGGTTTATCGAAACGTGCATTGCAATTGGTGGCAAAGCATCGAAGAGGAGCAAGTTGATGCACAGAGCTCAAGTGATTGTGCAAGTGATCCAATGAATCCAACTTGACATTACAGTTTGACTCGGAACAATTCAAATAGAGCACTTTGACCTTTACATCTTCACGATCCTCATCGGCAATGTCTTCGCCATCATCATCATCCTCGATTGTTCGCTTCGATCTTTTCGCAGTTTGATTCGATGTTGATTGTTTTCGTTTGTTGCCATTTCGATCTGTGGAAGCAGTTGCCTGTTGGTCGAGTGCAGTTCGATTCAATCCAAGTCCTGTGCTGGTCGAAGGTGAGAATAGATCACCACCTGATTGAGTCACAGTTGGGTCAACGGACTGGTTTGCAGTGTTGAGCAGTTGTTCACTTGACAAATTAGTGCCACCTTCCTCGATCGATTCGTTCGCATTCGAATCATTTTTCCTGTCTCTGGATGGATTGCTCAACAGTTGGCCACAATCAACATTTGGTTGAGTCACTTCATATCGTTTAGTATCCACTTGACTGCGGTCACCACCTCGAATCACTCCGTCGCCATGATCATCTTCAACTTCCTCCTCCTTGACCTTGGATACCACCAGTTGAGTGTCTTTGCTACTGTTCATCTTGCTCGTGTCCTCTTCTTCTTCTTCTTTCACCTCTGGCAACACATCAGTAACAGTACGTTTTGGTGGATGAGGACAGTTACAGACTGGTCCCATTGGTTGTGATTTGAAAGGACGTGATTGGCCACGATCTGTGTGAAGTACAACAAATGTTAATAAAGTCAAATACAAGTCCAACAAGTCATACCATCACTGTCCATTTGTTGGTGGTGTCCGTTGTGTGACTGCTCATCGAGATGTTCTTCTTTGATGTGATCGGACAGTTGAACAGTGCGGACGGGTGAAGATACATTCGAAGGTGATACTAATGAGACAGAATTGGTGGAAGGAAGACCATCGGAGACAGCTGCACTGGTCGATGCAATCGGAAGCAGCGAGACACGATTGTCAGTTTGAAATTGCTCGTGACTGATTTGTTGGTTGTTGTTTGTTTGTGCAGATTGTGCTGAAGTGTTGTCCTGTTCGGTAGTGTCCAAATTGTCATTCGAGAGAAGAGAGGAATGCATTGGTGAAGGAAACAGTTGGTGGTGAGTTGGTTGTACATTGTAGAGTGGAATGGAGACAGACTGGCCTGAAGGAAAGGTCACATCGGCGATACATTGAGAGGTTGAGGAATTAGAGGCTTCCTCGGTGAGCAAAGGCGGTGGAATGCCTTCGATGAAACTGGTCGAGTGATTCGGCATTGCCACAACTTCATTTGTTGGATTGTGTTGATGAGCAGACCCAATGGGGGTGTAGGTGGTCTCGACCCGCCAGTGTTGATATCTTCCTTCAGTGAGAATGCACTCGACCACAGCAGACCGAACCAGCGAGGCCAACTCGACTTTGAATTGGCCCAGTCTGTTGTCCACTGTCGAGTCCACATGCGAGTGCAGTGATGTCTTCAGGTCGACAGCAGTGGCATCGACTCGGGTGGAGAGGTGTTCCAGAAAGGGATTCATTTTGAGTGAGGAAAAGTAGAAGAAGAAGAAGTAGAATCGAGTTGACTTTGAGAAGGCAACAAAACACAGAGAGGAGAGTAGTGTGTGCTTATGTATTAGGCAGAGGCATAAACAGTGGCCCTCTCGGCCCGTTAAAAACGCGTGTAAAAGGTCCACTCTTTATGCCTCTACCTAATAAACACGTGAGAACTATGCTCTCTCTCTCAACTATCGATGGTGTGACATGCTGCCTCACCTCTCACTCGTACACACAACAACAAACAGACGCACTCTCGCACTTTATTTTGCTAGACAGCACCTTTCGTCACCTCGTTGTTGTGTTGTCCCGTTTTGCTATTTTCTCTGTTCCTTATCTCTTGTCATCATCATCTACATTCGTCAATTCTCATCTACGGAGAAATGAATCGTCACGCAGCTGCAGGCAACGACGTTCATACAAATTGTCAATCACATCACGAGTTATTAGAAGAAATCGCTCAACTGAAGGAACGTGAACGAGTTCTGGTTAGTGAAAATGACCAATTACGAGCACAACTGGTGGAGATGAAGGAAGAGGCTCACAAGAAATATGATGATTTGATGGTGCAGTATAACATGAAACGAGAATATGAAGATGATGGTGAGTTTGGTTCGGTTGTTTGTATTTGACTTATTTACATTTGGTGATATTTGCACAGGCACATCAAACAATCAGGTGACGGTCAAAACTGAATGGGACGATGAAGAGGTGAAGGTGGAAATCAAAGAAGAGATAAAGGAGGAAGATGATGATGAAGAGGATCATGACATTTTCATCAAACAGGAATATGTGTCTGAATACATCAAAACCGAATCGAATGATGTGAAGATAGAAATCAAGGAGGAGATAAAAGAGGAAGATGAAGAAGAGGATCACAAAGACGATTGTGGATTTGACCTACGTTTGGTGAAGAAGGAAGAGGTGAGTGATGATGATGAAGTGGACAATGAAGGTGGACTGATTCGAGGTGGTGACAATGATGAAGTGGATGATGAACGATATGAAGTGACTCAACCAAATGTTGATTGTGGCCAACTGTTGAGCAATCCATCCAGAGACAGGAAAAATGATTCGAATGCGAACGAATCGATCGAGGAAGGTGGCACTAATTTTTTCTCACCATCGACCAGCACTGGACTTGGATCAAATCGAACTGCACTCGGCCAACAGGCAATTGCTTCCACGGGTCGAAATGGCAACAAACGAAAACAACTAACATCGAAACGATCTGTGAAAAGATCGAAGGTAAAATTTCAGGATATGGATGGAGAGGATGGTGAAGATGGTGAAGACATTGCCAACGAAGATCGAGCTCGAGAGTTGGACCGCAAAGAGACCGTCCAGGAAGTGAGTACTGCAGTGGCACTTGACGAGAGGGAAATGGACGAGCAAAATGGAGGAGGAGGAGGTTTGGGACAAATTGAAGACGATGACGATGAAACCGAGTTGGGTGGGGATGATCAAGGTGGACATTACAAAATTGAGATTGTCAAGTTGAAGTGCACCGAGGATGGCTGTGGGGACGAGGTTGCAAGCACAATCGAGTTACACGATCACTTGCGAGGTGAGCATCGAATATCGTCTTATCGATGTTTGGCTGAAGGATGCAACAAACGATTTGAGCAATGGTGAGTGTGGTGTGGTGGTGTTGAGTTGGTTTAATTGATTTGTTTGATAGGCATGAACTAGGTCCACATGTTCTAGACGATCATTCGAACATCTCCACTTGGCCATGTGCTCACTGCACCAAGACATACAAAACTCATCATAGTTTGTATCAGCATCTGCATTTCTATCACTTCGAAGGTCAATTCAAGTGTGGCTATGGTGGTTGTGACTATGATCGAGTGGCCTCATTTCGGTCTGAAATCAAGCGTCATCAGCTGTCAGTCCATCCCTCGAAAACAATGTTCACTTGTCAATTCGCCAACTGTGGCAAGTCATTCAACACAAAGTTTTGTTTCGACCGTCACCAACGAATTCACACTGGTGACAAGCTGTTCCGTTGTGACTGGAATGCTTGCGACAAGTCATTTACCGACAAGAGCAATCTCATCGATCATCAACGAATTCACAAAGGATTCAAAGCGTTCAAATGTACCTGGAACATGTGTAACTATTCTGCAATACGATCTAGCCATGTAATCTCACACATCCGGACTCAACATTTCCATCTGCCAGCAAGCCAGAAGAAACAGCGTGAACTTGGCATCGAGGACAATCGCAACCCTCGTGACTATCTTCAGCAGGAACAAGACAACTCACCAAACTGACCACTGACAACCACTCACCAGCACCAAATCACAATTGACAACACAATCCCACAACATTCTCCACACAGACCACACATTGTCAATTTGTTGATAATATATCTCACTATTTGGAAATATTCATATCTGTAACAATTAAATGACTGCTTCTATTATTTGACATATTTCCATAGGCCAAGTTTCTTTTGAATCAGTTAATAAGTCCAATTTACAATCATTGCTTGCTTATTATAATTACAATTAACAATTACACAATGCCATCTCGATAAAAGTAAATGGACGATGATGCGACTGGTATTTGTCGAGAACAATTTTTTAAACTACTGCAGTCAATCGAGTTAATCAGCAATTCATGGATCAAATATTTGGAGACTAAATTTACATTACAATCAAACGAATGTGAAGGATTCGAACAATGAAGTTGAGTAGCACAATTACGGATTTTTATTGGCCTGTTAATGCCAAATCAAGTGCCTCAAGTAACACAACAACTCAATTAAGAGTAGCAGATTCTTTTGGTTCGATATATCAAATTCATCTGAATTGGAAAGAGTTACGCAAAACACTTTCACTCATATGGGTTCTTTGTTAAATTAAAATGGTACTATTTGAAGATTTTTAATGGTCGATAAATTGGTGAAATCAATGAAAACAAATTATAATTTTGTGAAAATGTTTTTAATGAAAAGTGGTGAATGTTCAAAAAGAATTCACTGCAACTGAACATTTGACAAATAGTACATTTGAGAAGGAAATAATGTTTTGGGTATTATGAAAAAGAATGGTGATTTGTGTGATACAAAATAAAGTGTAAATGAATGCTCCTTGCAAAACTACTCGACATCGTCCACCACCACTCGAACATATTCGTTCGGGTCTCGCAGGTCCACAATGTTCTTGGCCATCTGCTCTTTCATTGTGCTAGGCAGTCCAAAGTGTTTCATGCGAATGTGCGTGACCAGATGAGCACGTCGATTAGTGCGATGGCTGCATTGGGGAAAGTTGCAATGGAATGGCTTCTGGTCGAGATGAGTCGATTCGTGTTGTTTCAGGAGAGACTTAAAGGCAAATGAAGCAGTACAGCCAGGCTGGGTACAGTTGAAATGCTTCGAGTAGGTGTAATGTTTGGTTTGTTGATGAGTTTTCATCTTGACACGAGTGTCTGTCACTTGGGCACAGTCGCCCACGAGATTGCACTTGAACTGACCAGTCTGATGATTCTGGTACCAGTGCTTGTTGGCTTGTATTTGTGAGTCATATTCTTTGTGACAAACTGGACACAGGAATCGAGTACTTTGGGAATTGTGCAGTTTGACGTGCTCACGAATCAGTCCCCTGACAAAATAAAACTAGATCAATTTAATGTGAAATGATATAATTCACTAACCGATTATCGAATCGAGCATTGCAATCCGTGGCCAGACATTGATGAGGAGAAAGTCGATGCACAGTGCGCAAATGATCGTTCAAATGGACCAATGAATCCAACTTGACATTACAGTTCGACTCGGAACAATCCAAATAGAGCACTTTGACCTTTCCCAAGTGGAAATGAAAGGATAAATTTCGCTATATAATTGCTATTTTTTTAAAATATCCTCTATTTAGCCGCGATTTAGCGTTTTTTGTTTTTCTGCAGACTGCGTTGCTAAATTTTGCTAAATTACGTCTAAATTCATTTCATTTCATTAGTTAATAGTAAACTGATGCAAATATTATTAATAATAACAATTTATTTTATATTTAAATTACATCAAACGTATTTAAATGTGTCTGTTAAATAAATCAAATATAATGTGTCTGTTATTCAAAAATAAAACAGAGAATGGACATTCAATTTGGGAAAGTGGAACAAGTTTCAAATCGATAGATAAATCTTCATTTAAACTGAATTTAATGTGTTCAAAATAAATATCGTTTGTAACTTTATATCCTTGAACATTCAAGAACTCAAAAACAAAATAAATAAACTTCAGTATCGATTTTGACGATATTATTAACGACACAATATTTTCCTTCTTTGGTCTTGATGTACTGATTGTTGGTGAAATTGTTGTGTTTATTGCTGTAACCATTTGGGCTAATAGAATAACTTTGAATGCAAACTTTGTTAATCTTTTCAATATTCTTTGATGACCAATCAGTTCCATTAAAATGAAAATTCATTAACTCATTCCATGCCAACCTTTGCACGGGGCTACAGTCCGAACCATGCAACCTAGGGACTTGAAATTTTAGGAGCATATACTTCAGGATGGGGGTATTTGGGGAAGCCCCATTATTTGTTCCAATTGGAACTTGGGTGAAAAAGTTGCACTAACCGCTAATTTTTATGTTTGCAAACGATTCTACTCGTCTTCCTGAGCATTTTGATGTACAACTTGCCATAGAATCCATTTTGGAACCTAGGAATCCTGGAACCAGGTACCAGATAATGCTACTTTAGAACTAATTGGACATCAAAAACGGATTCTACGGAAAAAATCATGCGGAATCGACCCCCAACTATCAAAATCCATACAAGCAAAGCAAAGATACTCATTCTTTAAAAATGTCTATTTGGGACCCGGGATGTCTGTCCGTCCGTTCTAGGGCCAGACTAAATTTTCATTTTGAATATGTTCCCGTGCATGGATTTTGATAAAATCGGTACCATTTTCTTCAGGAGTGTGAGTAGAATGCAATAGTCATATCGTTGGGTTTCAAAAATAGACTTCCTGGAATCGGATCCTAGGCCCTGGACCAAAGTTAAACATATGGCCCAAATAGTACATCAAATTGTGAGAAATGGAATCTACTCATAATTCTGAGCATTTTGATATATAACTTGACTATATTAATCATTAATTTAAGAAAAAAATATTGGGACCTAGAATGGAAAGACAGACATCCCGGGCCCCAAATAGACATTTTTAAAGAATGAGTATCTTTGCTTTGCTTGTATGGATTTTTATAGTTGAGGAGTCAATTCCGCATTATTTTTTCCGTAGAATCCGTTTTTGGCACCCAATTAGTTCCAAAGTAGCATTATCTGGTACCTTGTTCCAGGATTCCTAGGTTCCAAAATGGATTCTATTGCAAGTTGCATATCAAAATGCTCAGGAAGGCCAGTAGAATCGTTTGCAAACATAAAAATTGGTGGTTAGTGCAACTTTTTCACCCAAGTTCCAATTGGAACAAATAAGGGGGCTTCCCCAAATTCCCCCATCCTGAAGTATATGCTCCTAAAATTTCAAGTCGCTAGGTTGTATGGTTCGGGCTGTAGCCCCGTGCAAAGGTTGGCATGGAATGAGTTAAAGCAATCTCTTCTTCATCTAAGGTATAGTTTTTGAGTATGTTTTTCAATTTCAGTGGAGAATCGACGCCATGCTTCAATGATGGATAATAATCTGTAACAAACTTTTGAAATTCATCTGTATGATGCTCGAAACTGGAAATTAAGGTGACGACAACAGAGGATGACATGACCGACTTATTTAGAACCTGTTCAGGTACTCTCCAAAAAGACTTGACCAATTTGGCAATCAGCCCCATAGAGTTTTCCACTTGATAAGCAGAATTGATGATAAGTGGGCCATATCGACGAACAATTTCAGGCAAATGGATTAGCATATGTACATTATATTTGAACAATTCTGAAGGGTAAAGTTTAACATAATTTCGAAGAAAAATTTTGATCAATTTTTCAGTCAGATCAATTTGGTCATGAGATATTGAACGTCCACTTAATGTCGATATGATATAAGAAAGAATTCGAAATGTTTCAAATTCATTTTCTGGCAGAATATCTTCCAAAGCAACTATTCCATAATAAAGAAAAATTCTCCAATTCAATGGATTTCAATTTGCTGTTTATGTCTGGCATTTGACGGAGAATTTTTGTTGGAAATTTGATCTTCGAAAGTCTTTGATTGAGCAGATCAAGTGAGTTAATTCGCTTGCTTTTCCTGTTGCCAAGCCAATGATCGAGCATTAGTTTCACAGTTCCCAAGAACTGACTGTGCATAAATTCAGGTGGCATGAAATATGGCAAATCGATATATGAAAGCATCATTAATGGAGTTGTGCCTTTGTGAAATAAATAAAAAACAAAATTAATAAATACAAATCACGAAACTAAGTCTTACCTTTGATGCCATCAATGTTTGGCTTATTACTTTTGAGGCGACTCACTTTTTGGGCAGTTTTTCGCCATTCGTGATCTGTTCTCAAATCGAAAGTTTTCTCCAAAGGGTACACCATACAACTGGTGGTTTTGTCATATTCGGCTACAACTTTGCAAATATTGCATGCAGATTTGCCATTGTGTTGCAGCATGTTGAGAACTTTTGCTCTCCCCGGGGCATCACAGATACCGAACAGTAATTTGACAAATAATTTCTTGGTGACCATTTTACCATTTTCTAGTACTTCAAAACATATTTGTCTGTTCTTATAAGTGCAAAGTTCTTGTATAAATGGTTCCAACATTGCACAGCTCGGCTGAGTTGTACCAGCGTGAAGTGCGATAGGAAAAGCGCACTTCATTCTTAGGTCGAATGGTAACTCGCAAATGTACACCACAAGTGGCCACATACTTTTTTGATCTTTGTTGGTATAATTAACGCCATCGAAACCAAAGTAGATCACCAAAGTGTCGTCATTTGCCAACTTTAAGTAATCACTCCCGTCAATAATGTCCGTAATGATTGAAGGGTCACGTGTTTGGTTGAAGCGAAGAAATTTATAGATTTGTGGTATTAAATATTGAAGAGAATCATTAAGTTGAATATAACAAAAATAACTTTCACGTTTCTTTATGGCCTCTACTGGAATGATTTTACATTTGCAGGCGTTATTGCATACTTTTTCGCAAGTCAATTCGTCAAGTTCCACAGGCCCAATAAGACCACATTTTGAATAAAAATATTTTCGAACGTGTGGGTCAAATACATTAGCTCTGCGGCACATTGTCTTGTAACTGCGACAATAAAGTTCCTTCTTACAAACAAAATTAGTTCCATTAGTGCTATCGACGACAGCTTTATTTGTCCAATTATGACGAATTTGATTAAGGAAAGGAATAAGATATTTTTCTCGAGATTCAATGTTGTCAAGTTGTTCTTCATCAATTCTCCATTGATTTTTGTTAATTTCAAATTCCAAACTAGCAACAGGCTCTTCATCAATAAAATTTTGTACAATAAAATTATTCTCAGAAAATAAATCACTTGTATCGTGAGTAGAGTCAATTTGAAAATAATGATCATTTTGATACGAATCACTTTGAGAAGAGTCAACTGAGTTGGAATTGATTTTGATTTGAGAAGGAAACAAGTTCATTTTGTCAACACGATTTGCGACTTGTTGCTGCATTAAATCGAGAATATCATTTTGGGGATTTCTGCTTTGAAATTTTAATTAGAAAACTTTGAAGAAATTGCAAATTACTTACTCTCGTTTCCTTTTCAAGACTTTGCGAAAGTTTAAAACTCGCTTTTTGTTTATTTTGCGATTCATCTTTTGATTTGCGAAAATTACCAATCAGTTATTCAACATTACACAAGCTGCTTGTGACAAGCAAGTACATAAACACAAATCCTGTTACGTCTTCTGTGAATGGACAACACGTGTATTGATGCAGTCTGTCTGTCTGTCCTTTCGACTCGAGTGATCACATTGTAGTGAATCTTATTACTATTGCCACTATTACAAATTTGTCATTTGTGTTCCATTTGGATCAATATGTCAAGTATGATACTCTTTGATAAATAATCTGATATTCACAAATTATTTTATAATTTAGCTTACTTCGCGATTATTTATTGTGAAGATGTTGGTTACTTTAAGGTCGATTTCTATCATATTGATAAGTTTGAATTTTCTTGGCGTTCTGCTGATTCTTCAAAATGGCCCAAGCATCAAGTTGAATTCGAAGATCCTAAAACAAGTGTCATGAACAAAGGATTAATCAAGTTCATTGGATGTAATTATTATTTTACAGTTTGACTTTTATTTATTTATTTTAAATTTATTTTTAGTTGAAAATGAGGTTGATTCAAAGTTGAGTGAGTTTGTTAAAAGCAGCAAGGACACTTTGAATACTTCTGAGAGTGATGTGATTCGGAAATTAAAATCACAAATTCTTGTTCAGTCGATTAAGATAAATCGATTAGAAAAGTTAGTAAACGATGTGACTTATGAGGTGCACTACATTAAGACGAACCTTTGCCCAGAGAGAAAGGTATATATTAATTTGAATTTAAAATTTATTTATACTTTAAATTCATCTTTCAGGATGCGAAAGTTATTGGTAGGAAGCCAATGGTTGTTTCATCTAATGACATCAGTGTTACTATTGAAGAAAGTACTGATTTAAAAGGATTCTCTATGTTAGCCGAAAGTATTCTCAATTTTTACATCGATGAGCAGGCCGCTTTAGGAAATACATGGAAAAAATTGACTCAACCTACTAAGACTAAACTTGAGGACTTGATGAGTAAATATATTTTTATAAATGAATTCAACTAATATTTTTTTTAATGAAATTATAGTAAAATTTGTTGAGGCCAAGATTGCTTTTGAGAAAGACAATCCACCAGTTCAAGTTGTCACAAAACGCAAACGATCTAAAGCATTGGCCGATGAACATCCTGAAACTGTCGAAATTACCAAACGTAAGCGAAAAGAAAAAGTCAACGAAGTTACACTTAGTCAAGGTCCTCGAAAAGATCTCTTATTGTCACGCTTTTCAAAGAAATTGAGCAATCGAAAACAAAAACTGGCCAAGCTGATGAATAACGAAGAACTCGAACTAGAATCGATTGCTGCCAACTTGAATAATATGAATGAAAATGATGATGTTTCGGACAACGACTCGCTTTATGATGGGCCTATGTGATTTATTAGTTTATTTATTTGAAATTCAGTATTTCTGTGTATTTTTATTTTTATTTCTTTGTATTTAAATTCTTGTAATAAAATTATTCAATTAATTTAAATTTTTGTAAAGTTTTGGTATAGAAACCAGAATCCTAGGAGGATTTGACCAGGATATACTAGCTTAGCAATTTATAGCAGCCATTATGACGGCTAAAAAGAGCTTAAAATTTACTAAAAGTCAATGTTTTGGGTATGTTTTTAGCAGAAAAATAGATCACGATTATAGCCGCCATATAGCGAAATTTATCCTTTCAATTTCACATGGGTTACATCTTCACGATCCTCATTGGCAATGTCTTCGCCATCCTCTCCATCATCATCCTCGGTAGTTTTCTTCGATCTTTTCGCAATTTGATTCGTTGTTGGTTGTTTTCGTTTGTTGCCATTTTGACCCGTGGAAGCAGTTGCCTGTTGGTCGAGTGCAGTTGGATTCAATCCAAGTCCAGCGCTGGTTGAAGGTGACAATAGATCATCAGCTGATTGAGTCACTGTTTGGTCATCGGACTGGTTTGCATTGTTTAGCAGTTGTTCACTTGACAAATTAGTGCCACCTTCCTCGATCGATTCATTCGCATTCGAATCATTTTTCCTGTCTCTGGATGGATTGCTCAACAGTTGGCCACAATCAACATTTGGTTGAGTCACTTCATATCGTTCATCATCCACTTCATCATTGTCACCACCTCGAATCAGTCCACCTTCATTGTCCACTTCATCATCATCACTCACCTCTTCCTTCTTCACCAAACATCGTTCACATCCATCACAGTCATCGTCATGACCATCTTCATCTTCATATTCCTCCTTGATTTCTTCCTTCACCTCTTCATCATCCCATTCAGTTTTGACAGTCACTTGATTGGTCAATGTGCCTATGTAGCAAATAGCAACAAATGTAAATAAAGTCAACAATACAAACAACCAAAACTAATACCTTCATTGTCCACTCCGTCATCGTCATCACTTTCCAATTCACGTTTCACCAAACATCTGTCACATCCATCACAGTCATCGTCATGATCATCTTCCTCTTTGATCTCCTCCTTGACCACCACAAAATCGCATTCCATCGGTTCAGTTTTGATGTTCACGGTGACATTGTGAGCATTTGTGTCTGCATCTGTGTGAAGTACAACAAATGTTAATAAAGTCAAATACAAACAACCAACAAGTCATACCATCACTGTCCATTTGTTGGTGGTGTTCGTTGTGTGACTGCTCATCGAGATGTTCTTCTTTGATGTGAATCATTTCCACAGTGCTCAATTGCACTTCATCACCATTTGAGTGTTGTTGATGGGGAACGAGATTGAAGGATGAAGTTGATGGTTGGGGTATGAGAGAAGATGGTTGATGTGATTGTGGATTGGGTGTTTCGACTTGGCCGAATGTATCCACCACCTGAGCACGGTAACCAGCTTCCTCCGATCGATCCAAATCCTCGTTGGTCCTCAACTTGTTGGTTAGTCTATCGAAGAGAGTATTGACAACTCTGTACATTTCGCCTTTGAGCACCCTTCCAGTCACCACCTTTTCTCCTTGAAGTATTTCACACAACTCGGACACTGTTGGACGAGATTGAGGGATAGCAGACGATGATGACATGATTAGTCCATGGAAAAGCGAATCGATGAGTGGGTCGGCGATTTGGCTAATTTCAGCCCGCAGCCACACTCGACATTGTTCCTCTTCGCCTTTGAGCAGCTCATACAGCACGGGCACAGTCGAACAGTGTTGAGTTACAACTGGTGGAGATGATGACGACGACGATGACGACGAATCCATGATGATAGTAAAAGTGGTCAAGACGAGATAATTCACATAGACAAATGTCGATTTGTGCACGCGTGGTTTCGTACAAAGTAGACACAAACACAGTCCTGCACAGTCACAACAAACATGTCTGTCTGTCCACAGAGCACTGCTCTCACTCTCAACTATCGATGGTGTGACATGCTGCCTCGCCTCTCACTCGTACACACAACAACAAACAGTCGCACTCTCGCACTTTTTATGTTATGAGTTTTTATTATGAGTTTTTAATGAGAATGGCTTTGTAAACCACAATTTTGTTGCCTTTAATAGTGGTGTGTAGTAGCCCACCCAAAATTTAAAAAATTTTCTATTTAGTATGGCCAACAGTAGCCAAAATCGAAAGCACAGTGAAAGTAAAAATGTGCTGCCCTACACCCAAAATAGCCCATCATGCTCTATTCACAAATACGTTACGTATTCTGAATACATTGATACCAAATCTCCGCAGAAGAGTCGAAAAAGCGTAACTGCAACAACTTACACTGTATAAACTATTTGTTGTTCATGTAATTTCATCCTAACAAGAACCTAGTTCATACAGTGCTTTTGTTTACAATTGGGTTGATGTTCGCAAATGTGTACCGAATTGCTCTTGGGTCAACGAAAACCACCAGAATTTGGTTCGAGTTGGGTTCTCTCGCGATCACAATCTCTACGACTATTTCTATTGTGTTGTGGGTGTGTGGCTGCTTTGTTGTGACCAAGTTGGCTCTCAGCTGACAACGATAAGGTAACGTGTTTTGGTGTGATTTATCGTGTTTGTTATATGAGTTTTTCTTAACATTAAATACCTGTTGGCCTCGAATTTGACTACATACTTCACCGAAAACAAACCCAAAAACGTCATCTTTGCAGCAGAATGTGCTCAAGTCTACTCAAAATTTAAAGGTGGTTCGTGCTGTAATGATGAATAAGTTTTATGTTGATTTGTTTGAATGTGGATTCACTTTCGTGTGATTTCTTCTCAACATTATTTGTCTCGTATCGACAGTAGTGCTCATTGTGGTAAGCAAGGTGATTATAAGAAAATGTATAATAATATTAATTGTTATGTGAATGTGTTGCTTCTAGATTCACTTTATGGCGAACTCAATACTCAAGGTGTGCCGTGTATTTGGATTTGGAAATTTCTCAAAGAATTACATTTACATTGTTGTCATTGTGTTTTGTAGACAAAAGATCTGTGCAAATGTCATTAAGTTGTGCAAAGTGCTCTACCGCCAACATAATATGATAGAGGAACTCAATATATTTGGTTGTGAAAAAGCTTGTTTATCACAATGCATTGTTTCTTGACAAAAATAAGGAAAAGGAAGAGAGAAAAGCAATTAATAGAAGAGAGATAGGTATTGTATCCCAACGGATGCAGAAGAATGCGCAGAAAAGGTTAACTTTGAGATGGGAGAGTAAAGAATATAATAAATTAGGGACCAGTGAAGTGATTCGTTATTTGAATATCTTGTGGTTTCACATATTAAACAATCATATTGACGCACAATAAAGTTATTCATTTGAGCGACAACAGAATCGACCGAACCAACTACAGCAACAATGAGCTAAATTGGAAACAAATCATTATACATTTGAAATATTATAAAGAGAAAACGCATTTGCAATAGCAATCAACGCTCTTGGTACCTAAATTTGGTATTGGCGTTAATATTTACAGAACAAAATATTTGGGCAGTATATTTAATATAAAATGAGCAGTATTTTTTTGATATATTTGGCAGTAATATATTTGAATATTGAGTAGTATAATTATAAATATATGATCAGTAAAATGTTTAAATGAGCAGTAATTTAATAATTTATGTGCAGTAAATGAATGCTAAATTGATCAGTAAGATCATCACAAAATGAATGTAAATATTACAAAATAGCAGTAAAGTCAATAATTAAGTTATAATTAATACATAATTGATT
The DNA here is from genome assembly GCA_023373905.1 of Rhizoglyphus robini. Taxonomy (NCBI): domain Eukaryota; kingdom Metazoa; phylum Arthropoda; class Arachnida; order Sarcoptiformes; family Acaridae; genus Rhizoglyphus; species Rhizoglyphus robini. The sequence goes on along the minus strand of JAKIJQ010000235.1, from coordinate 22,682 downwards.
ACTCAATCGACCAACAGAGCATTCTTTGATTTCTTTGTTCGTCCTCTTTTCCTCTTCTCTCCAATTGGGACTTGCTTTGCCGCAGGTGGAGGCTTCACAAGCTTCAATCTCATTGCCAGACCAAGCAAGTGTTTGCACTTAAATTGCTTCAAAAATGCAGGGCACGAACACTTCCCTTCTTGCCAATGATCGCCACTGATCCTCACAATCCAAATAGCAAAAGATCTTTCTTTGAATTCTTTGAAATTGGTCCATTTTCTTTGCAGTACTTGTTGGACTTGCTCATTGGAGACGGATAGTCGATCTTTAGCTGGGCAATAGTACTCAACATAATTGCCTTTTTCGATTGAGGTTACTTCCTTGTCTTGTTTGACCCACTGATAAGCATTCGTCCAGTCTGCCAGCTCAATTGTAGGTGTCTCCACAATCACCTTGAGTCCAAGTTCATACCACCGAGACCACCGACTGCAGGACTCAAGACACAGGACAAAGAATCGACCTAGTGGAAGTCGTTCGCGTAGCGTTTCCTCGTCTTTCAGTACTCGGTTGAATGCCTCTTGGCCATTATTGGTAGAAGGTGTGCCACTTCCAAAACCTTCATGCCATCCATCATGAGTAGTGAGCCATTGTCCTTCCAAATATTCAATAAATTCTTTTTCTTGATTGGCCCACTTTTTGATGAACAATTTCTTGGCTTTGTTGAACGTTGGACAATCTGGACAGATTTGCAGGTTTTCAATGTCGCTCATTACTTCTTTTCGATTATCCTTACTGACCAGATGCATTTTCTTGTCGATTGCTCGCCGTGTGTGGGACCAACACATTCCAAGTTTACTCTTGTGACCAAACACTTCACGGAACGCCTCTCGGATGGCACAGGCCGCATCAGAAATGAGATGAACTGGTTTCATTGATGATGACTTTTTTAAGGTTTCAAAGATGAACTTGAAACTGGATTTTTGCTCATCTGAACAGACTGATATGCAGATTGGATGAAACACTCGATCTAAATCAGATGTACCAACAATCATGACGGGCATTCCTTCCCAAACGACCTTGTAGGTGGCGTCACAGTGGATGTGCTTTACTTGGGTGGCATGTCGAAGCAAGCGTTTAGTTGAAATAACGACCTGGAAAGAGGGCACATCACCATATTTGATACAATGACCAATCACGTAAGAATCGTCTTCACTTTCTGGGGATGTTTGATGATCCAAACACCATTGCTCTAGTTCTCCCAGTGAGATTGTTGAAGGGCCAAACTTTTTCCGACGCCAATCAGCACAATAGTTGCGGACTTGAGTGATAGTGGGAGTGAACTTTTTTTCGTGTAGAATTTCAAAGATTCGCTTGGGTTTCTGCTTCATTTCAAGAAGAAAATCCATTTCGGTCTTCATCTCGGATGACAATCTTTGGGTTACTTGTTGACGTTGTAATAAACGCTTCTTCCTTCTAGTGACGGATTCCTGTCAACAATACTCCAAGTATTTTCACTATCGATAAAATCTCTTGCCTCTTCTCCATTTTCGAATCGTTTTTCAAATGTCCAGTTTCGAGCTTGCTTTCGTCGATTCGGTGGCAGTTCATCATGGTCGGAATCACTTGATGATGATGAGGATGATGAGGATTCGTATGCAGACACGGAAGCCATCAGAGCACAAACAAACAGACAGTGGACAGATTTGGCAGTTGCCAGTCACGAAATAGACTACTACAAACAATGCAGTAACCGACATGTACTGAGCACAGCACACAACCAATCTCCGAAAGAGTCATCGTTTAATCACTAATTATATACTCAATTCATCAGAGTTCAAACTTTCAACTTGTTATAACATGACTATAGTGATGCGCTGATGGTCGTTTACATCTCATGCACCTTAATTCACGTGCAGAGTAATCTTTAATACGAAATACTGCTCGTAATTGACATACTGCTCATTTTTATTATTTACTTTTCATTAACCAATTAATTACTGATAATAAAAAATAAATTCTGCTCAATTATATAATATACTGCTCAATAATTACTGCTCACACATTTACTGGCAAAATATTTATGCAACTGCTCAAACTATATTAAATACTGCTCAAAATATACTGCTCGTTCATCGAAATACTGCTCAATTAAATAATAGCCTAATATTTAGAACACAACATTGTTTTCGTTTTTTAACTTTCTGTGCAATTCTCATTGAATCATGTATCTGCTCAACACTCAACGAGGCTAATTAGGAAAAGAACCAGACTTGATTCGGAGATTTGTGCATTCGAAAGGGGTAACATTGATAATTGAAAATGGTAATTGTACGGTAATTGTCAGTATGTTCCTTAGCTTACATTTAGCATTAATTTTGCCTAAAAGGTCAATAAAATACCATTTCAAAGGGCATTGAGAGCAGCGAGGTATTGGGAGTGGATTCAGGCTTGTTTTTAACGAGTCTTAACGATTGGGTTTTGATAAAATGTTCACTGTAGTTATCACAATCCTTATAGCGAAAATAATGAAAACTTGTATGGTAAAATCTTAGATTTTACAGAGATTGAGTTTTTAATTAGCGCTCTAAAATGATATAAACTTGAAAGCGCTCTAAAATGATATAAACTTGAATGCGCTCGGAAAAGAATAAAACTTGAATTAAACACTTGTTTTGTTGTTGTATTATTAAAAACTCAGAGAGCCAGCAGTTTGATTCAGTAAGTGGGACTTAACGAGTATAACTTTTATTTACTGAAGTGACAAAAGCATAGCAAAAAACCTAGAATCAGTTAAAGATTTGCAAAGAATTGCCACCACTGGCAAGCAAACAGAATTGAAGACCTAAGTTAACAGATTAACAGATAGCACATTACGTTTGATATCTTGTTTTGAATTTGAATGAAACAGAGATATGCTTTATTGGTAGTGCTTTGAGCTGGAAATTTGGATAAAAACAAAATAATACTGAAAGAATTTGTCAAAATATAACGCGATCAATCGTGACAGTGGTGGACACGTTGCGATTTGAGTAATTAGATTTCAATATCCTTTATTGGATAAATTAATAGAATGTACAAAAACCCGATAGCTCAAGACTCACAGGGGCGGGTCAGCTTCAACCCAAAAATAGAATAATTCTCGTAATTAAAATATTATTTATGCTCCATTTTTCAACCATGCAACAACCAAAGAAAGCATGAAATTTAAACCAAGAACGCTATCACCAAAATCAATCTCGCATTGAGACTGAATAGCGTCCAACCAAATGAGAACAAACATACCGCTCTAGTCGAATTATTGGCTCTCTGAGTTTTTAATAATACAACAACAAAACAAGTGTTTAATTCAAGTTTTATTCTTTTCCGAGGGCATTCAAGTTTATATCATTTTAGAGCGCTAATTAAAAACTCAATCTCTGTAAAATCTAAGATTTTACCATACAAGTCTTGTTCCCCAAGATTGTCACCAACAACTGTAGAGAGAGCCACTTTGATATTTTTGGTTTCAAATTCGTCACTACCGCGAGTTTGTACTTGCACATCAATGCCATTTTTGAGCAACTCATTTAAATCGTCAACAATAGGTTTCATGATGTCGTTGACAGTTGCATTCGCCTTCTTCATCAAAACACGACTTGCGATAGCCAACAAAAATATATTTTTGCCTTTTCAGTCTCATTTCAATGGGAATGTTAGTGAAACTAAGGTAAACACCAAAGTACTTGTGCTGTAGTGGTGCATGTTTTGTAGCATTGAAGTCGTCTGCAGAAATTTCTCCTCGAAGATAACCTAAAAGTCTTTCTAATCTTTCAGGACAACAAGTCAGTTCCGAATTGTACTCCTCGATCTTCACATTCATATACTTTTCTTTGTTCTTTTCTTCATCTAAAATACTTTGGACAATAGATTTGTTTCTTAATACTAAAGCGGCAGTTTTCTTCAGATCGACACGGTGACCAACTTCTTGACCATTCACAATTACTTTCTCCGGTGGAATGTAAGTTCCATTTCGATTGGCATATTTTCTTTGTATTGGTTTACTTTGGGAAAATGTTTTGATTTGTTCAACAAGTTTAGATTTGACGTTACTATTAGGATGCGAATATAAAACGGGCAAAAGAATGTGCAAAATCTTTGTGTATGCTTCAAAAGTAATGCCACTTACAACGAAAGCTGTCAATATTGATTCGAAACAATTCATAGCATGTTTTTTGTCGATTTCATCAAACTCTTTTTCAAAATTTTTGAAAAATGAAGAGACGTCCACTAAATTTGGTATATCATCGTACTTCAAATCGACAATCTCATCGACATTTTGGTCATCTTCATAAAATGGTTGTTCTTGTTCACCACCATCCGGAGATTCGTCTTCACGTGAACCATCAAAATCCTTTATTTCATCTTCAAGATCTGAGTCTTCATAATAATCAACATCCATAGGAACTATTTCGTCAAATGGTAGAAACAGTTGTGGAAAGTCCAACATAAATTCATTTCGATCAATAGTCGGGTTTGAGTCCAAATGTCTAAATTATAATTTATTATAATTATGTTTTATTCAAATTAAAATACAAACAAACCTTTTTACAAGAGTCCAAAATTCTTTTCGGTGAACTTCTTCAATATGTTTTTCAAAGTAAGCGGGTTGTTTGAATTGGATACCATCAAATGAACAATTTTCGATACATTCTGTTCCATTTGCAGGAATTCCAGACTGCTTGGACAGAATAAATTCCTTCTTAGCTTTCTTAAAAGGTGGCTCAAAGCAAGAATTTTCAATGAACTCGTCAAATGAAAGGTTAAGGCGCTTTCTAGCTTCAGACATTGTCACATTTATATATAAAAAGACAGCATGAATTAAAAGAAATGCCGTTAAAAGTGAGGTGTCTTGAAAAAGTAAATCAAAACAAAGTTGCCTGAATGTATGAAAACGCACACAAAACGAACACACAGCAAGTCATGCTCGACTAGGGCAGCTCGAGAATGATGAAATTTGGAGGAGGCGGTGATCGATTGTGATTTTTTCGCCCCTCACTATCGATTGTGTGGCGGCCGCTTTAGGCAGAAGCTTCTGCCGAACGCACAGACGACGTCGAAGTTTGTCGTTAACTTCTCATTGTTCGTTGTATACCACACATGTGTTCTGTTCTCGTGTCTTCTTTCCCGCCACTTTTCATTACAATCACGTCACTGGCTGTTTGGTGTGGCTATTGTTTTATCAAGATACATCATCACTGAAATTACTTTTTATTGTTTTATGCAAATCACCAACTGCAATCATTTTACCGAGAATGGAAGACGAATTGATTCTTTACTGTTCCGAATATAGCAATGGCGAGTTTGCTTGTTACGTTGATGCATTCACAGGTAATTACTGCAGTAAACTCTAAATATCTTTCATGTTTTGTCTAATTTTTTAGGTGCACAATTTGGAAAGTTTGCTAACTTTTTCAAAAACAAGTCCAAGTGGTTCTCAAACAAGTATTTTAAATCGAATCGATCTGTTATTAATCCAAACGAAAAACGCAATTTTGTGAATAAAGTTTCAGAATTTATTTTTGAAAATTATGATGATGATGTGGCTAAATCTATTCTTAATGGCGATGATTTCGATATTTCTTCCACTGATGATCAAAATTTACCGGAAATTGCAATTCAGGATAATAGTTCCACTATTGTGAACATTTCTAGTTTACCCGAAGCGAATACTACAACGATTTTACGATCTGTCGAAGAAAACCCTGAACCTAGTGTTTCTAAACAAGACGATTTGGTTATAGTAAACTCAAAAGTAAATGCTTTGCCGTTGCCTGAAAATCTCATTTTTACTCAAAACGAAATAAAAACAATTTGTAGTCAAATGTTCAATGGCCAGTTCTCGTATTTGATGAACTCAAAACCGAAAAAAAATATTAATTGCGTTGTCGGTGGGAATAAGTTTTCGGTGGTCAAATTTGAATTCGAAGAAGAATCTTGGCTCACTACTTCTAGTGACTTGGTGAAGAAAGTCAAAAAACCTCTTGCTAACTTTACCGATTCATTTGATATTTTTGCTAACGAAATTTCAGAAAGACTATTCTACATCTTCCCATATGAGTTGCCACCAGGCGTGGCCAGCAATGTTGCTTCCAAATTTGCGGGAAACCTCACTGAACTTAACAATCTATTCATGGTCTATAAAGAAGACTCTAGCTTTACTAAATTCAAGTCGGCTGCCGATATTGTGGTACGTATTTTGATATTGTTTTATCAAACTTAACTTAAATTTTAAAGGAATTAATTGCTGGAAAAATCAAAAACCTATTTCACGCCCGATATCAAAAGATCAAAGCTTGTGGTTGGTGGCCACCAAAATCGTATGTTCATATTCACATGAATTAAAATATTCTAACTCGTAATTTTTTTAGGAAACATGCAGAGGCGACGTCGGCCGAAGATGAACTTAATCATGTGGAAGATAATGATAATGAAGAAATTCTGGTTGCCGCTTTTGAACAAGTGGGCGCCTCTGTTGGACAAGTCGATGCCTCTATTGGTCTAGTGAATCCACTCGACACCGAAGCGTGCGTTGAACCATCGCAAAATGACTCGAAAAAAGCCAACCAAATTCTGAAGTACAAAAAGTGTGTTCTCTGTTATTATGAACACTACGAGATGATGGCCGCGAATTTTGAAAGTATCAGTCGTCATATGAAAGAGTGTAAATTGATGAAACTTAATGAACGCGCACAGAAGAGGAAAACCAAAGCGTCCGTCACCCAAGCTAAACCTCAAAATTCAAAGAAACCTATCTCCAATAAGAATAAGAAAAAGAAGAACTAAAACTGGTAACTAATTAGTACTTATAATTTATGTATTTTTAATTATTGTATTTAAAATTATTCATCGAAATCATAATCAATTAATTATTATTAATCACTTTAAACAATAAATTATTCGAAGACAACTATCATTTAATTCTTCGTATGTAAAGTGGGTGTGGCAGGTCTGCCCTAGGGGGTGGTACAGGAATTTCAGGGTAAAATGGAACTAGCATATAAAGAAAGTATCTTTACATGCAAGGATAATATCAACCATGCATTCAAAGATGCAATCCATACATACAAAGACTGCATCTTTGCATACAAGGATATTGTCTTAGTATGTAAGGTTTGCTTGCAATCCTTGCATGCAAAGAAAAAATATACGATTTACCTTGCATGCAAGGACGACAGACCCAATATATATGTATGTTTTTATATATATGTTTTTGCCAAGCAAAAGCACTTGGTCCTGATTGTCGGGGAAGAATTTCCCGATAATTTCACCCGCACCTTAACTCGCTCTTTCCATGCACCAGCGCGACCTCAATGGCTGGCTGATAAGATTGACTCTTATCCAATTTTGAAAGATGGTCGTTCGTTTGAGATTACTATCAGAAAGTTGGCACTGAGAAGCCATCCCCGAGCCCCAACCATTCAACTGATGGAAAAAACACTTTCCAAGCCTTGAGCGTATCGATGTCCTGTCAGACGAATCTCAAGTCATCAACCAAACCATCACTATGGTCACTCGAATGAATGAGTTCTACACGGAAGAACTGAAAATCTTCCGTTGGTCATTCATGGGAGATATTCCACTGGGCATCCTTGGCGAGGCCTTCTACGTGGATAACGATATACTGCGAATGGTCGCTCAGTTTGACTAGAGTTTATATGAGAAATATATTTTATATGCCAAATAAAGTTATTTTATATTTGATCTAAACTTGTGTCGCTTTTATTAATCACGTATAAGACAAACAAATTTATTTCAACATCAAATATACAATTTGAATTGAAAATGACAATCAATTAATATAGTTGGTAAAAACATTTCACAGATATTTCGAATTGCGTAATTTGTTTTGACAATCACAAATTGACAAATGTGACAAATCTTTTCACATTGTGTCAGTTTCTCTATCGATTGATGCATTGGAAAGATTCACAAATAATGAGAGATGATCTTCATTTTTAGTCAATCATTTTACGTTATATGCCAAAATAAAAGTGTTGCGAATCCAAATCTTCTATTGAAAAACGACGAAAGAAATATTCATCTGATTTGTTTAGTTCTTTGTTAATTTTTCTACATTTTTAATCTAGATAAAATAGTTTTAATCGTCAAAGTCATTGTAAGAATAGGCTATGATCGGTAAACTGGTTTAGGAGAAAAAGGTCCAAACACGAAATGGAATTTTTCCATTGAAATACTTTTTGTGAATGCAAAAAAATGAATCTCCATGGCAAGATGAAAAGATGGGAAAGTTTCGCTTACATTGTGGACAAACCATCTCAAGTCAGACATGTCTGCAACAATGGAAAATTGTGGATTCTTTTGTTGGTTATTATATTGGATTTAAAACAGATCAAACATTTTTTGTTCAACAATGCAAATATTTGAGCTTATGGTTGAATGAGTCCACAGGTCCAAAGTTGTAGTCATTTCATGCCTTGATTTTGCCCCCTTCACTACAACCTTTGTCTTTTAACCCCAAAATGACTTCACACACCATCAACGATGTCCTCAACCAGGACTGTTTCCTCGAGATCTTCGAGAAGTTTACTGTTAACGATTTGAAAAATTTTATTGGCGTCTGTAGCCATTGGAAAGGCCTTATTGAGCAATTCGTTTTTGCCAAACAAAAGCATTTGGTTCTGGTTGTCGGGGAAGAATTTTCCGATAACTTTCCCACCGTCTTGAATCTCTCCATCAATGCACCAGAGAGACCTCAATGGCTGGCTGATTCCGTTGAGCCTTTCCCTCTTTTGAAAAGTGGTAAAGCTTTCGAGATCCCAAACAGAAAATTGGCATTTAGAAGACTTCCAGCCATCCCAACCGTCCAGCTCATCTCAAGATACTTCCCCAATCTTGAGCGTATCGATGTCCTGATAGACAACTCTATTGACGATCTCAACCAAACCGTCGCCATGATCACTCGCTTGAACTTGTTCTACACAGAAGAACTGAAAATCTTCCGTTGGTCCTTTGTGGAGGACCTCCCAATGGGTATCCTTGGCCCGACCTTCTACATGGATAATGACGCGCTGCAAATGGTCATGCGTCCTGCTCGATTAGTTTAGGAGTTTTATATTTTTATATGTCAAATAAAGTTATTTTATATTTAAACTATATATGTTATTTATTTTTTTGCAAGTCAAAGAAACATTTCAACCAAATGGGAATTTAATGAAAACAAAAACACTTTGAATTGAAAATTCCAATCAAATTTGTATGATACTCATTATCTAAGATTTTTGCAATCAGAATGTAATACACAATCAAACACACAAAACCAACCAATCACATTCTACCACACCTTTGAATGGACGTATTCTTATTGGCTAAATGTTACAACAACCTATTCCATTCACAATGAGAAAATATAATTTTGCGATTTTTGCGAAAATATCAGAATTTCAAAATCAGGCGCCTGAAACACTCAAGTAGAAATAGTGAACGGTGGAAATAGCCGCTTTTTGTTGTCATTATTTTGTGTGCACTGCTGCTCACAGTGAAATATTTTATTGATTTCTGTATTTGACAAAATCGAAATGGCTCTAGCGAACCAATTTGCCTCATTTTTGGACCGTTTTGAAGCTCAACTCGTTGCGAATGGTGACCGAATGAAACACGAACTCAACCAATGGATCGATAAACGTGTGGCCCTGGTGCGTACTAAGGTGCAGATGATTCGTTTCGAGTTGATTCGTGCTCGAAAGGAGAAAGTTGCATTCGACGATGAACCAAAGGTGGTGACTGTCTCACTGGACGAGTGGATGCAACAGGAACGTGCTCGTGCTGCTGAAGAATCTCACAACGCTCCTTCAACCTCTTCTTCTGGTCACAAACGTAAATCATCCAACCAGCCACAATCCACCAACAAACGACACAAGACTTCTGCTGGATCGAACAATTTTGTTTGCAAGTATCCCGAATGTGGCAAAAATATTTCCACGAGATTTGTTTCTTGCTCAACACGAGCGCATCCATCTCGGCATAAAGCCATTCCTCTGTACTTGGCCTTCCTGTCGATATGCATCCGAACAACGTGGCAACGCTATTCTGCACGTTCGAGTCAAACATTTCAAATTGCCCCTAACCAAACAGCAACAGAAGCGTAGCAACATCGTCGATGACCGCAATCCTCACGATTTTGTTCGAGAGGATCAGGACCTGATGAAACGTCGTCTCGAGTGAATCCGTGATGTGGCTATCATCATTATGTTTCAACTTTGATATTATTATAACTTTAAATTCAAAAATTTTTTAAACATCTTGAATTTTTTAAAATAAAAAATCCTTAGAATATTCTTTGTTTTTATTATTATCTAACTACTAATTGTTCATCATTTTTTAAATGATAATCCAGATTTTAAAAATGAATCCAAAACTGGTGAGAAATGTAAAGTCCAATTTCGATCTAACCAAAGTCAACTGATTCAACTGACCATTCTCTACAAACTGTCAACTTGTATTGTTCAAGTGACTCGACAAAATGTACATTATATTGTATGTTTAATACACACTGTCTATTGTCATACACAAAGGAATGCTACTTATCCTTTACAAGTCATGATAAGTCAATGTTGCAATGACAACAAGATAGTATACAATCAACAAAGCAGTAAATTGCTGATAAAACAGATTTTTGATGAGGCAAACGAAAACACTCTAAAATTTATTGGTTTGTACCCAAAAAATGAGCTAAACAAAAAATGAATTCCACCTTGTTTGTACCAACAATCCAACACAAATGGACAATCCACAATTTCGGTCATCTCCTAACTGGTCACTCCCTGTCCACACTTCACTCCAACTGTTTCCCACCCAAATGTAGTGAATTTCAATTTTCACTTCGTTTGCTGCCAAACTATGTCCAACAAGACAATCACTCGTTTGTGTCAATCTTTCTCCATCTCGAAGATTGTGCTGAGAACGTGTCTCTCAACACCAAGTACAGAATATCTTTTGTTGACCAAGATTATACTAAAGGTATATTATCTTAATCTGTATACTAAATTTGACACATTCTATATAAACTTAAAGAAGGATTATCAACCTTTGTAAAAGGAAACTGTCATGGTTTTAAAACTTTCATATCAGCAACAACTCTGGAGAAAATGTTGAAACAATTTAATAACAACTTGAACATAATTTGTCAAGTAGAAATTGAAAATTATCAACAAAACTTTCCTAGCCTCAAAATCTTGTATCCGCATTCGTCGAGTGTTTTCAGTGTGAATCAAAAAACAAGTAAACTGTCATGCAAATGGATTCTTGATGATTTTAGTTTGTTTTATTATGAAAATTGGGACAGAAATAAAGTGAGTTTGAGGTTGAAGAATTTTTCGGTGCCCGGAAATGAAGATTTGAGTTTTTACTTGGTTTTTGATCATGACAGAAGACAATAAGAATCTTAAAGGCAGTGCTTGTAAGAAGAGTATTTCGCTTTTTCTATATCTTGAATCCGAGGAAGTCAAAGAAGTGATGGTCCACTATCGATTGTCCATTCTTGACTGGAAGGGAAGTCACATGTCACTGGGGGTATGTCTTTTAGATGTTACCGTCCAAAAGGGAAATTCGTCATTCCGTGGTTTGCCTAGGCAAATCAGGAGAAAACTGAACATATTTCTTTTTCAGGCTTTTGCTTAGTCAGTTTAAGAATTGACTAGGCATTCCGCGTTTGAAAAATTCTCATTTTAGGCAAAAGTGAAAATATCTAAACTTTGATCTTAATTTTGCCTAGGCAAACTACGGAAAGACAAATTTCGCGTATGTTACCGGTAAATGATACCGGCTTTGCAGAAAATCGTCATTCCCAGTTTTGCCTAGGCAAAATACGAAATAATTCAAATATTAAAAAAATTAATTTTTAAATATTGTGATTTTACAACATCGCCAATTTCAGAAAATTATAAAGTTATTTTGTTATATATATAATTTATCAAATGTTAAAAATTCTATTAAAAGTTAGTTTTAGGCATGTTTGGAAATGAAATAGCAATTTTATCGTGGTTCCCTCATATTTCATTCGCACTTTTGCCTGAAATGAGAATTTACAAATGCGGATTGCCTAGTCGATCCTTAGACTGCCTAGGCAAATTCAGAAAAGCATACTTTAAGAAATTTTTTCTTGATTTGCTTAGGCAAACCACGGAATGACGTATTTCACGTTTAGACATTAACATAACTTGTATACTGCTGACCATTGGATTTTAATTTTAAACCCAACTATTAAAAAAGAGGGGCACGGCTTAATGAAATCCAAATCGGATGGACGTGGAGTGACGATTTGATGGACTTGAGAAGAGGATTATTACTAAAGGATAAGCTCACAATTGTTGCTCAAGTAGGTAGTAGGATTTTTATCATTATTCATTAAAAATTATATATGTTTTACTTAGATTGAAGTAATATTTGATTCAAAATTGGTTTAAAACGCCTTTTCTGACAAAACTTTGAATATTTCGAGACAATTGCAATTAAAAATAGAAAATTTTTGTTAAAATACGGAAAGTCCGAAAAGCCATTCTACGCAAATCCAGCCTTTAATGCAAATTTAAAAACTTTTGATTTAGAATATTTTTATCCAATTTTGAGATTGGAAGGTTTAAGACACAAAGTAATCAGAATGGGCTCACTAGAACTGAAAAATTACATATTTGAACACAAGTTTACAATCGACAATTATGGCAACTTTTACTTCGAGGGCCACCAAAGTCCAACTTTGGTACAGTCTAAGTCCATTTCCATTTAAGGAAGACAAAGATGATGTGAAATTTTTTTATTCGAATTCATCCAAACGTGGACAATAGTATTAAAAAGAGCACAATTTTATCTCAATATTTTTTGCATCTGGACGCTGGGCCTGATGTCATTGTTGAATGTAAATTTTCCATTATCGATTTTTGTGGGAAAATGTGCAATACCAAATGTGAGTAAAATGTAATATTTTTTAATTTTTTCTTTTAAAATTTCATTTAGCAATCAAAGGATTACTGACAAGAGACAACAACTTGGGCTTTGATGATTTTGTTTCAAACGATTGTACTGATCTACATAGACACGGTTATCTGCCTGGAAAGTTGAAAATACTTTGTGAGGTACTTTGTGATTATTTTTACTTTAGGGCAATAACGTTATTTTTAATGTAAATTTGTGCACGTAGATTGAAATTTTTAATTGTTCAACAAATCACAGACAATCATTTGCAGCTTCATCAACTTCATTATTTCAAACTAATGAGTTTCCAATCGCGAAATCCACGAGTGTTTGGGATGCAAGTGAGTTTGTAATGAAGCACGAGCACCAATGGACCATTCCGCAATACAAATTCATACATCAACACAACATTTGTGCATCGTCTGACAGTTTTGCAATTGATAATTTGGATTCGTTGCAATTTTGCATGAAATTATTTCCAAAAGGACAAACAAAAAATGGAAGATCATCTCTCGTTATTGATGAACCTTTCAAATGCAGAATTTTTACTAGTGAAAGTGCTGTCACGTTTGTCAATTCGTGATTATCAAAACAAATTACGCAATTCAAAATGTTTGTGAGATATGTTTGTTACTACTATAGTATATTTATATTCATGATTTATTTGACTTTTAGGGATTTACGAAAAGCTGGCCGGACAGAAAGGCATCGCTTGTGATCGTTACATTGAAAACGATTACTTGTTTGAGCAAGAGAACGAATTATTACCTGAAAATGATTTGAAAATCAATTGTGAAGTAAACGATTTGTTTAGGACTTTATTCTATTTTAATATTAATTATTTTACAAATACATAGATTGAAGTACTTTGCAAATTGAATAATCAACTCGAAGATTCAATTGCACTGATGGAGAGCCAGGTCACTTCGAATCATCTGGTGATGGATTCAATACAACGCATGAATGTTACAAATTCTATTGTGATTTTCGATTCTCAGTGTACATTTGGTGGAAATATTTCTTTGTCATACAACAACTAAATTCGTTAATAAATCCCAAAAAATGCAAAATGCATGAATCCTTCCCAACCATTCTCGATCGTCACAATTCCACTTGACCATTCTGATGCCTCTTCTCATCTCTTCACCTGCCGTATCATCTTTTCCCACCAAAATTCTGGTCCAATAGTATTCGTAGCCAGTGACAGTAAAAAGCTCACTTTGTGTCGAAAAAGCAGTACAACTCGTTTGTTCTTATCTTTCGCGACAATTTTCAATTCCTCGGCCCGAATTTGTTTCTCATGCTGATCATGATCACGATGAAGAAGATCAACAACATTTTGAACTGTATGTACAGAATCAGAATCGGAATGAAATTATGCTCGGACGATCAGATGATACTCAAAATGATGATGAGCACTCGAGTGTCCAAGTCAAATTGCTATCAAACTTAGATCAAGTTTGTCAAGTATGTCATCTTTGAGGGCAGTGGACAGACTGAGGCAGAGTCGAAGGAAGCGGCCGCCTGTAAGGCACTCGACTACTTTCAAGATGTGGCCAAGATGGTGAATTTTGGTGAAATGTTTTGAATATTAGGAAAAAAATGCATAGCTTCATTTTATATTATTACAAAATTATAATATTATAATAATTAAATATTAAACTAAATCATAATTCATTTATTATGATATGTTCACTTTATTTTTGGACTGTGGTTTGATTCGATCAGTACAAAGTCGAATCAAAGTCATGTTCAGAAACAGAAAATAAGATTTATTCATCAATTTTTGCAAAGTAAAATAAAATGGATAGATAGATGTACATGTAGATTTGTGTGACAAGTGGGAAAATTACAGACGGACAAACTTGTGAACAAGTGAACAAAATGATTCAAGTTTTGCTCATTTCCGCCCCTAACGGGTTGGTCACAAGAATTCACGTCCCCCCTTTCAAAAGGCTTGACTGTGAGTTGTCGAAGATTTGGTAAGATTCTTGTAAAAACTCGACAAAATTGGTTCCCGTCAAATTGATTATCATCATTATATAGGACATTGAAACGAATAAGACATTCCACCGAATTTGTGCTCTGGTTCGATGCAGAATTGGTTCGATAGCCAGATTTGCAACTTGGGGAAATAATTTCGTCAAAAGTACACAAAAATCGCTTGAAAGTGAAATTCGAATTTCCTTATCGGGATAGATTTCACTCTGAAAACAGCACAATTCTTGAACAAATCCACAATCCATTGAATCGATCGGAAAAAAGAGATGAAATGTAGCGTGAATAAGTGAATCTCACAATAAGAATCGATCTCTTCTCACAACAAATGTCCTCAACTGTCGCCATCCATCTTGTGCACACGCGTCGAATATCAATCAACTTGTTCATTTGCAGTTTGACCATAATTTTTCGCAGAATTTCGTTTGGCAGATCGTTGATCATCTTGTCCTGGATCGTCATTTTCAGTCCAAACAAATTGACCAAGTCATTTGCCATTTTAGATCGAATTTGAGGCTTATTTGAATCGAGAATGCCTATGTAACGCAAAAAACAGAAAAGTCACAAAATGTCCAAATAAAGGAGGAAATGAATCTAAATCTAAATGTAGATTGCCAGTCATTTTAACCTAAAAAGGCAATCATGAAAAGTTGTGAGCACACAAGTCAATCTACCAATAATAAAACAAAGTCGTGTTCTGAAAACAGATTTATTATTATTCATCAACATTTACAAAAGATCAGTAATAAGAATAATTTGAATTGTGTTTGAATGACATTTAAATCCTGAAGATGGAAATACACTTTGCACTGATGATTTGATCGCCTTGTTAGTTCATCAAACGCACAATCGAACTGTCCACTTCCACATTGAATGAACGCAAATGGACAAATTGATTCAAATGGGTCTCGAGCAGATTTCCAATCTCTGGGTATGTTTCGCTTTTGACAGTCAATTTGACGACATTGGGAAGAATGGTCGAAAGAATTCGGCTAAACAGAGGAACATCGTAATTCGCTGGCAAAGTAAGCTGCACGTGTCGACCATTCACAAAAGTAAAATCCACCAACGAAAAGGTTCGAATGTTGAGCAGTGGCGTCAGTTTAGCAACATCAAGTGTGGTCAGCTTAATTTTGGTGCGATCAATTCGTAACTCACTCAAATGAGTCAATCGAGCCAAATTTGCAATCATTTCGGTGGTGAACTAAAATAAAAAATAAATTAAATCACTAATAGAAACACTCCAACAATCTTACCTTACAACCACAAACATCAATTCGTAAACTTTGCAATGAAGAAAAATGTTCACAAATGAACGACAACACTCGAGGATCAAATGCAGATAAACTCAATCGTACGAGATTGCGAACAAATTGAGCATTGAGTCGTAGCCAAATAGTGATCACTTCAATATCAACACAACCGCGATTAAATCCCAAACTGCAAAGTCCTTCACCAAAGAATGGCACAATCTCGTCAATATCATAACTCCGTGTAGACAAATGTTCAAGTCGCGCCAAGGTTGGTGACAGCTCTTTCATAAATGGAAAAAAGGTCAAATCAAGTCGCTTTAGATTGGTCATTTGGTTGAGCTGAGCATAAAGATCGTTGCTACTTTGATTTTGATTTGAGAACTTGAACAGCGACAGAGTTGATAAAGTTGACGACCACTGACTGAGCATTGAGGTAAATTCGGGGAAGGGATACTTGACATCCTCGATGATATAGAATTGCTCTACATTTGGAAATAGTTTCGGGAGAAGGGTGCAAAGATGGCCAGACAAGGGAATTTGATAACCATGATAATTTTGCAGTTCATTGTATTTGAGTTGTATGAAGACAAAGTCGGTGCTCAACTTGAGGTGACCATTTATTTGTGCGCACAATATCGACAGATATACCTTGTCCCATCGTCGTCCAATCATCAAACACTTTTTGTCCTTGCAAATGTCCTCGATCACCACCTTCCACCTGTTGTCCACCAGTCTGAGTCGAATCAGGTGGTGTGCCTGCACTCGGCGCAGAATTGCTCGTAACAATTCGTTTGGTAATTTGTTGAAGGAACGAGGTCGTGACTGTCCACCAATTTCGAGTTGTGCCAAGGCATCCACGAGATTCGGCTTGACATTACGCGAATGCATGTTGTTGTGTATTGCTGTAATCAAAATGGTCAAATACATACACAAATACATTTGCTTGTCATATTATAACTTACCAAGTACAGCACAGGAGGTGAACTCAAAACGGGCAAACAAACCTAGTTTGGTCAAGAAGAGCAAACAAATAAAGCACCACACAAAGCACAACCAAAACACGAGTGCGAGTGACACTCACAGACACATGCCACAACACAACACAACAGCTTGGGGCCGTTCACATAGGACGAACCGCTGAAAAGTAGTTAAAATTATCATTTTCAGAGAAAGTATTACTATTTGTTTTTGGAACTTTTTTTATTGAAAAAATTATTTTGCCCGTTTTGAGTTCACCTCCTGTGCTGTACTTGGTAAGTTATAATATGACAACCAAATGTATTTGTGTATGTATTTGACCATTTTGATTACAGCAATACACAACAACATGGATTCGCGTAATGTCAAGCCGAATCTCGTGGATGCCTTGGCACAACTCGAAATTGGTGGACAGTCACGACCTCGTTCCTTCAACAAATTACCAAACGAATTGTTACGAGCAATCCTGCGCCGAGTGCAGGCACACCACCTGATTCGACTCAGACTGGTGGACATGCGGTGGAAGGTGGTGATCGAGGACATTTGGAGGAGCAAAATGTGTTTGATGATTGGACGACTTTGGGACAAGGACTATTTATCGGAATTGTGCGCACAATTTAATGGTCACCTCAAATTGAGCCCCGATTTTGTGTTCATACAACTCAAATACAATGGATGCGATTGTGATATTACCTTGTCACGCCACCTTTGCACCCTTCTCCCGAAACTATTTCCCAACATAGAGCAATTGTATATCATCGAGGATGTCAAGTATCCTTCCACCGAATTCACCTCAATGCTCAGTCAGTGGTCGTCAACTTTATCGACTCTGTCGCTGATCAAGTTACCAAACCAAAATCATTTCAGCGATCTTTTTGCTCAGCTCAACCAAATGACCAATCTAAAGCGACTTGATTTGGCCTATATTCTTCTATCCATAGAAGAATTGGCTCCAACATTTGCACGACTTGAACATTTCTCTACATGGAGTCCTTATGTTATTAACGAGATTGTGCCATTCTTTGGAGAAGGATTTTGCAGTTTAGGATTCAATTACGGTTGGGTTGATATTGAAGAAACCACTAACTGGTCACGACTCAATGCTCAATTTGTTCGCAATCTCGTACGATTGAGTTTATGTGCATTTGATCCTCGAGTGTTGTCGTTCATTTGTGAACAGTTTACTTCATTGAAAATGTTACGAATTGATGTTCGTGGTTGTGAGGTAAGATTGTTGGCGTGTTTCTATTAGTGATTTAATTTATTTTCTTTTTTAGTTCACCACCGAAATGTTTGCAAATTTGGCTCGATTGACTCATTTGAGTGAGTTACGAATTGATGGGACCCATATTGACTTGGCCACTCTTGATGTTGCAAAACTGAAGCCACTGTCCAGCATTCGAACCTTTTCGTTGAAGGATTTTACTTTTGTGAATGGTCGACGCGTGCAGTGTACTTTGCCAGCGAATTACGATGTTTCTCAGTTTAGCCGAATTCTTTCGACCATTCTTCCTAATGTCACCAAATTGACTGTCGAAAGCGAAACATACCCAGAGATTGGAAATCTGTTCGAGGCCCATTTGAATCGCTTTGTCCATTTGCGTTCGTTCAATGTGGAACTGGACAGTTCGATTGTGCGTTTGATGAACTAACAAGGAGAACAAATCATCAGTGCAAAGTGTATTACCATCTTCAGGATTTAAATTTCAATGAACACAATTCAAATAATTTGTATATGTTGATGAATAATAATAAATCTGTTTTCTATTTCTGAACATTACTTTGAATCAACTTTTTGACCGATTGAATCAAACCACAATTTCCTCAGTCCAAAATAATACGTTTTTAATAAATAAATAAATAAATCGTTTTTTGGCAGCAATTGAACTTTTGCCACATTTTCATATGTTTGGTGTGCCAACTGTTCTCCATATTGATGAGAATTCAAATTTCTCGGGATTAAGATCCAAAGATAGAATTACTGAAGTTTTATTTGATTTTTTCAAGAAACAAAATGATTCACAATATGAATATAGTCACACATGTGGTATAATAATATGCGGTGGGATTTCAAGAGCAATTATGAAAACTGATAAATTTTGCTATTTGTTCGACTCGCATGCAGTTGTAGATGAGAAAGGAAATTCCACGAACAAATCAAAATTAGAAAGAGCGGCCTTGTTTAGGTTTGAATCAGTAACAGATTTGGCATCCAAATTGTGGTCCATGATAGGCCCGAGTGTCCAATTATCAGATAATCATGACAAACCAAACCTCTACAATGAATTGAGAAGACACACATTTGAAATATATCCTGTTGATTGTTCATTTGTACAAACAAATGATCCAAATTATCGTTTTATCGGTGAATATGATCATAATGAACAAGAAAGTGATGATCAATTTTTTGAAAATACTCAATGGGATGAGCAAGGAAGTGTCCATGTCAACGAATGTCCATCGATCATCGAAAGTAATCATCTAAATGAGAAATGTAATTTAAGTGACGAGTCTGACTCGCATGAAACAATGTCTGCATACTCACTGCCTCATTCTCCCAGCTCTAATAACGGCCACGGTTCACTAGAGTTAGTAGATCTTCAGTTTGAACTCTCCACATATCCAAAACACTTCCAAACTCCATCAATCAGTAGTAGCACTGCTAGAATACAAGAATCTTTGTATGATGATTCCCAACCTTTGGAGACAATCCATGGCAATGAATTTTACTTATATGACAACCATCACTTCACATTCGTAAAAGAAAGCGCATCTTCTCGTCAATATCAATGTAGGTATAATCCAACACAAAAATGCAAGATGCGTGTTCGTTGGGATAAAAACCGCCTCACACACTTCGCCTCAAACAGTCAAACAAATCCACCTCGACATACTTGCACTCCAAATCCAAATGATAATGTCAAACGTAAAATTCACAAATTTGTTAAGAAAATGGCTAATTCTGATAGAAAAATAAGGCCAGCCACAGTCTATTCAAAAGTCAACATAATCAAACCAGGTTCATTAAGTGGCTCAATATCGAGAGAATCTATTCGGAAAATGGTTCAGCGAGAACACAAAAGTGAACTTCCTGAATATCCAAAATTCGTAGGCTTGCTAGACATGACAATACCAGAATTTTACAAAGTAAGTATGAACTCGAGGTTGTAAAATTGGCATTGCACATTCGCATTGACGTTACAAGTTGATAAATTCATTGCCGTGGCTCATTTCCAATGGAAAGCATTGCAAGGCAACTCAATTTGTTCAATTGACTTGATACATTCGCATTGACAAAGCATTGGAGTTACAATTTGACAGATCCATTGCCGTCAAATGACATATTCTAAATTTTGCTAATAATTGATTTCATTTAGAAAACATTTCAAAAAGAAAATTTCTTAATCTATGATTCAGCCGATACCGAACCAAGTGACACACGGAGAATAGTCATTTTCGCTACCAATGCTTTCCTTTATAAGCTAGCAACAGGAAAAGTAGTTCACGGTGATGGAACATTTGATTGTGTTCCTTTCCCATTTGAGCAGTTATATACCTATCACGCATTCGATCAGATTCTATCCATCCCGCTAGTGTATTGTTTGATGACACAAAAGGATGAAGTTTCATATAACAGAATTAATGAGATCTTAAAATATGAAATATTCAAAAGATTTGGCATTGAATTTTGCCCAGAAGTGTTCCATACTGACTATGAAATTCAAATGCACAATTCAATTCGTAAAAATTTTCCAGATTGTAGATTAGACGGTTGTAACTTTCATCATGGAGACTGCCTTATCAGACATATTAACTTGAAGTTGAAGTCGCTTTATGAAACATGTCCTGAATTTGCACACAAATTTAGGGCATTCTTTGCTTTTCAATATTTGCATCCAAATTATATTCCTCAAACATTGGCATATTTGGTAGAAACGAAATTTTTCTTTGCATATGACAAACTAGAATTAACGCAAGAAAACATTGCAAACATTGAACATTTTCTTGTGTATTTTGCAGACACTTGGGTAGGCATCTCTTGGAATAAACAAATGCAATTTTCAAAGAAAAAGCCGCTGTTTGGCGTAGGAATGTGGAATAAATATTATCAAACGCTCAACGCTGAAAGATTAAATAATAATTCAACTGAAGCATGGCACTCTGGATTTACAAAATTTGTTGGCATATCACATCCTGCAATTCAATGTTTCATTATAGATATGTTGTACCATCAAAATGATAACGAGTCATTGATGAATGACGCAAAGCGAGGAGAATACAGAGGTTATGTTGAAAGCAAAGAAATGAACCAAATTCGCAAAATTATGACCGAATTCGCAAAAACACCAGATAATGAAAAAGATTATAAACATTTTCTTTTGACAATTGGAGCTTTGACAAGACACAAAAAAATGGCTAAACGCATAAAGGCAAAAAATCCGGCAAAAAAAGTCACAAAAGCCAAAAATCGAAAATGAAACTACATTTGAATATTTTGATCATTTAGTGTCAATTGTAATTATTTAATTTCTGAAATATCTTTTCATGTATTCAATCTGTAACGATTTAGATATTAATTATTATGCAATAGTGCGTCTGAAAATACAAACTGTTAATAAATACAAATTGCCGGCAATTGTAGACATCAACGAAGTGAACATGAATTTGTTTGAACATTTGAGCCAAATAAATTTAGGTTCACGATTTGTCGAGTGGCTTGTGTCACTATTTAATAGATCTGCACAAGTTTTGCCACGATAGCATTCATGTAAAGTTCCAATAGTTCAAATTCATTGCTTGGTTGGTCACTCTTTAAAGGAGACTGAAATTGCAGTGTTGTTAATCACCAAACCACTTGCTGGTGGAAATGACATTCAAATATTAATCATTATTAATAATTAAGATTGGCAGTTAAATAAGGCTGACAAGTTTTCTGCAGGATAGATTTTGCTTTTGATCGCATTCAGGGTTTAAAGGTCGCAATGCAATCATAGTGATCATATTTTGGAGAATGGTGGACAGCGAGCAGTCGAATTTTTTGAATGACAAACTTAATCAACATTAATCGAATACTTTCTTGTCAGTATCGATCGATAAAGCGATTATAATGACCACTTGGTACAGCTATTTGACTTTTTTGTCTTCGGTCTGAGAGTCATTCTTGAGTACAAAAGCGAATTAATTCAAATGTAAATTGACAAACATGTGACACAGACCGTATAAAAATGTAAACACTAATCAGTTCATAGCTATGTATGTGGAAATAGCCTGGGCCATGTTGTTTCAGTGACAGTTTCACTCGGTATCGCACCGCACAAAGTAAAATGTCGTCAACTAAGTGTGAAAAATGTCTTAAGGTTATTCAGGATTCAGGAGGATCCAAGAGCAACTTTATTCGACACGTCAAGCAATGTGTCGAACAAATCAAGGAAGCTTGCCCGAATGAATGGTGTGACAAAATGATGCGCCACGACAACATCAAATCACACTTGATAACGTGCCGTCGCA
>JAKIJQ010000234.1:167500-218321 GCA_023373905.1 Rhizoglyphus robini | reverse complement strand
GATCGTGCCACTTAGCCCAAATGGCACATTACGGACAAGATTTAGATTGGGCAGCGATTCGTTGGCGATACGATGTGGAATCTGGCGAGGGCTCGAATGCTGGCCAAAGTACTGTGCAGGATTAAAGCCACTTGGCTCATTTGGATTGCGGTTCACACTCGGCTGTGCAGCGCCTTGTTGCGAAGTCGCTCGACTTGTCACCCGAACAGGCATAGGCTCAGCAATTGTGCCAAATGTTTGCCAATCAGGTGGGTGATTACCTCGACTTGAACCTTGCCAAAAACTGGGCAATACTGCCAAACCTCTTCCTTGTGCTGTTGGGTTACAAGTGCTCCCGGCTGGTTGGCTCATTGGCCCTGAAGGCGCCACACTTTGTGTACTGTATGTGGACAATAATGTTAGTCGAATGGTGCAATTGACTATTTGGGATTTTGTACCTCAGTGCCCGAGTGTGGGTAATTACGCTTGTTCGGACATAATTTGGAGCACTCAGATTAGCAAATGGCATTGCCACCGAACCAGCGCTTCTCGATGATGAAGGTACATGACTATTATTATTACAATGAAAACATATAATATGTAAATCAATCGAATTGAACTGAGTAATATGTCTCTACTACCTGGGCAAAATAGGCGGTCTCCATGGACGATTCACGGGACCACGATTGATTGTGATTGACCCTTGTGCTTGTCGCCATAACATGTCGGCATATATTGGAGCAATTGGTCGAAGTTGGACAGACGATGCGACTGAGGATGTGCTGGTTGTGGTTGTGGTTGTTGTTGCCACTGAAGCCAGATATTAAAAGTCAGTTAAACATGTAATGTAAAGAAATGTACAATTCACGCAATCGAGTAAACGATTGTACATTGGAAATCGACTGTCCTGTGTTGAACATCGCTCACACACTGTCACATAATCTCGACTCCATCACATCAAACGTCAGTCATACAAGTTCAGCTCTCTCTCTCTCTCTCTCTCTCTCTCTCCAATGAACTGCAAATGAAATGTAAAGTAAAGTGCACAATACCTTTAGGTTCGTCAGACTCAGAGGTCGAATCCAAGTTCGACTGTGCGCGGTTTCGCTTCATTGTTGTTGCAATTGAATACGAAAATGTGAAGGCGAAGTGAAAGTTAGAAAAGCGAACACAACACAACACAAAACGAACGAAAGTGACAATGAACAGAACAGAACAGCAAAATTCTTAGAATGAACACCACTAGAGGGAGATAGAGGTGATGTCAATATCATAAAACTACTAAAACGAACCAACGAACAAACAAACAAACAAACACGCAAACTCAAACTGCAAAATGCAATTGAGAGACGAAGGGTTCAGAGGTCACCAAGGTGGACGAGTGTGTGCTGTGAGATGGGATACGCGAAGGAAGAAGAACAACAACAAGACCACTCACTCAAACCAATCGAAACACGACTTCATTAGGGCGCACTAGACCAGTAGAGTCATGAGACGCAAGGTGCACACACACACACACACACACACACACACACACACACACACACACACACACACACACACACACACACACACACACACACACACACACACACACACACACACACACACACACACACGCACACACAAATATGAATTAAAATGAAGTGGAGAGAGACTCGATCCCTGAGTGATGGCTAACTTGTGAGGGTGATGATGATAGCGAGCTACACTCGACCAGCACTGAACAGAAGGATAGAGAGAAAGAGAGCTAATAAGGAGAGCAGCCAGTTGCATTGCTATTATATAACTCTGTTCATATTCATATCTGCTATCTTCATCACCTTTGCTGCTGGCAGTCTAGTTCTCAATCAGATATGCAAATGTGCGGACAGTGTGACTCACTGTGCAATGCTTCATTTGATTACTGATGGACAGACAAACTCGTTCAGCCCATTTATGAGGGTACGACTATCGACAATCATCACCGCACAATCTCAGTAGTGAAAAGTAAAAGTAGTAGATAATGCAAATCGAATGGTCTTTTCTAGTGAGTTAGCTAACAAACTGGAGTAATACAAAAAAAAGTCGACTTTTTGTCTATTTTATCTTATTTTAATTTGCTCGATCCCTGGCCGCTCTCTCTCTCTCTTTCTCTCTCTCTCTCTCTCTCTCTCTCTCTCTCCCTCTCTCTCTACATGATGATGATGATTATGATTTCTATTCGACATAATACTAAACATTCAGACTGAAATGACTAATTTGAGTGTTCCATATACAGAATGTTACGTACGTTAGATTCAGTTACACAGACACACACTCGGTCTGTATGGTCACTTTTGTGTTTAATTGTTTAATGGCTCGTGTCTTGGCTTTTGTGTGTGCCAATCTCAGCGAGTCCAAACGAATTTACAGTCGAAATCGAGTCTGTCTGCTCTGTTCGTTCGTTTGTTCGTTCTCGCACTCGTCTGTCAGAAGCTGCAGTGGTCGCTCGGTGACTACGCGAGGGTCGACTAGAGTGAACTTGTTTGCTTGTGTGGCTGCTTTGCGTACTACCAACGATGATGATGACGACCTCGTTCGCCCAATGGCTTCGATCAGTGTCTGACTCTCTGTGTGTGAGTGCGTTCGGTTCAAACACAAACTCGCACACACACACAACTGCCAGTGTCTTTTTTCTTTTGCCAGTGTGTGCGCAGACTTACCTGTCTATTATATTACCTATGCACACAGGTAAAAAACAATTGAAGAACACACCGGAAACACACAAAAGCACCCCAAAAAATAGGCACAATTTTTTTTCGCTCTCTCTCTCTCTCCCCTCAAATCGATCAAACCATTGATTAGAATATATAGGATGTATATTTGATACGCGTGTTGATTATTATTAAGTGTGCGTGTTATGCGAAACAAATCTGGCAATCAAATTGATTATCACTGTTAATATGCATCACTAATTACGAGCGATAAAACATTACGTTGTTGTAGCGAAAAAACTCGCCGACGCGAACACACACACGAACATGACTCGTAATGTGTCTGTGTTTGGAGTTACTCTGTCTCGTGACATGATATTTGTTGTTGTGTCTATTTACGCTCACTCACACTGAGGCATTGCAAAGAGAGACAAAACAAATTTCAAACCGAGCTCGACGAGTAGATATTAATTATGATAACATTACACTCAGGCACGGGCACTCACTCGGACGGTCTCGTGAGCTTGTTTGTGTGTTTAGTGGTCTCGTGTCTCGTGTCTCGTTATTTTGTTGTGTCTATTTGTGGTCGAACAGACAAAACATTTGTACCACCGATCTCATCTCGAGTCTATCGTGCCTGCATGTGCGTTCGCCTCTCTCATTTCGGACCTTCAAGGGTAATAGAAGTCATAACGCAATGACAGACACACAGACATGCATGCACTCTCACCGGGCGAATTCCCACAAGCACACACACAAATGCTCTCTCTCTCTCTCTCTCTCTCATTCATTCATTCACTCTCGCTCTCACTCAGTCACTCACTTAAACTCACTCTAAATATCTCGCTCAATGTTTTATAAATATGATTAAGCTAAATTCACTTGTCCATTCAGGCTAATGAGGCAGTTTGTTATTTATACATACACGTTAAGTGAGACTAATATCCCAATAATAATCAATTAGATTATGGCTATTCACAACAGACAAATTGAGCGACTAGGTGACGTCGTTGTGCCATTGCGAACAAATACACAAATGCACATTATTGACTCAATGTACTACTACTGCACATTGCACACTGCACACACAGACACACACAGACAAACAGACAGACACACGACATAACACACAACACACAACACAACGAACAAAACGACCAAACGAACAGGCGCGCGCGATTACTCTCATGGATGGCCTGTGTGTTTGTTATTAGCTGTGGCACGAGCCATTTAGTTTGCTTTGTAAATATCATTTTTTGGGGTCAAAACAAAAGGAACATCAAACAAACAGACAAACGGACACAAAGAAGGGTACCACTGACAAATTGACTAACTCTTGTATATACACAAATAATGATAATAACAAAATATATATAAAGTACAACTGCAGCTAGCGAGGTAAACTTGTATGTATGTGTGTGTGTGTGTGCGCTGTCCAGAGTTGGCTCGGTGGAAAGAGAGGAGAGAGCCGATTGGCACTGTGCACTGACTTGAAACTACACTGTGCACAGGTATCTATCGATCTACTTTTGCCAATAGAAGTGACCTTAACTCACCTTGATGGCCTCTTGACTGACCAATCAGATTGACTATTCGGACAAATGGCCATCGTGATTGGACAAAATGGCTTCTTGTCTGGGCTTGCTATGTTGAGTGTACACTGTACAGTCGACTCGACTGAACGGACGACCATCATCGTCTGATCGGCTTGTGAATGCGTTAGTCCGCGTTTGTGTGTGCGTGTGTGTCTGTATGTGTGTGGCCAATATTGTTAGTTGCGTTATGCTCGTTAATGAAATCGAGTTCGCGCTACGCTCCATCAATCAAGCATCAATCTCGCTGCATCGATAAATATGTCAATAAGTCATTTTTAGGCCGATTTTGTTCGATTTTTTTTCTGCACACAATGTACAACATTATGCACAACATTACATGGACGCCTGTGTGCGTGTGTGCACCCATTCGAGTGTACATTATATATCATAGGAGGCATACTTTAGTCGTCTTCTCTTTCGTCTTGTCGCTGCTCTCTTCTTGTGATTGGGCGCCAGTCACCCCACTGGGCGTCGTACTTTCTTAATACATAAGACGTCTGCTCCGTATCTCTCTCTCTCTCTCTCTCTCTCTCTCTCTCTCTCTCTCTCTCTCTCTCTCTCTCTCTCTCTCTCTCTCTCTCTCTCTCTCTCTCTCTCTCTCTCTCTCTCTCTCTCTCTCACTTGATGCGGCTTGTGATCGCGTGATCGCCTTCAATAAAACTATAACTCTTACAAGATGCATTTAATGGTTTATTAAGGTAAATCATATTTTGTGTTGGACAATTATTGCGTTTATTGCTGATTCACGGTTGTGTGGTGTGTGTGTGTGTGTGTGTGTGTATGTGCTGGTGTGAACGTTAAAATAAATAATAATAAATCAAGCAAACGAAAGTGCATTTAAGCACACACCACAAAGGTGACTGTATTCGGTTTTTTTTTTTAATTATATTTATGAAGCAACCGCTTTCGCTTGCGCATTTAAGCGGCACAATAATATCGGATTACAAAGAAAAATTCATGAACAGGAAAATTAAGGTAACATATTTACAATTATTATACAGGCAGTAAAACTAACGCTGCGACTCCCAAAAGAGAAGCAACTTGTGGATTGATTTGAGGTAGTCAGAGTAAATTTCGTAGTCTGATTGAGATTGGAATGGTGAATTGAGATCGATGTGATTAAGTGATGATCTTAACGCTGCAGTAGACTGTATTCGGTTAATCATAGTCAATAGTGATATACGCTACAACACCAGTGTTGTTGTATAATTCAAAGACAAGTTGGCCCACGGGTTCTGGTTGTTCCGCCTCAATCTCTGCATCTACAAGAAAGGCAACAAATCAAATTGAATTGAATACATTCCAACAGAATTTAGTTTTCCTTACCGGCTTCGGCGAATAATGCCATTATAGTTGGATTATTAGCGGGATCATTCCGAGGATCTGGTACTGGGCGAGGAGCAGGCTCAACAGGCTCAACATGCTCCACATGCTCCACAGGCTCCACAGGCTCAACATGCTCAACATGTTCCATAGGCTCCACAGGCTCCCCAGGCTCCACAAGCTCCACAGGCTCAACAGCAGCAGCATCAACAGCATCAACTTGGGCACCCACTGGTTGCTGCACCTCAGCAGGCACTTCCTGGACACCAATTCCATCCACTTGATCAACATAGGCTTGAAGCCGTGCTCCTAACTGTTCACCCAACTGACGGTAATGTTCTTCTACCATCGGTTGCCGAACATATTCCCCATCTAGTACACACACACAATACACACATTGAATACACTAAATTACACTACACGTGAGTTGTGTTGTAACACTTACCAGACGATGTCGAAGCAGCAGCAGAAGAAGCCGAAGCTGAATTAGCCGGAGAAATTGAATCCGAACTGTTGTGATGAGGTGTCGGGGTGCCAGTTGATGGAGTGCGATCTGCATCATCACGGTCTGGTTGTTGGTTGAGGTCCATCTTTCTACTTGTGATGGTGTTGATGATGGTCACTTGAAATTGAATGAGAAGAAGGCACACAACGCTTGGTTTGGTGATGGTGTGTGTGTGTCGAATGTACGACTTCAGTGCTGTAGACTATCACGAGTCCACTGTGTGAGTGAGAGCCGATCGAGTGAGTGAGTGAGCGTACACCTACAGTGAGTAGTGTGACTATGACCACTTGACTGATTCGATACGACGATGATGGAGAGAAGAGGAGCACAGTGATGAGTGAGTTGATATACATTCACAGCAGGAGGGCAGGATCAACGACGGTAGAAGAGACAGGTGACTCACACACAGGTAGTCCACATTCGTTGTGCTACTAGATGCTTGTAGTAGGGTCATCTCTTGCACATAGATGTGATGATCACGGACAAAGGGTAAGGATAGGTGAGAGGCATGCATCGATGCATCAGTGCACGCACCTACGATTACACAATGAGAGGCCTGTGGTTTCGTTTGTTTGTCTGTCTCTTTCTGGCCAAGTGATGGTAAGCGGCTACAAGTGCGCTCGTCGTGGTCGTCGTCGTCGTCGTCGTCATCAATGCCTGCCAGTCGCGCTCTCTGTGTGTTTTCTCCTCTCGCACTCGGTGTGATCTAATTAGTGTTCGTTGTCTGCCCGAGTCATCCATTTCATGCAGACACACGGCGATTTCATTTGTTCAGTTGTGTTGTCTGTTGTCTCTCGCTTGGTGTGTTCTCGAGCTTGACTCAATAAGTCGGACACTAACTCTCAGTGTTTTCTCTGTGTATGTTTGTGTGTGTATTCGTACAATGTTATCCTGCACTACATGACTCATTTGTTCATCTATTCATCCGAGTGTTGTTGTGCTTGTTTGATCTTCTGTTTCGCGTTTTCTTGAACTACTAATTCGTGTCGGGTTGGTTTGCCTCATCGTACTCGCACTCCACCAAACACTACAACCACTCAACAATCATGTCTATCTTTTGTACTGCATTCGATCGATTGTCCAATCTTTGGGCTTCGATTAGAGGCTATTTCAACGCTGATTTGATACAATACATACAGCTCGATCATATCTGGTCCATTCCACTGTCGGAACGTACATATGAATTTGTGCTGACTCAGTATGAGAGTGAACTACGTTCGAGTCTTGCTATTGAAACATTTACAGACATATCCGTTGGACGAGGGGGTTTCGGGCAGGTGTTTGCGGCTTTGGAGAAGAGTTCTGATGATGATTACACAAAGTGTGCATTAAAAGTGCAGTCCAATATTTACCGTGCCGAAAAAAATCGACCAGGTTGGTATACAGACTCACAGAATGAAGTCAAGTTCTTGAAAGCTGTGCAGAATCATCCAAATGTGATCAAATACCTTGACCACTTGTTCCTGAACGAGCCAACCGTTGAGAAACCTAACATTGCCACTCACTTGGTGATCAAAACTGAATACATGAAAATGTCACTCAAGGACCTACTGCGATTGCACGTCTCCAAACTTTCGTTCAAGGAGAGTGTTCATTTGGCTAAACAGCTCGCGACTACTGTCGAGTTCATTCACTCCAAGTGCATTTGTCATCACGACCTCAATAGTAATAATCTGCTAATCAACTACGAACCAAACAATCCAGAGAAGGAAGCTCAATTGATGAGTCTTCCATTTAAGATTATTGACTTTGGTCTTGCCAAGCAATACGAGTCGAGATCAATTGAGGACTTACTCGAAAGGGCATTCTTCAGAGGTACATATACGTTCAAGCCCAAGGAAAAGCACACAAAAGTACCATACAACCCGTACATTTCGGACTCCTACTCGTTGGGCGCCACCTTGGCACAGGCAATCATGGGAATCGATGAGCAGAATAGATTCACGGAGAAGCCAATCAACTATTACTATGATCAGTTTGTCCTTTACACTCGAAAGTTGGTATTGGAAGGCAGCGTGGACCAGGAGCAGATTGACTTTCATGAGTTGACTCTGCAATTGCTGTCTCCGGATCCTACGATGAGAATCTCGGTTGGGGAGTTCGCCCGCCGAATCGCACACTTGTGAGTGCATTTGTGATTGGTCTTTGTGAGTGTGTCTCCTTGGCCAACGCAGAACGCACTAATATACTTCACATTTCCTGCACACGAAGACACAACAACAAGAACATTACACTAATGTACACAAACCATGACACACACACAACACAACAACAACACATACAAACACACACAGTTTTCGCACACCTACACTTATACTGTCCATTCGAATCAACTTCAATTCCTGTCTATTACAATTCATTCCTTACAGCTAAATTATTTTTGTATTTTTCAATAAAGAGTTTTACTAATTCAATGAACTAAAGCGTTGATCATTGCATAATCATCATTATCGTCGATCGACATCTCTCTCTCTCTCTCTCTCTCTCTCTCTCTCTCTCTCTCTCTCTCTCTCTCTCTCTCTCTCTCTCTCTCTCTCTCTCTCTCTCTCCCTCTCTCTCTCCCTCTCTCACTCACTCACTCTTCTTCTTCTACTTTTTTCTTTCTCTCTCTCTCTCTCTCTCTCTCTCTCTCTCTCGCCATTGGTGAGCTTGTCATCATCGTCTGGTGTGTTGTGTGTGTGTGTGTGTGTGTGTTGGTTTGATTGAGATTGTTGTCAAGTGGACCACATTTAGCTGGAACGGCAGATGATCAGGTTTGTGCACCGAACACAGACTTTTGTTTGTTTGTGTGCGAAGGCTTGTGGTGGTCGCCTACGATGATGGTGCCATTCAACTGGTTGACTAATGATGACATTTAGTGTCATTCGGTGCTCAACAAATGTTCTTTGTTGAGACCTTTAGAATTGGTGACTTGGGCGCAACACCAATAATCATCATAATATTCATCATCATCATCGTCGATCGATCTATTTATCACAGATCGCTTTCGCTCTCGTTTGACGTTGTGTGTTGTCATCATCGTGTGCTGTCATGTTGTACTTGTGTATAGCGAATGTGTATGGAGTCGACTTGAGACTATGAGAGTGAGAGAGATGATTGTGTGATGTTTTCGATGTTGTTGTCCATTCAATTCCACTTTATTGTTACTACGGGGGGTGATGATCATTATGATGATGATAATGATTGGTGGCAATTCAACTAAAGATGACATTTTTGTGTTGCTTGTGTCCAACAAATGTGCACCGTGGAAACCTTGAGAAACAGAGGTTGAACCCTATCGAAAGAAAGGGAATGAGTGAGAGAGAGAGGGAGAGAGAGAGAGAGAGAGAGAGAGAGTGAGAGAGAGAGGGAGAGAGATCGCAAAATCGCTTGCTTGTTAGGGGATTTATGGTTTGTGTGCCTGTGAGTGTGCCTCCTTGGTCAACGCAGATTGCACTAATATTCTTCACATTTTTTGCACACGAAGACACAATAACAAGAACATTACAATTACACCAATGTACACAAACCATATACGACACAACACAACACCACACACCACATACAAGCGCACACAGGGTAATGTTCCTTCCAATGGACGAGCACTTACGTTGGTCAAAACGAAAGATGCAGGCAGACTTGTTATGTGACGCTGTGTGTGACTCTCTGTTTGAATGTCCATTTAGTCAGTCGTTGTTGGAGTCCGGTCTAACAGTGCCACGACTAATCACCGAAGGAGCCAGTTCGAGGCACACGTACTAGCACCATCAGAATACTATTATATGGTAAAATGGCTTCATTTGTCACAAAATCATTTATTAGTGCGGGCGCGAAATCTGATTGAGTGCCAATCGGGTTTGGATTTATGATTAGTGTGCCTGAGTGAGTGTGTGCTTGGCCAAAAAGAACTCACCAATACAATACCAATTCTCTGTACACGTAGAGGCAATAACAACAAGATGACCGAATACACACAAACATATCAAACAACACAATAACGACAACACAAATGTGCACACACACACACACACACACTGGTTCATTGTACTACCTTACGTTAAAATCTACTACTAATTCCATTCTATTCTACAATTCATTCCTTACTGCTCAATTATTTCTATCATTTCCAATAAAGAAGTTGACTAATTTAATGAACCAAAGATTGATCAATGCATTTGATTGCAATCGTCGATTGATCAATCTATCACGAGTCACGCACTCGTCGGTGTTGTATGTCATCATCATCGTGTGTATCATCATTTTGCACTTGTGTACGAGGTTTGAAGTCGACTTGCTTTGTCATGTAGAAGTCTCACAATTGTGATGATGATGCATTCAATAGATCATACCTCAATGCTCAACTTGATCAGAACAATTACATTTGGAGAAATTGAAAGAAAAAGAAACAGATCGATAACGATGAGACTGAGGGGTGCTGTGATTGTATTCGTCATACAGTTCATTCCAGTGGACGAGTTCGTTTCGACCAAACGAAAAGAAACCTTATGCAGACAAACAAGCAAACACACGAATGTGCTTATGTGTTCCATTCAATTATTCACTCAATTTATTAGTAAATTAAGCCCAATTCCTAATGCATTCAATGAAGAGTGTGTTTATATTTATGCACTTTTAGTGAAACTAATCTCCCAATAATAATTTATTATAATATATTTACACCATAAATTGAACGATAAGATTAGCAGTTGTTGGCAGCAGTCGCCAACACACATGCGAACGCATATTGATGGGGACTACAACTGAGAGTGAATTGCACACGCACACAGAAACAGACAAACTCGTGGCTCGGTACTACCGAGTTGGAAGCAGAGGTCAGAGGAGAGTGGCAAACCAAACTGAATGAATTGATCTACATGGAAGTGATTTGTACCTTAACTAACCTTGATTGGCTCTCTACTGACAAATCAGATTGACTATTCGGACAAATGGCCACCGTGATTGGAGAAATAAAAATGTCTGGCTTGGTTTGTTTAGTGGCCCGGCCGACTTGTGAGTGTTCGTTTCCGTGTGTGTGTGTGTGTGTGTGTGTGTGTGTGTGTGTGTGTGTGTGTGTGTGTGTGTGTGTGTGTGTGTGTGTGTGTGTGTGTGTGTGTGTGTGTGTGTGTGTGTGTGTGTGTGTGTGTGTGTGTGTGTGTGTGTGTGTGTGTGTGTGTGTGTGTGTGTGTGTGTGTGTGTGTGTGTGTGTGTGTGTGTGTGTGTGTGTGTGTGTGTGTGTGTGTGTGTGTGTGTGTGTGTGTGTGTGTGTGTGTGTGTGTGTGTGTGTGTGTGTGTGTGTGTGTGTGTGTGTGTGTGTGTGTGTGTGTGTGTGTGTGTGTGTGTGTGTGTGTGTGTGTGTGTGTGTGTGTGTGTGTGTGTGTGTGTGTGTGTGTGTGTGTGTGTGTGTGTGTGTGTGTGTGTGTGTGTGTGTGTGTGGATATCACCTGAATACAGACTGGGCGAGTGTTCTGCTTACCTCAATCAGTTCTCTCGTTTGAATTCATTGACATGTTCAATTCACTTGGATCGATTGAGAGTCCGGACACAGTCAGGCAAAAGCGTAAATGGCATCATATAACCAAATTTGTGTGCAATCGTCGTGTGTGTGTGTGTGTGTGTGTGTGTGTGTGTGTGTGTGTGTGTAATAGAGAGAGAGAGAGAGAGAGAGAGAGAGAGAGAGAGAGAGAGAGAGAGAGAGAGAGTTCGCAAAATCGCACGCTTATAATTGGATTTTTGTTTGGCATGTCTGGATCGGTTTCCTTGGCTAACCAGAACTCACCAATACAATACCCAAATCCCCGTACACGAAAACACAAAAACAAGAAGATAACACGAATGCACACAAACAAATCGCTCAACACAACACAACAACAACAACACAAACGTGCACACACAGACACACACACTCGTGTTCAATGTTCAACCGTCAAATCAAATCTACTTCTAATTCAATTCAATTCTACAATTCATTCCTTAATTTATTTCTATTATTTCGAATAAAGAGGTAGACTAATTTAATTAACCAAACGGTTCATCAATGCATAATGTATTCGTCGATCTATCAATCTATCACAATCTATCACACACTCGTCAGTGTTGTGTGTTGTCATCATCATGTGTATCATCATTTTGCACTTGTGTACGACGTATGGAGTCGACTTGATTTGTCGTGTAGAAGTCTCGCAATTGTGATGATGATGATGCATTCAATAGATAATCATATAATGGTCAACTTGATAAGTGCAATTACACATGGACCGATTGATTAAAAGCAAAAGAAACAGAACGATGGCAATGAGACTCAGGGGTGCGGTACGGTGATGATGTTATTTGGCTAAATTCAATCGGTTCTAATGATGACATTTTGTGTTGTTGGTGTCCAACAAATGCTTCCACTTTTGAGACATTTGGAATATATAACTTTTGATTGAGGAACTAGTAATTGAAGAAATGCAATAATAATGAACTGTGGTACAAGACACACAATAATAACGCGTAGACAGACACAAACAAACGAACAAACAAACAGACAAACAGACATACGAACGCACATTGAGGTAACAGTGCACTGCACTGCACACATACAGAAACAGACTCACTCAAACGTACGGGCGAAATCTCGTGAATGGTCTTGTGTTTGGACGGCACATTTGGGAAACGCAACGATGATAACAAATCACACAAGATACCCAATAATAAGATTGACAAGACAATTCCTTTGTTACAATCATATTTATTAAGAGTCATTGCTCGAGGTACTGGTCGTTTCGGCAGGCCGACAGGCAAGCACGTGTTTTGATTTTTTGTCCTGCAAAAACAAGTGAATTAACCGGATTCATACCTGAAACTATCGTTCCACGACATTTACACTGCTACCATTGTGATCAGCAAATCCAGCAGATCACTCTGGTATGTCGCAGTCTATGGGAGCAAGCAGTGCCTTGGCACAAGAGGCACCGCAAATTGCCTCCACAAGCAAACTCAATACCTCTGGAAGCCAGACCGCTTCTGTTAAGACCCGCAGCAAAACAAAGACGGTGGATGATGTGAGTGATCATGTGACAGACACCGAAAAGTTATTCGAAGACATGAACAAGAAATTTAGTGATGCTTCACTATACCTAGGAAAGCAGAGGAAATCTCCTAATCGCGATCTCATGAGTGCTATGCTCAAAAACATGATGCAACGTTTCGACCAAATTCAAAATCAAGTCCAGCAAGAAAGAAAAGAAAAAGACATCTTAATTAAGGCACTGTCAGCTGAGAATGAAGTACTGAAAAGAGAAGTCCACCGTAAACCATACAATCAGGCTGTGACAGGGGAAGCACAGAAGCCTCCACAAATTGAAAAACACTACCTAAAAAGTTCTCCCTAAAGATAGTGAGGTCGCAAAAGATATTAAAGACTTCAAGCAGACTACAAAGATATTAAAAACGAAAATAAATGCCAAAGAGCTTGGTATTTGTATTGAAGAATACAAACCTTGCGGAGGGAAAGGAATTGTGGTCACCTGTCAACAGGCTTCTGATGTTGAATTACTCAAAAGAGCAATTAATGATAACTGTTGTGAACTCCTCAAACCAGATGAGCATAAAAAACGAAACCCGGTCTTTACCTTTTGGAGATCAGGGAAGGACGAAGCAATTAATTCAGAACAGATCATGGAAAAAATGATCACATTATCCCTCAAAACGGAATAATAAAACTTGAAAAAAGGGAACTCAACACTAAAAATGGGAACGCTATCTACATTATGGAAGTCACCCCTGAAGCCTACCACGCAATCAAAGAGAATGACATGAAACTATTTATGGCGGGGTGAAATAATATCAAACTACGCGAACAGGATCCTTGGACCCAATGCTACAAATGTGGTCGCTTTGGACACAAAACTGCGAAGTGCCGTTACGAAGTGGAGGGGAGAACCTCACGGTGCATCATATGTGCTGAAGACCATGGTCCGGATTCCCAAGGACCGTGCAATAAAGAACCAAGTTGTGGAAATTGTAGTGACCACAACAAATTTGCTGAAAAGAATAAGAACTGGAAAATTTATCAAACCAACCACAGCGCTAACTCGAGAATGTGTCCAATGTTCATCAAAGCGATGAACAACGCTAGGAAAATGGTTAACTATGGCTGCTAAAACAACAACAAATACTACGACCCTCATTCAACAGAATCTTGGAGGACGCACTCTAGCGCTGGACTTATTCAAACTCTTTATTATCAAAAATGACTTTCCTCTTGCCCTAGTGCAAGAACCGTATTTCAACAAGGGGAAAATTCCAAGCACACCAAAACTTAACATATTCTATACTAGTGACAAGCCTCGTGCTGCAATAATTTCACTCAAATCAGTTCCTATCATATTTTTATCTCAACTTAGTAATCGTGATATATGCGTTTGTGAAGCTACCATGGACAACACAAAAATAATATTTATCTCAGTATACTTTTCACCTAATGAAGAAATCTTACAACAAATAGAAACACTCACCACAATACTACAACAACTACAAGGAAAACAGCTAATTATCGGGGGAGATTTCAATGGACATCATTCTTTGTGGGGCTCTGAGAGAACGGATCGTAGAGGCAGAAAAGTGTATGAACTCATTATTAAGAATTTTAACATGAACCTTCTAAATGACGGCAAAGAAGACACCTTCCTTACAAATCGAGCGGGAAGTAAAATTGCAAGCAAAATAGACCTCACGATGACATCACCAAACCTTGTACACAAGGATTGGAAGTGGGGAATAAATGAGGAAGAAATCACGTCAGACCATCAAATGATTGAATTCACATTCTCCACAGCGCACAAATCGATAACCAAAGAAGGGACGAGACGCTGGATGACTGCACGACCAGATTGGACTAAATTTCACCTGGAAACTGTGAAGCGGAAGACAGACTGGGAAAACAAAGTAAAAGGAATATCATCTTATGAAGAAGTTGAGATTGTGACAAATGACCTTTTGGAGGATGTGGTTAGTGTGTGTAACGCAACTTTGCCTAGGATGATTGACGGAAAGGGAAGTGTACCCTATTGGAACGATGAGCTCCAGAGAATGTTGGACGTGGCCTCTTACTCTAAGCGCTGCTATCGTAGAAACAAAGTTTTGCACCTAAAGCCAGATTTTTTCACAAAGTGGCAAAATGACAAGAAAATATTCGAGGAAGCTATGGCTAAGGCAAAGATCGAGGGCTACAAAGCATTTCTGCAAACTCAGGATCGTGAGACAGTATGGACTAAGATATACCGCATATGCAAATCAGTTGAGCAACATGTTCCCCAAACTATCCAGAAAGATGACGGAACACTCACTACGGACGACAAATCCACAGCTGAAAGTTTTCTTCAAAAGTTTTTACCCGATGATAACGAAGCAAACGACACTGATCATCACAAGAATATGAGGACTCTCGCCCGCTGTGGGAAATCGGACACTCCAAATGATGTTCCCTTCGGGAGGGCTGAAATTGGCTCAATAATTGCGAAACTGAATGACAAAAAGTCTCCTGGAATGGATGGAATCACTGGAAACATATTGAAACACCTTTTTAGTGCTGCACCGGGGGTGTTATGTGGACTCTACAATGCTTGTCTCAGATTTTCGTGTTTCTCAACATGGTTCAAGGACCCTATTGTTAGGGCTGTGCCAAAAAACAACGGATATGAACCAAGTTCACCAAGGGCCTGGAGACCAATCAGCCTGATCTCGGTTCCAGGGAAGGTGTTGGAAAAGCTTATGATAGACCGGGTTATGTTCTATCTCAGGTCAAAAGGGCTCTTGGATGACCGACAATATGGATTCACCCCAGAAAGATCTTCCACCGATGCTATAGGTGTGGCGGTGAAATTCGTACAAGACGTTAACACAAAGAAAAGATTTGGGGCTCTTGTCTCTCTTGACATAAGTGGGGCTTTCGACAATGCTTGGTGCCCAGCTATCCTGGTGGGACTCCAGGAATTTGGTGTTCCTCAGAACTTAATTGATCTCTGTAGTGATTACTTCAAAAATCGACGAGCAACAATGAAGATTGCTTCCGCCACGGTTACAAAGCGTGTGACCAGGGGATGCCCCCAGGGATCTACGTGCGGACCTGGACTTTGGAATATACTTTACGATGCTATTCTCAAGCTGCGCCTGACCAAAAACTGCCGAATGCTTACTTTCGCTGATGATGGGCTTCTCCTGGCCGAGGCCGAGAGCTTACAGGAGTTGCGGGAAACTGTAAACGAATCCTTGGAACGAGTCTATGCTTGGGGAAAATCGGTCAAATTGAACTTCAATGAAACGAAAACATATGCCATGCTCATCCACTCAAAACGGACTACACCAAATTTTGAATTGGAAATGAACGGAATAAGGCTGAGAATTGACGAACATATCAAATATCTTGGTCTCTGGATTGATCGACAACTAAATTGGAAAAAGCATTTTGATTATCTTGAAGAAAAGGTTCGACGTATCTCTTTCAAGTTGGAGCGGGTAGCAAGAAATACATGGGGAATTCAGTCGGATGTTTGTGCCCACATCTATAAAGGAGCCATTGAGCCGACTATCCTATATGGGTCGCCGGCGTGGGCAGAAATTCTTGAGAGGCCACCAGGCCATGGCTCTGTCGGGGCAACTGATACGCTCAGGAAAATGCAGAGAATTTTTCTTTTGCGGATCTGCAAGTCGTATCGGGATGTCTCATTTGAGGCCTTGTGCATAATGGCTGATATCATGCCAATCGACTACCGTGCTAGACAGATCTACTACTACAACCAAGTCAAGAAAAGTGGACAAATTCAAGGCCCAACTGGACAGATGCTAGTGGAAGTACCAGCCTTGAGACTAATGCACCCAGCCATTAAAGAAATATCAAACTGTAAATTTATAGAGAAACAAACCGCTCTTACTCGAGCAACTATCGAAACTGGTTGAGCCAGCATTTATACTGATGGCTCGAAATCGGAACTGGGAGTTGGCTTTGCTTTTGTGGTCTACATTGAGGGAACTGAGTCTTACCACAAAACTTATAAGTTGCCAGACCACTGTTCGGTCTTCCAGGCTGAATTACTGGCAATCAAACAGGCCCTAATCTATCTGAAAACGAGCAATTTATTGGGCAATTGGAAGATCTACAGCGACTCATTGTCGGGCTTGTTGGTGCTCAAGGATGTGGATAGTAGAACGGAGTTGGTACAATCCATTCATGATGTTCTTAACTCTTTGAACGGAAGCACAGAAATTGAATTTATTTGGATCAAGGCTCACGTCGGCCATGTGGGAAACGAGAGGGCTGATGAACTAGCCAAGCTTGGCTCAGAAAGTGGCGTTTACTATGAAATGAAAGCACCGTTAACAAAAGCCAAACGCATAATTGAGGGAAAATATGAATTTAAATGGAGCGATGACTGGATAAATACTACAAATGGAGAATGGACAAAGAAGTTTTTCCCAACTCTGTGCTCCAGACGAAGAGCCACGTTTTTCCGTCCCGATTTTTTCACCACCCAATTCCTGACCGAGCATGGAAAATTTGGAGTATATCTGCTGAAAGTAAATGCGAGAAGGACAAATGCGTGCAAATGTGGCTCTGTACAGAGCTGTCGACACTTGATATTCAACTGCTCTAAACTGGACGACCTTAGAAACCAATTGATTGTAAAGCATCTCCGACAGGCTAAATTATTCGACTCTCTTCTTCAGATTTTTCAAGACGAGGACATGTCAAAATGTCTAGTCACCTTCTTCTGGGAGACACACAAACGACTGGTGACCTGGGAGCTCGAATCCGCTCAACCTAGTATCTCAACCCCATAATGAACCCCCGAAATCTGAACACAAATTCCACATAACTAGAACATAACACAACATATCTGTGGTATTAGCAATAGGCAACATAAACCACACAAGACCTGTAAATAATCACTCACATTAATATTTCACAACACTATCAACTCAACACTATTCGAATTGTACATATCTATACACTTGAACACATTGAGCTTCTATCTCATAATCTCATATATATAATACTCATTCAAATTTCATTTCAAATTCATTATCATTGTTATATGTCATAGACTTTATAATGCCACGTTGATACATAGACGTCGTGGCCTCAAAATAAACTTTATAAAAAAAACTGGTCGTTTCGTTTGTTCATTTAAGTTAGGGGTGCGGAAAATTTCAAACTGAATAACACTTCTCATCATTGGTATATTTGACTCGTGTGTGTTTCGATCACTATGCCATGTGGAGAATGACCCAAATCGTCAAGATCACCAAAGGCAGTAAACATTCAATTGGTGCACACTGTATGTACGTACACAACAGAGGAAATAATAGCGCAACAGAAGTAGTGACTAGAAGTAAGTGAAGCTTTCTTGAAGGCGAATTCGGAGAAACGTGTTCTAAGATGTGTTCTCTCTTACCTGCCCATTGTCCAGTGATCAGTGGCCATTTCAGTAATTACAGGTGGATTGAGAAGTTGTCTATATAGTGTATGTGTGCGTGCATTAAGTGATCGAATGATTGACAATATCATCGAATCGTTACACACCAAACCAAAACCACAAAATTGACTATTGACCAAAGGGACTCGGGACCCTCACTCGTGCAGTTCTGCAGTTCAAAATATACAACTGTTCCTTATGGCAAGTGGCAAACTGTTTTGATCAACCTGAATGAATGAATGAGGGTCTCTCTCTCTCTCTCTCTCTCTCTCTCTCTCTCTCTCTCTCTCTCTCTCTCTCTCTCTCTCTCTCTCTCTCTCTCTCTCTCTCTCTCTCATTTATTCTTCTTCTTCTTTTTCCCTCTCTGCCTCTGCCTGTGCCTCTGCCTCTCTCTCTCTCTCTCTCTCTCTCTCTCTCTCTCTCTCTCTCTCTCTCTCTCTCTCTCTCTCTAAGAATTCTGCTTGTGCATACAAACAAACAAACACAATAGAAGACAAAGACAAAATGATTGATTTATTGATTGTGGTTGTGCATGGGAACAAGTACGGAATGGTTAGTGTGTGTGTTTGCCTAAAATGGTGAACAGATTGTTTCAATAACAACAGTGAACATGAAAACAGGAAAATATGATTATTATGAAACGTTACACGGAAATCATGAAATGAATGAATACTAACACTAAACATGTGCGAATACATTAAATGAAGTTAGCCCAAATGATATATGTCCTACTACTACGCGATGCGAAACGCAAACCGCTGATACGTTGACACTAATAGAAGAACTTCATTACCATCAAGCACAAAGTGACAATCCAAGCAATGAACACGATCACATGCCAAACGACATGCCCAACTGGTGAAGCATATTCGTTGCAAATGAAGTACAGCTCATCGTCCGAGACTCCGGAGATGTCGACTTCGGGCTTGAAACGTACGATGAAACGTCGAAGAGCAGGTTTCACTTCTTTGCGTGAATAGTAGCCAAGGGCAGTTGGCCAAACATACTGAATGAATCCGCCAGTTAGCCCACCAACAAGTGAGACAACCGATTTGACGTATTCCGTAAACAGAGAGATAGACAGAGGAATAACCATTGCCAAAATAGGACACACATAGGGTGCCCATGATGTCGCCCTTTGACCGAACAGTCTTTGTGCCATAACCAGCCAAGTGTTGGACAGTGTCGGTCCCACCACCGTGTACGATGAAAAGAGGGTAAAAATCGGGTATACCAATAGAACATAACCGGCGAGAAGAAAGTGTCCGGGATTGGGCACGCTGAAAGGTAAAGTTAAGCTAGACACACACACACACAC
Source organism: Rhizoglyphus robini (assembly GCA_023373905.1). Lineage (NCBI taxonomy): Eukaryota > Metazoa > Arthropoda > Arachnida > Sarcoptiformes > Acaridae > Rhizoglyphus > Rhizoglyphus robini. The sequence goes on along the minus strand of JAKIJQ010000234.1, from coordinate 198,492 downwards.
AAATAGTAAACAAATTAGTTACATACGTCGTTGGTTGAAAGTTCATTAAATAGACATTGCTTATGTCCTTGAATGCAAAGCCAGCCAATGCCGAAATGATGTTGTAGATCACCAGGACGATGACGAATAGAAAGATCGAACCACGCATCAGTCCGCTCTTGTCGCCGATTTGGACAAAAATTCTAGGCAGCGAGTGCTGGCACATGAACGCAAAAATGGCTGTGCCGATTAGATTTGGAGTTTGTGGCGGCTCGAAGACTTGAAGATCGCCAGTTGCCTGGCCACTAACCAGCAGCCACGCAGGTATAAGAATCATGATAAGAACAGCTTGATAATGGATGATTAGTTTACAGAATATATACCTGAATGGATACACTTACCGATAGCACGGTAATAAGTAGCCAGTTGTTGTATAAATGTCACAATTTTGATGACTAATGGAGTGAAACTGGCGTAGACAATTGGCAACACGATACAGAAGATGGTTGCTTGGTAGATGCCGTAAGCACTTGATCGGGTGACTTTTACCAAATGCACACAAAGCATCGAATCATCCGGACCTTGTGTGTTTGTTGAGCTGGCGTACAGAGAGTTCGCGTACACTTGGGAGCTAATCAAAATATAATGAAGATGAAAGTCGAATAAAGAGAGAGAGAGAGAGAGAGAGAGAGAGAGAGAGAGAGAGAGAGAGAGAGAGAGAGAGAGAGAGAGAGAGAGGGAGTGAGAGAGAGAGAGAGACAGAGACAGAGAGACAGAGAGACAGAGAGATTCAAAGAGTAAGACGAAAGCACACACGACTGAGACCAGGTCTTGCTTACCAGGTCAACTCTCGCAGGGCCAGGGCCATCATTGAGTTGTAGATGATAATGTTGCCGGTAAGATAAGCAATCATAGTAGCGTTGAACAGTGCAAATTGCCAATCACCCAAGAATCTTCTCACCATTTCACCAATCTCAAACTTTTGTTCGATTTTGAACAAAGCTCGAACTGGGGCAAGCTGTTGTCTAAGCAAATCTTTCCGAGATAGGTTCGGTTCAGGCTCTTGTCCGTCACCGTTCGGGTCACCTTCAGGTAGAGCTTCAAACTCAACAGACTGTGGGTTGAGAACATCTAACTCGATTTCGTTCGTATCAACTGGCTCATTGGTCCTGTCTAAGACAGAACAAACATGTCATCATCAACAAGAAAATAGACTTGAGCAAAGTCGCTTGGGTTTGCAATTGCCCTCATTGCGCGATTGTCCTTGACTGTGATTGATCAACGACCGATCAATCAATCAACACTCAATTCTTCTTCGAATTGATTAGCGCACTTACGCAGTTTTGGCCATTTTGTGCTCAATTGTAGAATGAAATCCTTGTCTCTATTAGGCCGATTGGAATAAACATTAGCTCATTGCGAACTCACTCAACTAAGATTAGCCATGCAGTAGTTATTGGGCAGATAGCTGACAAACAAACAAACCAAACAAACCAAACACAAATCTAACATCTAAACACTAAACACTACTAATTAGCGCCAAACGAATAAAACCAAACAAGATGCAAACTTGTGCAATTTTGCACATGCGGACAAGTGAAGGGTCATGCGTTATTAATTGAGGGCACAAAGAGAATCAAGGTGATGCATCATCACAAAGAATCCATACTTACCGAACACGCCAGAATTGTCGATAACATAAGTTCGTGCCAAGAAGTTGGCAATGCTCAGACATTCAATAATGTCGTAGTAGCTTTTGAGCGACAGCGATGCGAGCACCGACAGCACAAGTGCTCCCCCAAACCATCCAATCTCTTGGTAGACTTTGGGGAGGGTGATCAAGGCAGAGCCCAAAAAGAGATTAAAGATGAAACAGAATCCTGTCTGTTGGCGAGTCGAATCATGAGGATCAACTTGAGAGAATAAAGTAAAAAGAAGCTATACTTACAAAGAGGCTGATACGAACAACAGCGCCTGGATTAGCCATTGTTGTGTTGTTGTTTTTGAAGGTGTTGGATTGAATAGTTAAGCGGGCCCTGGACATATAAAAGCTTTTGAGTAAATGGTGTCATCATCATAAGTGTCAATAGAAAATATACATTGATCTAGTGACAATGTGTTGAGAATGCTAATGGTGCTGTGCTCTCACGCTCAATAAATGTAAACACACATCCCCAACATCAATACATTACTTTTCACACCAACTTTAAGATCCTCTAGCCTCTGTGTTTACTCGTAAGTACAGTAGAGTGCATCTCGCATGGCTCTTTTCGATCAGATTGTTGTTGTTGTTGTCTTGTTTAATCATTGCAATTTGTTCAATGAACAGACAGATACACATGGAGTGAACTAATGTGGCCAATTGAATTGTCGGCCAACTAAAACCAGGCTTTGTTCGGTTTGATCATCATCTCTCAGGTGGTGGAGGTGGCGATCACTCAATACTTGCTCACGTATAGTTAAATCCACCAGGCGGTGGAGATTTGACCTCTCTGCTTTTGGAGATTTGACTTTACTGACTAGTTGAATGCTTGACCGTGTAGATAGTTATTGAGTGCACTCTGCATTTCACCTGATTGATTCAAGTACAACATCACGAAATGCAGATGCCATGCAATAGTTCTAATATATTTTGTGTGTAGATGTGTAGTGTGTGTGCCACCACCATGGCCATCTGCTCCAACATCGTCACCATCTCATAGTTACTGCTTCTGTAGTCCAAGTGTAACATACAAAAGTCCATCGAAATGTATGTTCTGACAATTAGCTAATTTTGTGTGTGTTTGTGCACCGCACACTAATTAAATTGTGCCACAACAAACAAGCCCTAACTGACTAATTTGTGGCATGTGTGCGCGATCGGATATGTCTCTCTCTCTCTCTCTCTCTCTCTCTCTCTCTCTCCCTCTCTCTCTCTCTCTCTCTCTCTCTCTCTCTCTCTCTCTCTCTCTCTCTCTCTCTCTCTCTCTCTCTCTCTCTCTCTCTCTCTCTCTCTCTCTCTCTCTCTCTCTCTCTCTCATTCGAGATATAACATTACTGACTAGCCTTATGCTTGACCAGTATACGGTTTTTGAGTGCACACTGTGCATTCTACCTGATAGATTTGAGTATTGCAATGCACAATGCCATGCAATAATACTAATAAATAGTGTGTGTGTGTGCACACAGTGCACGGCCACTTTCCTATGGTCACCTTCATCATCGCCATCATCATCATCGCATTGCTGCTACTGCCGCTGTTCAGAATTGTACATGATTTATGTACTCGAGTCGAATTGGTAGTTCATTATATCACTGACTAGTTCAAAACATACAAAAGTCCATTGAAATGCAGAAGCATGACATTTAGCGAACTTTGTGTGTGCACTGCACACTTAATTAAAATTGAGCCAGCCAACCAACCGAACACAAACGTACACTCACACTCACACAGACACACAGGGACAGCAAAGAGTTCAAAGTGCAACTTACTTTTGATTCCGTTGAGGACGTTTGAAGGTGAGCTCTCAATTGAGAGTGCAGGCACGGGACGGGGAAGGTGGCTCGATGGTGGTGGTGGATGAGGTGAGATGGAAGAGTTCAGAGTGCAAGTGCACTCACGACAGCACAGAGAGGTTAGATGGCACAGAGATGGTGCACTTGGTGGTGTCGAGAAAGGCAATTGCGAGTCAGAGGGACACAACGAAAGCCAAGTCGAGAGCGGCTACCATTTTTTTTGCAATAGTAAAATAGATTTTTGCAATAGTAAAAAATAGATTTTTGCAATATAGATTTTTGCAATAGTGTTGAATATTCTTACAGAAATTTGCAATAGTAAAAAAATAGATTTATGCAATAGTAATATATAGATTTTTGCAATAGTAATGTGAAGTTTAATGTATTAAAATAATAGTCAAGCACACCTGGGTTGCTCGCAAACCATAACCTAATCTTTCTGGCCCGCAGCAGGCTGCGAGCCAGAAACATTAGGTTAGGGTTTGCTCGTCCCCCTAACCTAACCTAACCTAACCTAACCTAACCTAACCTAATCGCGACCAACTTATTGTGGGATACAATCCATCGACTCAATTGTGGGATATTCGCGACCAACTTATTGTGGGATAGAATTCATCGACTCAATTGTGGGATATTCGTGATCAACTTATTGTGGGATAGAATTCATCGACTCAATTGGGGGATATTCGCGACCAACTTATTGTGGGATAGAATTGCATAAATCTATATATTACTATTGCATAAATCTATTTTTTTACTATTGCATAAATCTATTTTACTATTGCAAAAATCTATTATAGTATTGCAAAACCCTATATTGCAAAAATCTATTTTTTACTATTGCAAAAATCTATTTTACTATTGCAAAAAAAATATACCCGTCGAGAGCCAACTATTCGAATGTGGAAGTCGAAGGCACACAAAGTAGACAGCACAGAGATGATTCACTCGGTTGTCTCGAGAAGAGCGATGGGAAGACAGAAGAACACTTCAGTAACCAAGTCACGATTCGAGTGATTGTATTGGGTAGTCAAAGCCCCACTAGGTTCAGTCCAATTCGATTGATGTTGAATGATAACGTCGCAATCAAGGTACCACACCTTGCTCAACTCGAGTGTGGCTGGTTATGACTGGCTTTGATCGTCAGTGTCTCTGTTAGTGTCTGTGCCTGTGCCTCTCTTCTATCCTCGAATAGTAGAGTAGTGCAGTGTCCGGAGTGTGTGTGTTCACTTACCTATGCAGTGAACATCTACAACGAGAGCACACTGATTCTACATCACTCTCGCTTTCACATTTACGCTCTCCTCTCTTTCTCTCTCTCGCAACCAACTCGCAACAAGCTAACCAATGGCCGACTACCTTGGTCGAGTCACACCGATGATGATGATGATGATGCAACTGCTGTTGCTGATGATGGAGATGGTGGTGGTGATGGTGATTTAGATCAATCCTTTAGCTTGACGTGTAATAAAATGCCAAACATAGATGATGTACACACCAAGATGGCAATAAAGCATGGTAATAATTGTATTAATTCGAAATATTACTGAAATTTATTGATAGAAATACAATCAAAAGTCAATGTTTGCTCGGGTCTGTCCAGACAGTCAAATAGAATTCTCATTGTGTGTGTTGAGTGTGATTGAGGGTTGTGTTAGCGAGTGACACTCGACGCAGGTAAGCGAGTTGGGCATAACAGACCAGGTGAGAGAGTACAGTTGACAAAAAATAATGATTTGATTGGTGGACAGTAGGATGCACCGATAATTGGGTGAAGGTGGAATTTCATAATGCAACATTCAAAAGTAGTTTCCAAACATGATAAAAAAAATTAAAAAATTTTGAAAAAAAATTTTGGACCATGTTTAGGTATCAAGTGACGACAAAGAAAAATCGCTACTTTGACAGTGCTTTTCTTGCGTGTGATGTGCTTTTTAAAGATGGCGGAAGGAAAGTTCCCGGCAAAGTTTGTTGTTTTATTTACATTTGGTTGTACTCATTCCACGCAGAAAATGAAATGAACTGTTTTCGGGAATAAGAACCCTATTGACTAATTAAAGAGCGAGGAATTCGATTATGATGACAATTTCTGGATTCGACGATACCCTGGGATCCTAAGGGGCGTGGCATCATTTGAAAATTTAAATGGTAACAGAATTAAAGGAAAATATGCATCTTTACTAATTCGGAGGTGAGGAATTCAATTATGAATACCATTTTGAGATTCGAGGGTACTTTGTGATCTTAGGGGGCGTGACATTAGTTGAAAATTCCAATGAAATTGTGGTTCGAGAGCGATCCCAAAATGGAGGTTCCGCTCATATCCCAAGTGATGTTCGGGCTTATATTCCCAATGGGGTCTGTGGATCCAATCCCAAAATAAGTCACTGGATTCTATCCCAAAATGGGTTAGTGGATTTTATCCCAAAATGGGTTTGTGGATTTTATCCCAAAATGGGTTTGTGGATTCTATCCCAAAATGGGTTCTGTGGATTCTATCCCAAAATGGGTTCTGTGGATTCTATCCCAAAATGGGTCAGTGGATTCTATCCCAAAATGGGTCTGTGGATTCTATCCCAAAATGGGTTTGTGGATTCTATCCCAAAATGGGTCTGTGGATTCTATCCCAAATGGGGTCTGTGGATTTTATCCCAGAATGGGGTCTGTGGATTATATCCCAGAATGGGGGCCGTGGATTCTATCCCAAAATGGGTCGGTGGATTCTATCCCAAAATGGGTCGGTGGATTCTATCCCAAAATGGGTCGGTGGATTCTATCCCAAAATGGGTCGGTGGATTCTATCCCAAAATGGGTATGTGGATTCTATCCCAAAATAAGTCTATGGATTCTATCTCAAAATTGGTCTGTGGATTCATTCCCAGAATGGGTCGGTGAATGGAAGTGACCTGGTGAAATTCTAGGTCGATATGTTGTAGAACACCTAAGTTTTGTGAAGTTGACACTGGGAACAGGTTAATTGGGTGCCATGATCCCTCTGCCCAATTAGGGATAAAATCCATAGAAAGATTAGATTTAACAACACTATTCAGGGATACGATCCACTGACCCATTTTGGGATAGAATCCACCGACCTATTTTGGGATAGAATCCACAGACCCATTTGGGAATATGATCCACCGACCCACTCTGGGATAGAATCCACCGACCTATTTTGGGATAGAATCCACAGACCCATTTGGGAATATGATCCACCGACCCACTCTGGGATAGAATCCACCGACCTATTTTGGGATAGAATCCACAGACCCCATTCTGGGATATAATCCACAGACCCCATTCTGGGATAAAATTCACCGACCCCATTCTGGGATATAATCCACAGACCCCATTCTGGGATAAGATTTTCCTATCCATTTTGGGATAGAATCCACCTACCCAATTTTGGGACATGAGCCGTAATCTCCATTTTGGGATAAAATCCACCTACCCAATTTTGGGACATGAGCCGTAATCACCATTTTGGGATCACTCTTGAATGCCCATATGGAGTAAAGACCCGATCAGCCAAAACCAGAGGGAGCTTCTTTATTCAAAAATACCCATTTCCATTGGATTCCCCGTCCTTCAATTAGTCAAAAAGGTCCTGATATAAAAAACAGTTTATTTCATTTCCTATTGCCATCAGCGCCACCTAGGGCCCTAGGGTCCCTCTGGATCCGAGAATAGTCATCTCCATTGGATTCACCATCTTTCAATTAGTCAAAAAGGTCTTGATATCACAAAACAGTTCATTTCATTTCCTATTGCCATCAGCGCCACCTAGGGCCCTAGGGTCTCTCTGGATCCGAGAATAGTCATCTCCATTGGATTCACCATCCTTCAATTAGTCAATAAGGTCCAATAGTTCATTTCATTTCATGTCATCAAAGCAATCGAGCTACAATCACTGCTGCTAGCACTCGTAGCAGCAGCTCGCGCACAGTCACACACAGAAGGAAAGTTTTCCAAATGAGTCAATTTGTATCCTCGTCACTTGATACCTAAACATGCTCCAAAAAATTTGCAAAAAATTTTAAAAAATCTTTTATCGCATTTGGAAACTACTTTTGAATGTTGCATCATCAAATTCGACCATCACCAAGTTATCGGTGCATCCTAGTGGACAGGTAGAGTGCAGGTAGTGCGACAGTGGGCACGATTGTGTGAATGTGGTTACGGCTTCCTATTGTTATCGTAACAATAATACTGTCAACTAACTCGCCTACTGTGTGACAAAGGTGACATGAGAAAAACAATCAAATTTATAGGCAGGTAGACCTATTAGGCAGGTATTGTTGATGGTGGCAAGTGCAAAACAATTGTGTTTGTTTGTGATTATGATTGTAACGTATACATTTCGGGTGGCTATTAATGTGTCGGTTCGTGTGTGTGCGTTCATGTTATATGCGAGTACACTTGTGTATGTTTAGACTTTGCGGTGATGATAATGATGACGGTGATTGCCAACAAAACAAAATGTTCTACGGCACCGACACTAATTGACGGAATGGCTAGAGCATACCATGAACAAGTGCTCAAACACACGCGACTTGTGCTCCTTGCCACTTGATTTTGTTCTTTTTGTTTACTACATAAACATTTATTGTTTGTGTTGGTGTCGCGTGTCCGTGTGCACAGTAGATCAATTTAAAGTAAAACTTAGGTCAAAAATATCAAAAGGCCTGGGTCGGAATATCTTCTTAGTGGTGTCAGGTAAATTCCAGATTTTTTTGGAACAATTTGGCCGACACACAAATTTGCGCAAGCCATTTGAAATTTCCAGTCAAAATGATGGGAGTTTTGAGTACTTTTTGTAAATATTTTTTAAAGCACTTTTAATGGCTAAAATATAAGGGGGAAAGTGATAATCCTGAATCCTAATGGACCCTAGAATGTTCTCACAAATTTTGATACCATTTGCAGTACATCTTGGTTAGTTTCATGGCTTTGAAACGGGGTCAAAATGATAAATCGCCAAAAATTGCGGTTTAGCTTGTAGTGCATTGGAGTAATTTATGACATTCACTTTGATTTTTTTAATTCTCATTCTTACTAAACTGCTCTGAGATGTAATTAAGATGAGTTCAAATTTATCTTAATACAATTTACCAACTTATTATTTACGGGATGCAAAATGATTTAGAAGATATAAGTTACTACATTACTAACCAGAAAACATCAGTCATGCATTTTGGCTAACAACTGCAACTCGTATTTTACGAATTCATATTTAAAATGTCAATTGACGGTGTTCTCCCATTTCAGGGACGAAGAACGTTTGAATAGTCCAGTGCCCCTTAGCCAGCCAGTTGTGTACCAACTGAAGGGCCAATTGTTTCCTCTTAAAACTGTGAAATTGCATCCTGGCACTCCGCCAATTACTATCTAGTGTCATCCTCGACCTGGTGTGGCTCCTTTTGAGACAATAATCAGTCCTGGTTGCGTTTGAAGAATCGAGGGGGATGATCAGCAGGATCTTCAGCTTTTGACAGTCGGCACCTTGCATTAGCCCTACGTGACGCGAAAGCAAAAACCTGGCCGGTAATCACATTCTCTGGGCTCGGTCAGGTCCACCAGAAATGGTGGTTGCTTACATCGATAATGTATGTATTTCAAATGTCCAGATATAATTTTCCAAAGAAAACAAATTTCTCTTAAAAAACAATTGTAAATTAATGTAAAAATATTTTCCAAAACTTACAAATACAAATTTGCAATTTTATAATTTAAATACGCTATGAAATCACTAATGCACAATAAGCGAAACAGCAACTTTTGGAGATTTATCATTTTGACCCCGTCTCAAAGCCATGGAACTAACCCAGATGTACTTCGAATGGTATCAAAATTTGAGAGAATATTCTAGGGTCCATTAGGATTCTGGATTATAACTTTTTCTCGTATATTTTAGTCAATAATAGCGATTTAAAAATTATTTACAAAAAGTACTCAAAACTCCCATCATTTTGACTGGAAATTTCAAATGGCTTGCGCAAATTTGTGTGTCGGCCAAATGGTTCCAAAAAAATCTGGAAATTTCCTGACCCCACCAAGAAAAGATTCCGACCCAGGCTTTTTGATATTTTTGACCTAAGTTTTACTTTAAATTGCTCTAGTGCACAGTGCACTTTGGTGTTGTCTAAACACAAACAAGTATTTTGCGAAAGTGAAAATGATACACACACACACACACAAAGATTGTACACAGATTTGATTCTGTGGTGGAATGGGTTACGCTGTGTTTGGCCTGTCAAACGACAAGTACAAAGACTTGTGCGTCTGGCCAGTTCGGTGGCCACTGTCTGACTGAATGGTATTGTGTCACAGATCGATGTTGTACTTTGTGATGACAAGTCGAAATGAAATGGAAATGGTTGTGGCATCACGTGGCAACAGTGCAAAGGGAGATTGCCTAGGCCGCCCCCACCCCTTCCACCACCTCAATCAGTGGACAGTCCGTGTTATCAACCAAATTCCAAGAAATTAGAATGAATTAGAATGACAAGCGCGTGTGGAATTGATATATTAACCTTCTTTGCACGGATGAATCAGTGACTAGTATGTGACACACAAGTGAGCGATCGTTTATTAGTCGTGCATATCATCCTCGGGCAACTCTTACTGGTTGTGCATGTTCGTTGGTTATGATTCAGGTTACAGTGCCACTTTATTGGCAACAGTGGATTCATTCTAATTACAATCAGCCATTACTAGGTTCACCTGTCCGGTGGGTCAGACAAACTGTATCATTGTTTGCCCTCTCTCTCTCTCTCTCTCTCTCTCTCTCTCTCTCTCTCTCTCTCTCTCTCTCTCTCTCTCTCTCTCTCTCTCTCTCTCTGGTGCTGCTCATCAACGTGGCAATTAATGTGTCGGTGTGTGTACAATGCATGTTCACACACACACACACACACACACACACACACACACACACACACACACACACACACACACACACACACACACACACACACACACACACACACACACACACACACACATGCGCCGCATAAGTCGGCTTATTTTGTGCCCATGGCTCATCACACTACACTGACTATCCAACTCTGTCCAATGGTCCCGATGATCAATGTACCCAATTGGAGGCTATCTGCTCATCATCAGTCTGGTCATGTCAACATTTACTACTCGCGGCCTTGTCCAGTGCCGAGCACTCAGCACACTTTTGTCTCGTCTGTCCCTGTACGTCAACCTACAGTCAACTTAGCATCAAACCTGAATGCCGTATCCCATGACATGATGACGCAAGTATGTCAGTACTGTGCCAAATTTTGAAAGTGTCACTCACCAACCGAACGAGATGATTAGTGGCGTTCACTGTGTATTTGTACACAATTGTGAATGAGTCTGTGACTTTTAAGGGGACAAGCTGTTCGGAGGCAAACGATTGTCGAACGAGAAGCGTAATCAGTCGTCTCTCAGCCACTCTCGCTCTCGCTTTCGTCGTATTTGTCTTGTTTCGTTCATTTGTGGCTTAACTAAACAATGCTTTATCTCAGACTTACAACAAGTCACAACTCATATCTCGACTCGACTCAACACTCACAAATCCACAAGCTCAGTACTGGGCAATAATAATACAGTAATTTATAAAATGAAACCAATTGACAGTGATCGAAAGTCGAGCCAAGGCGAAATGTGCTGTGTGTTGTAAGTAGAGGAGCGAGAAAAGTCCAAGCGCGCTCGATTGGCGATCATCACACCGCATCTGCCACACAGAACAACTCACGAGCAGTGAGAGCAGAGAGATGAGTGCTTGTTATTTGCCTCGCTCGCTGGCTTGTTGGCTGGCTGCCTGGCTGGCAGGCAGACAGACAGACCGACAGGCAAACATACAAAGTAGTCATCATATTGAGAATATAATTGCGATGGCCGGTATATGCTGTGTCTTCGGCAGTCCACGGCTCTGTGTGTGTGTGTGTGTGTGTGTGTGTGTGTGTTGACCGTATTCTGGTGGGTCGTGCGAAATATCCTAACTTGATTGCAACATATGACATTAGGCAGTAAGTCAGTCCGATTCAGCATGTGCGCTCTCTCTCTCTCTCTCTCTCTCTCTCTCTCTCTCTCTCTCTCTCTCTCTCTCTCTCTCTCTCTCTCTACTCGTCATCGTCTGGTCGGTTGAATGGCATTCATACTACGGACAACCACCAACCAAACCACAAACTGGTTCAGGTCTGACTGCATAGGACAATCGTAACCTCAGGTCTAAGGTCAACCCAAATGAGTACTACTGCGCCAGTGCCAACAAGGAACCAGTGAAACGACTGTTTGCCTAGCATTGAGGTTTGTCTCCGCCTGGCACATAAAGCCAACCACTGCACCAGTTCCAGGGAAGGTTGCACAGAGCACCAGTGGACATCTGAGGTGGTGAAGCTCCACTGTTCGACAAGCCTCGTCGGTTCAGTCTGTTTATTTGTCGCAATTTGAAGCTCACCAAGCCGACACAAGGCAGTCGTCGACCAAAGAAAGCATCAAGTTCATCATCACCGTCGTCGGCCACTCCGTCGAACCCTCAGCCCGAAACAAAGCTGCACCCAAATTAGTTGACCTCGCTTCGTGCCAAAGGCAAACGCACCACTTACCAAATGTCCACAACTTGCCCACCTAATCCAAAGTGTCCCTGTTTGGCTTTGACACTCTGCCATAACGTGACCATTAGTCACTGACCAACGAAGTGGCCTCATTTTTGCACACACATTCTATCTGCTCTGGGCCAATCTGCACAATCGACTGCAGCCAAAGGCACCGGACAAACCGAATGGTAGTCACACGCGCACACAACAACAAATGTGGCCATCCGTGACTTCATTGCCTATGCTCACGAGAATCTGGTGCACATTTTGACCGACACGTCTCTAGACACTTATGCCACACAGTACATTCACTTTTTGGTTTCGGAAGAACCCGCGCATCTGCACTGCTCCCGAACAATGTCCGAACCGTACCATGTGTCGAGCAACATCTTCTTCAACTAGATCGCTACCCTGAGCAGTCCCGAATTTATGTTCCTCATCTCGGCATTCCAATCTCCTCTTCGTTTATTATTAATTCCACTTGTCATCACCAAACCAACCAACCCACAACCAACCATGATGCCGTGCCATTGCGAAGTCAAGTCGGCCGTGGGCAAATCGATCCTAAACTGCAACTTTGTGCAAATCAAGGAAGAGGTGCCCACTTTCGTCGCTGCCGGTGTCGATTTTATTCATTTGGACGTCATGGATGGCAACTTTGTGGACGACATCACATTTGGGCCATCGTTTGTCAAGGGCCTGACCGAAGCCTCTCCGTAAGTATAGTACTCGAGCTTGTACCCATGACTAATTACTTTTATGTCCTTTAGTAACCAAAAGTTCGAGGTGCACATGATGGTGCAACATCCGATCAAGTTCATTAATCCAATGACAGCTTCCGGTGTGGAGGGATACATGTTCCACTATTTGGTGACCAAGGGAGCTGCTCTAGGTGGTGACCACTCCGTGGCCGAGCTCACCGATGCTGTGCACGAGGCCAAGATGGACGCCGCAATTGCCATCAATTCGGTCGCTCCTGTGGAGGCCATTCTTGCTTACTTGCCTGCAATGGAATCGGTGCTCGTGATGACCCGTGCTTGTGCCCGGACTTGGTGGACAGAAGTTTATGGTGGACATGATGGCCAAGGTGAAGGTGATCCGTGAACGCTATCTGTTGATGGACATCGAACTGGGGTCTGACCGAGCAACATTGTGGTGGCTAGTCAGGCTGGTGCCCATCGAGTGGTGGTGGGCACTGCTCTGCTGCGTTCCACTCAAAAGCTCGAGGATGTCATCTTCATGCGTAAGGCTCTGTTCCCGGTGGAGCACGAGTTAGCCGCTGGACACGACACGCTGGCAACCACTGGACTGACTTATTAGTGACCATGACCATTAGACTTACATGTCACAACTCGTATCTCAACTCGACTCAACACTCGCAAATCCACAAGCTCACATTGTACACAGACGAGTTGAGTGTCATCGATTACCTGATTCATTTAAGAACACACATTTTAATAAACACAATATTGGTTAAATCACAATTCTGTGTGTGCATCAAGTACTGGGCAATAATAATACAGTAATTTTTAAAACGAAACCAATTGACAGTGATCGTAGGACTGTCAAGGTTAATCTTCTATTTCAGGTTGTCGCAATGCGGCCAGTCTTTCTGCTTCTTCTTTTTCTTATTCTGATCGCAATTCTGGCCTCAATCCTGGCAAGGTCTGCCTCCACTCAGCTTCCTCTCGAAACCATCGTGCCATTGCCACTGCCTGCCGGTTGCATTCAGGTGCGTGTAATCCAAACCCTTGGCGAGTTTCAAACTCATTCTCGCAAAAGGTACATTCGACACCAATTTTGTGAGGAGAAAACAAAAATATTAGATTTAGATTAAGAAAAAAAGAGAAGAAGCGGGCAATGGACTGTGTGAACCGGCAAAGCAGACACAGACCAGAGTGGCTTTGTATGTGTGGCTACTTCAAATGGCTCAGAGTGACAGTGGTCACACCACGCAAGACACAACCATTGCTTCATGTCATGTCCACTAGTCACAAATCGATGCAATGCAACTGCCATTTAGTGCCATGGCCATTGCATTGCATCGACTTCAACTGGCTCAGTGTGCACTGTGTGTTGATTTGTCTTGACGAGTGTTCACACAATGCTGAGACAACTTTACACACAACACACAGACTCAGATCACAGGCAGCAGCAGATGCAGCCATTTGCTTAACTCAAATCGAAACAAACTCAATCGAACTAGATCAATGACAGTGACATCAACCACCAATTGACCACATTTTAGACACTAAAGCACAAAAACGATCTATCCAGACGATATCAATGTACCACAATGACGACCATTACCACAATCACTCGATTGCATATTGTTGTCGTCGAGAAGCAACCATAACAACAACCACAGCAGCAGCAGCCACCGCCGCCGCCGCCACCGAACGACACAGGTGAGACAGTCACTACGGTGACAATACAACACGATTTGATTGGCTGGTGACACAAACAGGTAGTGTGTAATAGTGGGCGCAATAGTGTGCGGCGCCTTCTATTGTTCTCGTTTAATATAATAGAAACACTATAAACAATCATACAGGTAAAGGTAGTAAGGTAGATCAATCGTGTGTGTGTGTGTGTGTGTGTGTGTGTGTGTGTGTGTGTGTGTGTGTTCTCATCGAGAAAAGATGTGTGCAAAGAAAAGCACTTAAGACTTAAAGACTACGATGATGCTGATGATGATGAAGATGGCGGCAAAAAGCTAAGACGCAGGCGAGATTGAGCGAAACAAGTTTCCACAATATCGATTTGATTGCACTTTACACCTGGGCAGGTGAGCGCAAGTAATTATAGCATGCAGATGAAGAAGCAGATGCAAACAACAATACGAGGGCCTTTGCCTATGCATTCTATGAGATCAGTTCGAAATTCGAATCTATTTCTGTCTGTCTAGTTCACTATCACACTATGCCATGATCGTCGTCTTCCTCCTCATCATCATCAACTTCAACGGAACACACTCGAAATCGATGTGTCCGTGTGACTGTTGTGTCAAGTCAAATCAAAGCGATTCATAGACATACCTGGGCTGCAGGTTGGTAGGTGTGCAGAAAATGTTGCTTACAACACGCCAACACCAAGCGATCGAACGCCCGATAGTAGTCATCCCGCGAGTGAATGCATTCAGTGGCGAGTGAAAATCATCACGTTGAGATTGGTGCAAGGTATAGCGACAGTTTGAGGCAAATTAGGTGAAGAGCCAATTGAGCAGCAAAGCAAGGAGTGTGTACTTTGGGCAAAAGATGACCGCAAGATCAGAACCGAACAGAATTAGACCAAACAGGAGCGAACGAAACGGTGCGCTGATGATGGAGTTGCTGCTGCAGCAGTGACGGGCAGATGCGAACCGAACGATCACGGCTCGAGGTTAGTAGTAGCTTGGTCAGCGGCGTGCCCGTTGACGGTTGTACAGACTTGCCAGTGGACACGACGAAGGACACAAACACACAAGTCCAAATGAAACAAACAGGCACGACGAATAGAGTGAGAGTACACCAGGCCAATAGTGATGAATCTAGACACAGGCGAGCTCGAATCTAATCGGCTGTCGAGTTGTTGAGGCACAGAAGATGATGACCGAGAGAGCAGACCGCTAAGGACAAGTGCACAGAGACGAGTGAGTGTTGAAAGTGGTGGCCTGTGTAGTGCACAAAGTGAACTGTGTGACTGTGTGTGACTGTGTGTGAGTGTGTGTGCTGTGTGACTGTGTGTTTTGGTCTGTTGCGCGCGGTGAGTTCGTATGTTGAGTGGTCGGTCGAGGTAGATTGTGTTAAACAAAAAGACTCGAATACGATGTTGAGATGTTGTGTCAAGTGTGCCCCGTGTGATTCACTGTCTCATGAGCATGGCTGCTCCACCACGACAACATACAACACGCACACTGGTGCAATGCAATGCCATTCTGAATCTGCGCAAGCAGCAGTATTCTATCATTGGTCTTATGACTGCCATGTTGCATGCACAAACCAACCAATTTGAAACTCGATTCAAGTCAACAAACTCAAATTAGAACAAAAATCATTTTATTGCACTCATGTATTATTAATGACAAGTAAACATATTGCACTCATAATATCAACAAACAACTGTGTGCACACACACACACTCAAACACACAAAGTCCTACTCTTACTCGAGGTGTCGAATCTTCTCGAGGAATTCAGCGACCGTTGCTCTCTTGCCCGGCGCATTGTTGACCAACTCCTGGACAGCTTTGAGGAAAACGTTCTCTGGACTGCCATCCACTGACCATTCAGGTCCAAGTTCGCGAACGCCAAAGTTGCAGGCTTCGGCAAAGTTCACGTACCGCTCCTTCAGTTCATCAAGCACTCTCCAGCCTAAAATAGCCTGGAGAAGGATGACACCGAACGCGAATGCATCCGACAGAAATGGATCGTATCCCCTGATGAGGAGTATCTTTTCGGGTGAGGCATAGTACCCTGTTCCTGCATTGTAGTTCCGCTCCACAGGTTTGGTGTACCGCTTGACATAACCCAGGTCAATCAGTTTGTAGATGACACTCAACAGTGGATCCATATCGGGAACTGGGTTCCATTTTAGCATAACGTTTGTTAGCTTAATATCATGATGGCTCCAGCCCTGGCTGTGCATAAACTCAATTGCCGATCCAAGTTGCTTGGCCAAACGGAGACTCGCAGTAAAGGACATTCGAAGGTTTTCATTAGTGCCAACATTGTTGCCTTCCAATAGCTCCATGAGCGTAATGTCGAGCTTCTCCATTTTGATTACCACATGTTTGTGATTGTCCAGGAATAGATAATCGTACATTTCGACTATATTTGGGTGTTGCAAAGTTCGCAAATTTGAGATTTCAGTGTCAACCTGAGAGCGCCACATTTGTCGTTGTTTTCGTGTTGTGCAAATGTAATCCGTAGACATCACCTTTAGAGCACATCGTGTGACAAGTGCACCATCACCAGGCTGTCTCTTAATGCACTCGTACACGTCGCCAAAACCGCCATGACCAGCGCCATTATAACCATCATACACAACTTCATCAATGTCAAAGTGTTGGTTGACTTGAGCAGCGTGTTGATTCAAGACATAGATGTATTCTATGCCGGGCGGACGAGGGTTTAGTCCTTGTTCGTACTGTGTGCCGAAGCAGAAGAACAGGTTGACAAAAAAGTCACGAATGGCTTGAACAATTCGAGACATTGTACGGGAAGAGATTCGATAGATCGATGATTGAACACTTAAACGAACACACACACACACACACACACACACACACACACAACTGAGTCACTGTTCATTCACTAAGCATACACAGAGGCAATGTTTGTTGTGTTCAACTCACTGTGCGAGCACAGATACAGCACTGGCCACTGTGATTCATTCGAGTGTAATTCGGATGCAATCAGTGGGCAATCACACCTCACACACACAGTGGACAGTGTGCTACCACTACTAATGTAGTGCCTGTACCTGTGCACATGCGCACATTCACACAGGTGGCCACCATTCGGCCATCATGAGAGTTCAACTCAAAACGTTACATTCTTCAACATTTGATTTATTGCTTTTGGTAACCACTGTCTGCTGTGTATTCTGCGGTCTGCATGCCAACATGTTACGAGACTGTCTAGTTTGGCAAGCATTTTGCAAACTGTGCACTTTGTCATTGGCCAAACGAATAGCCTCACTGCCAAATTGACTCACTTTTCTGGTGGCACTCTCGTGGGGATGATGGTGCACCGTACACGGATGGTGGTGGTGGTCAGTGTTAGGCAATGGTGGCACCAGTGGCGAGTCTACACACCACACAATGTCTTACTTACCTGATCCAGCAGAGGTCAGCTGAATCTTGCATTGCACACAGTCTGTAAGGCAATTGATTCTCACCAAGGGTTGAGAGAATCAGATGTAAGGCGAAACTATTCGGCGACTAGTGTGAGAAGGTCTTTGCCAACTCAAATCACTGGTCACCACCACGAGCCACCACCGCTGCCAACTGCACCACCACAAACTTGTCAGACATTGAGAGTGGAGTAGAGTGGTGAGAGAGAGAGAGGAAGAGAGAGGGCGAGAGGGAGAGAGAGAGCGAAAGGGAGAGAGAGAGAGAGCGAGAGAGAGGGTTGCATTCCTCGTTGCCAGTTGTGCGGATCGACCACCTCTCCTACCCCTCTCCATCTCCTCTTATATAATACACACACAGAGAGATGATGGTCTGAGTGGTGTAATAGTTCGTTAGTGTGCGATATTTCAGGGGAAATTCGACCACTCGGCAACTGGCCATTCAGCCAATGGTAGCAAGGCGCACACCGTTCACACCACTAGTCATCTTTGTAGATTAGTAGGAATCGCAGCACAGCACACGGGAGAAACAGTGAAGGTATAATAGAAGTGCAACACCGAGAATGCATCGCACTAATTGGCATACATCCGCTAACGAGTGAGCGTCAATGTGTGTGCGTTGTGTGTTCGTATGGCTCGAGCGCGCGCGAGGCCATCAGTGGCTCGAAGACACTTCTGACAGATACGTTTTGTTCAGTAAGACACGAGTGTCGTGTATAAATTGATTTGTTGTTGGCCAATGGAAATTGTCATATCTCAATCATAGAATCACTTATTATTGGCATTAGGTGGCAGATCGATTAGGAATTCGATTTATAGGCATTCGATCGACCGGCGCACCATCACCACCACCACCACCAACTGCGGCGGAGGCAGCAACAGCAGCACCATCTTGTCGGCCAACACCACCGCAAACTTAAGACGAAAGACATCCACCAGCATCACCATTACTAAGCGCCTCTTCGAAGGAAGGCAATCGTGAGCACTGGCTTGTGTGGCAGAGGGAGAGACTCGACATTGGAAGGAAATGCATCTTATATGAACAGAAAATGAAGAAGAAAAGCCAAAAAGAAAGAACAAAATTGGCAAAAGTGCACGACACATTTTGTCTTAATGTCTATTGCCATAATTAAATGTAATTGGAACCAATCGGACAAGGATTGATTTTATTGCTTCGTTCACTAGAAAAAAAAGTGGCAGTCGAGATGCACATTGCCTGCCAATTGGCTCAATTTGAGGCACTGCTTGGCAGAAGAGTCGAGCCAATTTTAATTACTACGCAGTGCGCGCACTGATCAGGCTATAAATTTTGGTGACACTTTGACCGACGATCGAGGGACAACTCCAAACGGTCTGCCACAGCGGCAGATTCAAAGAATGGGGAGAAGAAGAAGAAGAAGAAGAAGAAGAAGAAGACGAAACGAGAGTGGGAGAATGTGTATTCGTGAAGGAGGGTCAGCTTGACCCTTGACTTCATTTCCGCAATTAAGAGGATCGTTGACCTTCATTAGTCAACCAAAAAGTAACGCTCTCATGAACTTACACACACGATTGTGTGTACTAAGTTCGAGTGGACATTCGTGGCTAGCTTGCTGGACAACACATTTGTTGACAATGTGTCCCTTCGTCTGTGTCTTTTTCACTCGAAGTAGGCAATAACTGTCAATTTTGTGTTTCACAACGATCACTCGGCTCTGACCAACGAGCCGCTCACACTCCCTCACACACAAACTTGGTCCGTTTCTCCGAACATCGAGTAATTACCATTAGTTCGCTTGTAAATATGATCTCTAGTAATAAAAGTGCAGTCGCTTCTCATAGAACGGTCATCGTTGGATTTGCACAAAGTGACACTGTTCTGTAGCTGTTTTGCCAACACGGTCAAGGCGAATGCAGGCCAACTGTGACATCAATCGCCTCTCTGACAGTTTCCTGTCGTTTAACATGCCAATGGACGTGCACATTTGTGCTTCGATCTCGATGTTCAATGTCACAACATTGACTGTGTGACTGTGTCAGTGCCGGGCACACTTCGGGCCTAGTGCCTGACTGGCAATTCGATTCAAGTGCCCGAGACAAAATTAAAAATAGATCGTGTTTGCATAGACATTGGCACAATTTGCTCACAAGTCGCACTAATCGAGCACACACACACTCCACACAGTTGGATAGAATACCACTTAGCAGCATTTACGCTTGTTTAATCTGCTAAATTAGCCATTTGGTCACGCATTTTGTTTTGTTGAGCGTTTTGTCGCTTTTGAGACTAATGACACACGAAACACACAAGTCACGGCTTGTTGTTGGCGACTCTAATTGAGACATTACTTGAGCTGCCTCAGTGCCTCACTCGAGCGACCGTCTATTTGGAAACGAGAGGAGAGTGTACTGTCCCTAAAAATAGCCAGCCACTTGAGGGTGAGCTCACAAGTCGAAGCCAATTGACCCGCGAGGACGCGCGCGTCTTCGTTCACGATAATGATGATGATGGTGATGGTAATGACACTTGGGTGCGCTTCGTTATAGGCTTTATTGTTAAGGTTAAGACATACAAATTGAACAGAACAAATCAATCGAACAGTAATGCAAATGAATTACGAGAATATGTCGCCTGTTGCTGCTGCATTGGACAGGGACTTGTGTGATTAAATGTGTTGGTTAAAAAAATGAGTAGATGCAATTATAAGCCAATAGATCCATCATTGGCTGTCCAATTGTGCCTATTGGGCAATTCAAACACGACCCAGGAAAATGTCCTTGCACTGGACACTGCAGTACACCAAAGTGACAGAATCCAACCGTTCATCTGCAAGACAAAACAAAAACAAATTGTAACTTACGTAATCGATGATTCAAACAAACAAATCTGGTCTTACCTCCAGGCTTGAGCACTTTAGGACAGTTGGCACATTTCCAGTAACCTTTCTTAAGTTTCTTTGCGCCTAGAATGTACATGCACACAGTCACGTGTCATTATCAATCAATAAATATGCACTCATATAACGTCTACAATACCTTCTTTCTCGTCCATGTAAAGTTCGCCATTAAACTGGCGACACTCATCTGGAATTTCTGTCTTGTACAGTTCGGGATCTATTTTGTTCAAATAGCTCTTCGCCTCTAGAGTTGCCCAATGAATGGGCCTCCAGTACTTGGTTAGGTTATGTCCGGGAGTTTGCTTTGAGTAGTAGAACAACTCAGATGATTTGACAACTTTACTATGAGTGAAATGTATATATAAGTTCAACATTTCAATAACAACAATCTGTACTGTACTCACATGTGCTGTCGACCAAAGGTAATAACCTTAAAGGTGTCCTTTTCCACCTCAAAGGAACCTTCTTCGTAGTGTTGGAACACTTTGGCAGGCAACCAATAGCTTTCCTCCTCGGATTCAACAACTTTCACCCACACCACCGTGTGGTGAAAGTTACATGGCATCTGAATCATCGCTCCAAATGGAGTCTCTTCTTCTTCATCTTTTGAATCTATTTTGGGCGGTTTGAACTGATCCTCTTCCTTGTGATACATAATGCGACACGAGTAGCACATGTGAAATAGTTGTGCCTCGTCCTGGGCGAGTTTCATTAGCTCTCCCAAACTCTCGTTCATGTCAACTTGTTGGCGATTGGTCTCAATGTGACGATTATGAATGAGCTATGAGATTGGTGAATAGTGTGTAATGATCATTCAAACGGACACAAACAGAAGAGGGAAAGAGTAAGAGAGAGAGAGAGAGAGAGAGAGAGAGAGAGAGAGAGAGAGAGGGAGGGAGAACGAGAGAGGGAGAGAGGGAGAAGGAGAGAGGGAGAGAGAGAGAAAGGAAGGGGGAGAGAGGGTGAGAGAAGAGAGAAGAAAGAGAGAGAGGGAGAGAGGGAGTAGGAGAGTAAGTGAGAGCGCGAGGGAGAGAGAGGAAGATGGAGAGAGGGTGAGAGAAGAGAGAAGAGAGAAGAGAGAGAGAGAGAGAAGAGAGAGAGAGGGAGAGAGGGAGAAGGAGAGAGAGAGAGAGAGAGAGAGAGAGAGAGAGAGAGAGAGAGAGAGAGAGAGAGAAACACAAACACTTACCAATTTAATTTCATGCATAATATGTTCAATCGACACATATTGAGCAGCGTTCACTTTGATTCTATTCAAGTCGTTTATATTCCTTATCATGATACGAACTTCATCTCCCTCGCCTAGCTCTCTTCTGGTTTGACAATGATCGATCAACATTTGAGCAAAGTAGGTGACCATCTCGATCATATCATCCTCAATAGTGGCCAGATTGTCCTCATTGTTTGCTCGATGGAACAGCTCGCAAGTAATCAACAGAACACACTCGTCACAGACATCTTTTGTGCTCAGCGCCAAAATTGCCGGTTCCAGTACTACTGTTTCAGGATTATCCTTCCAGTTTTTGTATCTTTTGAGTGCCAATTTCTGTCTACGAACTTTTTGGAAACATTCGCGATGATATACCAGTGGACATTTAGTGCATCGTTTTGGTCCGACCACTTCCTGGTGACATTCAAAGCAAAGAGGGTATTTTGGCTGAACTTTTCGTGCTTTTGATCTACTACTAATCGCAACTTCAGAACGTGCAACCGTTTCTCTTGAGACTAACTGATGAACAACATTATCATCATCCGGTTGTGAAACATTAGCAGATGAAGAAGTAGAAGAAGAAGAGGAGGAGGAGGAGGGTGAGGAGGAAGAAGAAGTAATAGAAGAAGATGATGATGATGATGATGAACAAGAAGAAGGACAAGAAGAAGAAGAAGGACAAGAAGAAGAAGAAGAAGAAGAACCAGCAGCACTCATGTCTGTTGACATCTCTCTAAACTCATTATCATAATCGTCATCATCATTCGCCAATGATCTCTTTTGAGCTCCGTTTTGATTGCTCAAATGAGTTTGCTCCGTCTCTTGAACACGTTCAATGGTAGTAGTAAGAGGAATGGGATTTTGCTCACATTTCCGATGGTGATCACTATCAAAATGAGACTCCTCGTCATTACTCTGTCCCTCGAATGCTTCCCCACACAATTTGCATACAAATCTAAACTCCATTTGGGGTTTTCGTTCAATATGTTTATAGAGAGACTCTACAGAGTCGAAAGTAACGTTAGATTTTTGCCACTTTCGATCTGCATTTGGACTGACTTGCTGATGGTCAGTGGTGTTTGCAGACGAAGACGAAGAACAAGAAGGAGCACTCATGTTTGTTGACTGTCTAATGTTTTCACGATCCACATCATCATTAACTAGCAATGGAGCATTCTGGATGTCCGCCAATTGGTATTTTCGTTTAATATAATGCTTTGTCCTGATATGTTCAAATAAACCCTCGTCAGTGTAGAATGAAGCACCACAACGTGGACAGTTGTAATATTTACTTGATCTCATTCTATCAAAACTTTTGTCGGCTTGTTCGGCTTTTCTATCCGCAAGTGAAACTCGCTCGAGCCGCGGTCCTACAGAATGACTCACTTGCCTTAAATATTTAGTAGGATCGCCCAGATTGGCACCATCCTTTGGAAAGTGTTTCTCTTTGACATGTTCAATTGCTTGCGATTTGTATCGTGATGCAAAATGGCGGTAACAACCTTCCCAGATGCATCGATAGCCAACCGAGTTGTGGCAGCTCGTGTGATTCTTAGGATTTGAATAATTATCATTACTTCTGATATCGTAGGGACATATTCCGCAATTATGTTCACTATTCAATTCCTCAACAAGGTAAACATTTCTCGTGGTTTTCTCATTTTTTGGTTTCTCATTTTCTGGGTTCTCATTTTCTGGTTTCTCATTTTCTGGTTTCTCATTTTCTGGTTTCTCATTTTCTGGTTTCTTAATTTCTTCCACTTTTACTTCCTTTGGATTGGGCAATTGAAACTGGGCAAAACCACTCTCCTTCAGCAGTTGGTTGAACTGTTGGTGTTCAATGATTAATGTTCTATTTGGTCGTTCAAGCAAAACATCAAGTGCATCAGCTTGTGGGTGGCACACTGTATAAGATTTATAATGACTCGTTTCATTTTTGAGACAAACAAACGCATGCTTTAGTTGTCTCGCAACTTTTATATTGTCTGGTCGGACTCGATTTCGTATAAATTGGAGGCCCGTTTGGTATGGCGAAATGTGCATTTTTACAATTTGTTTGATGTCACTAAACTGAATTTGTGTGATTTGATTCGGTGAATCTTGATGGATGGGGATAGCGAGCGATTGAACAGGTTGCTGTTTCTCTGTATGAATTGGCAATGATAAAGTGTGATTAAACCTCAAGAAGAAGAAAACAAATAACACAACAGCAGCAGAAATCAAGTCGAGCTAGAACGAAATACTGGCACGCAAGTTGCACACAAAAATCTCTAGAAGACAGCAAGTCACTATGGAGTTGTACGATGAATGTGGAAACAAGGAATTTCAATTTGACAGACTGATTCACTAAATTATAGATTCACAATCGTAAATTACAGCACCGTTCATGTCAGATGCTCAAATTGTCTACAAAGATGACAAATTACGAGATAATGTGCATCATTTGCGTGGAGAATTAAGGAAGATATCTTTTAGACTGAATAAGCATGAATGCGGATGGCAGATCGACTATAGTGTCGCAAGTCGAATTGCGACAGGCGAGTTCCTATTCGACCAGCTAATTCGAACCTCCGGTCTAGCACTATTTAAGCCTCTGCTGGACTGGTCCAGAGAGCTTCAGTTCTCTCAGTCATCTCCTTAACCTTTCACCGCGTGCTCAATAAACTCGTGTGAGCTCAAGTGGTCTGTGTTCATTTCTTTTCCCTAGGTCACGTGTCGCGACATTATTTGGAGGCACCACCGGGATACTAGAGACTTTTGTGTCTTGGATCCGGTCATAACCCGTGTCAAGATTACCGTACTGCTTGAGGGCATTCTGTCCGATGACAGAAAGAACAACCACCGCCACCGACGTCGTGGACTCCTGTACAAGATCGACTCTTGGGTCCGCGTACTCAAGTTTGGTCTTACACCAAGTCAGGCTGAATTCTGTGAGACCACTGATGAACTGGTGGAGATCGAACGATTGTTAAGCATCTACCGTGACCCAATGATGGCACCCGAATGTGACTCCACTTGCGACAAGCTGGCTCAAGTGTTCAGACGAGTCTGATGATGAGTGCGACTACGCAACTCTCTCACTTTGAGAAATACCAATGCCCAAGTTCGACGACAGTGTGAACTAGTGACTTACTGTTTGGCCCAAGTACGACGCGTTGGTGCATTCGAACAGGAAGGTAACATCGAGAAATGCGTCCGATTGGAACAATGTCTGGTGGGCAAAGCCACTCGTTGGATCACCGAACTCAAGCCTAACAAGAAGAGTTACCGACAAGCCATCAAGATGATGAGACGGTATTACCAAGATCCTGATGTGCAACAAGCGGCGTTCAACTCCGAGTTGGCAGCTCTACACC
Source organism: Rhizoglyphus robini (assembly GCA_023373905.1). Lineage (NCBI taxonomy): Eukaryota > Metazoa > Arthropoda > Arachnida > Sarcoptiformes > Acaridae > Rhizoglyphus > Rhizoglyphus robini. The sequence goes on along the minus strand of JAKIJQ010000234.1, from coordinate 173,157 downwards.
CAATCCAAGACCGATACAACGTAACGAAAACTCCACTCGTCGTCGAACCAGATCCTTACTAATGCCAAGTTGCTGCAGTTGAACGAGATTTACATTGACGGACATGTCCTACGAACTAATAAAAAGTTGGTCCCAGAATAGTTCCAACACGCCATCAACGAAAAAATACCTCGCATCACAACGTTGAGTGACATGTTGGACGAACTGCTGGTCAAGATCGAAGGAAGTGAGCAGTACATCGCTGAGAACAAAGACAAACCCTTCAGATGTCAGCCTGTTCGAATTAAACAAGCCGACCCGCCGTACTATCCGAAGAGGTTCCAGCAACCCGAACCGATTCGCCAGTAACCAACACCCGGACGTGCCACACGAGAGGAGATCCTCCGTATCGTGGCGAGACACAAGCCACTGCCAACGAACATCAACAACCACAAACACTACCACAAGACGTGGCCTATCAACCCAACTGGCGCGATAGCCCCCAAGCGAATCCCGTTCCAAGCAAGAACCAACAACAGGCCAACAACCAACGTTCGACATTGCTAACTACACAACCAAGAACCCAAACTTGAACACAGGACACGACCAACGTTGCTCTGGACAAGCACCGACGATGAACCATGTCGAGTTTAAGAAGTTCCCAGTCCTGCTCGATCAAGACCCAGTTGATCTTAACCGATGCCTCCGAATTCACGAACCAAAATTCACCAGCACCGATGCTGCTTGGCTGGGGGGAATGGCCGTGGGCAAGCTCACTGAGGGTAAACAGAATCGTCAACTGTCCGCCACAGACTTCGAGGATAGACGTGACTTCGCTTTGAGATGGACACACGCACTCGCTGGAACCCTGGAACCACCAAGGATTGGCGCTTCTCCGATTGTTGGCCCGACTGGTCGATCCTCGGCGAGACCCCCAGGCTGCTGCCCTGGCCCCCGGGGGAATGTCGCAAGTCGAATTGCGACAGGCGAGTTCTGTTCAACCAGCCAATTCGAACCTTCTGTCCAGCACTATTTAAGCCTCTGGACTGGTCCAGAGAGCTTCAGTCCTCTCAGTCATCTCCTTAGCCTGTCACTGCGTGTTCAATAAACTCGTGTGAGCTCAAGTGGTCTGTGTTCACTACCTTTCCCTAGTGTCAGCGCCGATTCGCAACATATAGTGGATGATGATGCTCTCTCTCTCTCTCTCTCTCTCTCTCTCTCTCTCTCTCTCCCAGCTTCAATGGTGGTCACCGTTCACTGGAATGATGATTCAGCACTCATGGACAAACTAATAAGCCACAGAAAGCGCACAACCGCCTCCACCCAACTAATAACAACAAGAATGAGGCATCAAATACAAATCGATTGAACAACTTAGAAAAGCAAAGCAAGCCACCCTGAACACAGCCAATCGTGCAGCCTGACTAACTAGACCAAGTAGATCATGCGAATGTGACTGTACCCCGAATTGAAAACAAAGTTCACTTAATCACTTGTGGTCAGACTGACGAAGAGAGAGAGAGAGAGAGAGAGAGAGAGAGAGAGAGAGAGATTATTATTACGCATATTATTATTATAAAGCCTAACCGAACCGTGTGACAAATGACGCGCGAGCTTAGCAACAGCAACAGAGCAAATAATAATGTTCCTCCACTGTACCTTCATTCCCGCTGATAGATTGGCTAGTCGATGATTGCGCAAATGAATATGAACAAGTTGCCAATGATGAGAGCGATGATGAGGGCCGCGATGGATTTTGAGTTGATTTGGCTGGTTTGCGCTGTTTGGATGAGATGAATGGTGATGAAGAAGATCTAGCCGGTGGTCGGGACCGTTGTATGGATGGAGAGGATGATGATGACAATCTAACCAATGGTTGAGACCGCTGTATAGATGAGGTAAATGATGATGATGATACTGCCGGTGGTTGAGACCGTTGAATGGATGACGAAGATGATGATGACGGTCTAACCAATGGTTGAGACAGTTGTGGAGATGGTGTGACTTGACGGTCAGACATGATGTTTGAGTTGATTTAATGTTGAAACACATTCAAAAGTCCACAAATTGATTTGTCACCCGCGAGCCAGATGAGAGATGAGAAGACAATGGTGCCAATAGCCACGAAACGAACAAAGATGAGAGGAGAGAGTGATTTAATGGCGGCTGGCAATGTCACACAAACACGCACTCACTGGACATAGACACACGCGCGCGCGCACACTCAAGCACAAATGCACACACGAGCACACTAGTTGAGGGTTGAGGAAGCAAATGTGAACTATAAATTGACTCAAACAGCAATGCGAATCGTGCGCGACACACGGCCGAATCGAAACGAACCGAACTCAAAAACAGACGGACGGCGAAATGCGACCGATCAGGACGAAGACCAATTTCGAACTGATGATTGGAATGAGAAAAGAGAAGAGAGAACGCATGAGAGGCAAGAAGGCGTGTGCATTCAAAAGAAAATGGAGAGAAACTCACAAATATATTCGAGTGCAACAGGCTGGTGCTGACCACTGGCGAGAGTGAATGCTGATGAGAGATGCCCGAGAATGATGGCCGCCATCATGCCATCGACCATTGGGTGTGTCTGCTGTGCACTGCTGCTCAGCCCTATTATATAGCATCTATCACCGATCTGTGACAGGACGACTATCAATCGATTTGTTTGCAGTTGCTTCGATCACAGTGACCGCTTCGTAGTAGTTTGATTTGCCTTCTCCAGAGGGCTCTGTTGTCAGCCAACCGAGCAGCATTGAGTGCGCAGTTTGTGTGTTAGTCCACTCACTCGCTCGATCGTCGTCTCTCGTCGGCACACCACAGCACAGCCAGTCACTCACTGACTGTGATTGCGATCGGTCGCTTGTTTTGACTTTGGTACTATTCGTCGGCTTCTGGTTGTCGTCGTTGTCGTTGTCACTCACACTCTGGCCACTCACTCTCCGCATTCGTCTTGCTAGTTGTGTTTGCAAGTTTGTCCTCTGTCAGCTCACTCCTGGTGACTCACCACTCTTTAGCGACTATTCTCGAACATTGAGAGTGCTCGCTCGACCTGGGCGCGGTCCTGCTCATCAAGTCGACATTGTGTTGTGGTGTGTTCTGTGTGTGTCTCTGTGCCTTCTGTACGTTCGCTCGACTCATCGTCATCATCACACCACTCTACTCGCTTGTGTCGTTGTGTTGAGTGTTGTGCTCTCTCCGTTTGGCTTGTTGCGTCTGTCTGTCTCTTGTGTGTGCACTCGCACACTCGAACACTCGAATCATGGCACCAATGGCCCTTGCCATCAGCTTTATGATTGGCGCTATTGTAACTAATCTGGCTTGCGAGATTTATGAGTGGTGTACCAAGTTCAACGATCCGCCACCAGACAAGCCTGAGGATGAAGACGCGGTGCACAAGGTGGAACCACGCTTTCAGGAGTACTCCTTTATGGTGACCAAGTTCGGTGAGGCTATCCGCACTGGCTTGAAGCTGGACTCCATTGGCTTTATCGTCGGCTATGGAACGCACAGTCATGTGCACGTTGCCGTTGAGAAGGATGGTGGCACCGAGTGTGCCCTCAAGCTGCAGTCTGCTCGTTACACCGCCTTGAAGATGCGCCCAGGATGGTACACTCGCGCAATGAACGAAGTAGAGATGTTGAAAGCAACTCAAAGCCATCCCAATGTGGTCCAATATCGCGGCTTTCTGATGCTCAACAAGCCGACCGACGACAACTCTACTCCTTCCTCGCATTTGATCATCAAGACCGAGTACATGATCATGACTCTTGAGGAGATGCTTGTGCTGCATCCAGCAATGGAACCATTAAGCCCATGCCACTCTACTGCTCCCGGCACCACTGACAGATCCCAACAAGTGCAGCAATGGCTCTCACTCGACGCCAACGGGATCTGTCTTGCTTGTGCTGCATCCAGCAATGGAACCATTAAGCCCATGCCACTCTACTGCTCCCGGCAGCACGGCCAGAACCTATCAATTGCAGCAATGGCTCTCACTCGACGCCAACGGGATCTGTGTTGCTTGTGCTGCATCCAGCAATGGAACCATTAAGCCCATGCCACTCTACTGCTCCCGGCACCACTGACACAACATAGCAATTGCAGCAATGGCTCTCACTCGACGCCAACGGGTTCTGTCTTGCTTGTGCTGCATCCAGAAATGGAACCATTAAGCCCATGCCACTCTACTGCTCCCGGCAGCACGGCCAGAACCTATCAATTGCAGCAATGGCTCTCACTCGACGCCAACGGGATCTGTGTTGCTTGTGCTGCATCCAGCAATGGAACCATTAAGCCCATGCCACTCTACTGCTCCCGGCACCACTGACAGATCCCAACAAGTGCAGCAATGGCTCTCACTCGACGCCAACGGGTTCTGTCTTGCTTGTGCTGCATCCAGAAATGGAACCATTAAGCCCATGCCACTCTACTGCTCCCGGCACCACTGACAGATCCCAACAAGTGCAGCAATGGCTCTCACTCGACGCCAACGGGTTCTGTGTTGCTTGTGCTGCATCCAGCAATGGAACCATTAAGCCCATGCCACTCTACTGCTCCCGGCACCACTGACAGATCCCAACAAGTGCAGCAATGGCTCTCACTCGACGCCAACGGGATCTGTCTTGCTTGTGCTGCATCCAGAAATGGAACCATTAAGCCCATGCCACTCTACTGCTCCCGGCAGCACGGCCAGAACCTATCAATTGCAGCAAGTGCCTCCACTCGATGCGCTGCCAGCAAAGGAACCATTCGGCATTGTCCATCCACTGGAAGCGCTGGACCAAGAGCTGCAGTTCGATCTTAACAAGCTGGAGTGAGCCTAGATGCACCACACGTCACAGACACATGTGAACATGCACGTCTGTACTCAGTGCCAAACGGTTCATTTCTGGAACACCGTGGTTCGGTCCAAGGTGGCCATCGGTGTCGCCGACATTGCCATTGCTCGAGAGAGTACTAGTATTCGTTCACCTCTTTTCAGTGCCAAACGGCTGATTTGTGGAACACCGTGGTTCGGGTGGATGTGGCTACAGGTCCCGCCAACAAATCGTATAATGCAGCACTCTCATCCATTCAAATCACAACACCAAACACAATGTGATAGACATACAGACACACTCGTACAGACAGACAGAGAGGTCATATGTCAGAGGTCAATTCAGGTCAACCCAACACACCCACAGGACTGTCCAGTGTACCTGAACCGATTTACCGTGCATAGATTTGCCAAAACACACCAACCACACGAGCACAAACACTTCACTTTTCCCATTGAGTTTATTAATTATGTATTATGAATATTTCTGTTATATTATGTCATGTTGTGCACTCTCGGGTTATGCACTATTATTTTTAATAATAAAATACCTTGAAATGTTGTTTTATTTCAATATTTAGATTATATTTAGGATTTAATGTGCAAATAGACAAGGGGATTGTGTGGATATAGCCTGCTTGAAATTTGAATCCAAACTCCGCTCACTGACAGCAGCAGCCAGTCGCCAGTCGTACACTTGGCCTTTTGCTTGTTTCTGTTCGGTTTTTCGGTGTTTTTGGTGTCTTCGACTTTATTCTTCACACTGTGACCTTTGTCCACTCACCATCAACCCATTCACTCTGTACGACAGGTCTCGACTGTGATCGTGTACTGTTTGTGTTTGCCTCGT
>JAKIJQ010000234.1:90000-162500 GCA_023373905.1 Rhizoglyphus robini | reverse complement strand
ACCGATAATCACTTTGAATCACCTGTGCGTGGTACAAAACATACTCGGTCAGAGAGCGGGACAGAGAGAGAGAGAGAGAGAGAGAGAGAGAGAGAGAGAGAGAGAGAGAGAGAGAGAGAGAGGGAGAGAGAGAGGGGGAGAGGGAGAGAGAGTGCAGAAGAGATGGCCAGAGAGAGAGAGAGAGAGAGAGAGAGAGGGAGAGAGAGAGAGAGAGAGAGAGAGAGAGAGAGAGAGAGAGAGAGGGAGAGAGAGAGAGCACATTACCTTCGACCAGAAGCATTTCGATTCAAATTAGACGCTTTCATGTTCTTGCCCGGATTGGCGGTCAGTGCGTCTTGATCCAACTTGTCGTGTGTACTTTTGCTTCGCTTCCAAAGTGACGCAATCTTCGAGTTGTTTTTGGTACTCGAAGAGGCCTGTCCACCACTGCCCGTAGGAGACGAATAGCCCGAACTGGTCGAGTTGTGTGAGCCCAAATTGTGCGACGAAGAGGAATTGCTCAGCTTGGACAGGAATGAGCTGCCCTTGGAGGAGCTACCTTTTGTGCTGCTGTTCGAGCCTTTGTTTGCCTTGTTGGACGGCTCTTGACTACTGGCGCGCTTCGATGTTGGCAGTGGCACCCGTGAAACTGTTGTTGCTGAGGCCACTGGCCGAGCGAGCATAGGCCGACTGAGAGGAGCCATCCGAGCCAGTGCGGTACACGTCTTCGTGAGCCATCGAACTCAGTGCCGCAGCGTGCCGGTCAAAGTACTTCGATGCGGTCTTGATCTGTCCACTGTTGGACTTGCTCTGGAAGAACGTTGCATTTGCCACTTTTGGCGGAATTGTCATTTCGTGCCATCGAGGCACACTCGATGGTCAACAAGTCGCTCCCGCCGACACTAAATTTGACTAAGCACAGGCACACACATTGCCAATGGCCAATTCGGCATACATCAAACAGTAAATTGACCGTGACATTTTTTATTACGTCTTCTTCCAAGAATTGCAGTGGGGTGCACGGTGCACGTTGAAAGTATAAGTACTGGAGTGGGAGATAGAGGGAGAGAGAGAGAGAGAGAGAAAGAGAGAGAGAGAGAGAGAGAGAGAGAGAGAGAGAAGGGGAGAGGGAGAGAAAGGAGAGAGAGAGAGAGAGAGAGAGAGAGAGGGAGAGAGAGAGAGAGAGAGAGAGAGAGAGATAGAGGGAGAGAGAGAGAGAGAGAGAGAAGAGAGAGAGAGAGAGAGAGAGAGAGAGAGAGAGAGAGAGAGCACAGGCCATTTGATGACCTCTCCTGCCGGGCAATCGTCATCAGTTGGTGTCCACTTGTGATCACTTGTCGAGCCAATTCAGGAGAATTGTGTGTTCTTGTTAGCCGATGGCTACAATAAAACACAAAATGTGTTGTTGTGTGTTGGTGCGACATTGGCAACCGAACACGTCCGTGGGACAGATGGCCCATTAAAAGTGGCATTCGTTCCCACTCACTCACTCACACACACAAGCACCCTCTTCACCCCAGTAATGCCCAACTATAAATTCATAAATACAAGCTTCGTTTCATACGAATCGTAACGTGAGAACGTGCATGTACATTAAGGTCACTTCAGACTATGCACTAACTTTTAAATAGTCTCCACATTGAACTGTTCTAATCGGCCCCGAGTGGTGCGCCTATTGGTGCAATCAAGTGGCAGTGACAATTTCTAATTACCTTCTTCTTACAAAATTTAGTTGGAAAATGGTGTTGCACTTGCACATGAACAAAGTGGACAAGATTATTTTGAGCATGCAAATGAACGGACTTTGGTGAGGGTCAGTGGAATGTTTATGACCGGGTCTAATTGAATTAGTTGGAAATTGCAGTGTTCGGGCGACAACCATTGGCATAATGGCAAACAGAATCTACATTTCTCAGTGCTCAATTTACCTGGAATGAACCCAAATAGATCGCGTTTATGTTCAAACATTGAGTATGATCTTGTTTCATCTTCTTTTCTTACTCTAATTTGAAGTGTTGCCGCTGATTGAGCGCGCTCAACTTCCAATTGGCAACCCCACTCACACTAATAGATATGGCCAATGTGTGTGTGTGTGTGTGTGTGTGTGTGTGTGTGTGTGTGTGTGTGTGTGTGTGTGTGTGTGTGTGTGTGTGTGTGTGTGTGTGTGTGTGTGCCTGCTATGTGTGATATTATGGCACTCGTGACACAATTTCACTTATACTGGGGCCAAATCAAAAGATACGTTGACTATGTGGGGTATGGTTGGAAAGGTAATCGAGCGTAGAATGAGAATATGGGACTTAAAATGTGAAAATAGATAAAATGATAAAACAATTTGGGGTGCCACCTGATGAGCATTTTCAAAAGCATTTCAAAGACTGCGCGGCACACAGTGCGTCGACTCCGTAACTCGCGCAGAGGACCGCCCACTCTATGTTCGCGTTGTGGTCGCTGTGTACTAAGGCAATGGCTGCCTCGACGTTCGAAATTCGTCTGTTTTAACGCATTGACCTCGTTTGAATCACAATAGCGAAATTTGCTGCGATCGACTGCACGCTCAATTAAGCACGGCGTGTTCGTTTTCTCTGCCTGTGCATTCACGTTCTTTTCATCTGTTGCTCTTTTTTTTGTTGAGTTTATGACGTGTCTCGTTACTCAATCTGCAGACACATACACAGCTCTCAATCTCCTAACCTCGTTCATAGTAGTTGCCACCGATTTGTACTCCACACCATACATTTGTGGTTCTGTGTCCTGTGCAGACCAACAAATCGAACACATCACGGACGAACACGCCAACCACCATCTGCACTGACCATGGAAGCCGATTTGACTCCACAAAGAAACGACGGTATGAGTATTCAACTTTCGTTTGCACTCGTTCACATCGAACATTGACACTCTACTAGATGCTTCAGTCGACCTCGACGTCGTCAACTCGAAGCTGGTGCAAGCTTTCAAGCTGCTGCAAATTAGCCGCAACCGAAAGGAGATCGAACTGCATCTCAAAGTCCATGACATGAAAGCCGAGTTTGATGTCAGTTTGGCAGAGTTTGACGCCAAACGGCGAGCAATCATAACCGGTGCGCACATTCCTACCGAGGTTGAGTGCAAATATGAATTTGCCGATTCACGCGAACCGAGTGAATTTAACGAGAAGGGCATTAATCACTTTTGGAGTAGCATATTTCACAATGTTGATGTGTTAGATAATCTGACTTCGCCAGCTGACGCACAAATCTTGAAACATTTGAGCGATGTGCGATGTGTCCACCTGAAAGATCCTCCGGTATGTTCATCTCTCTCTCTCTCTCTCTCTCTCTCTCTCTTTCGATAGGGCTTCAAGTTAAAATTTGAGTTTTCGAAAAACCAATACTTCACCAACAAGGCGCTGACCAAGGTGTACTACTACTCTGATAAAGTGGACCCTTTTGAACCACTTCAATGTGAAGGTCTCATTTTGGACCGTACTGTTGGCTGCAAGATTGACTGGAAACCGGAGAGAAATTGTGCCCTTAAGAAGGCGACTATTAAGAGTAAGGACAAGCCGGACAGTGAGTTCAAGACGGTAGAGAAGCTTGTTTCGTTTTTTTAACTTTTTTCAGTCCATCATCTGGTAAGGGTTAAAGACATTATACTACGTTGTGTTGCTTTGATGATGTTTCTTTTAGAATCGTTTGAGGCGCTAAGCGAGAAAGATCGAGAATTGATGATGGTAGACTTTTACGTTGGTGAATTGCTCTCTCAAAAGGTCATCCCATGTGCAATCAATTGCTTCACTGGCGAAGGTCTCGATGATGATGACGAGTAGGACGAGGATGCGATTCCTGCTTCCAAAAAGCTCTACTGAAGGCGACAGAGTTAATTAAGTTGAGTTTGTTCATAAGTTGGCGACACTACTCGACATATTAGTCTGTGTAATCCTAAAGTCTATTTTTTTATAAAGCAACAACAACAAATTGATTAACGCACTTTCAATTTGACTCTGGAGACCTATCGTCTAGAGTGATTCTGTAGTAGGTGAATTGAATTGAAGTAGCACAATAGCTCCGGTAGGATATTGTGCCAAGAGGTAATGGTCGACTGACTGTATGACGGTTCTGGTGGATCGTTCGATTTATCGTAGCCATACTGTCTCAAACCAGTGGTACTATCTTTGACCCAGTGGCTTTTGTCGTTTTTGACGGATTTTAAAGCATCTTTACCTCCATTTCAACCCTTCATGCTTATCTCACCAACCCCATTTGATCCTATTCCTACACACTCACAAATGGCACCCAACTCGAGACACAACACAATCACATTGGCACCTTTCAACCTCGGCCAACTGTTCACCTCAACCACCTCAATGGCCATTGCCTCGACCAATCTATCTGTACACTTACCATCCTACATCGCACCGAAGTGTACTAGTAGTGAACAGTTAAGGCCATAGATCTACCAACATAAACATCTGCGCATCCGATTGGGAACAGAACAAAACACTCGAAAGCGAAATGGCGATGATGACTGCCAACAGAACATTGAGTGAGTGAGTGAGTCGTCTTGCCATACTTCTGTTTGGTGCTGTGGTTGCGACCCAAAACACCGGGCACATAAAGCAAACGAGAAAGTTGGTGGTAATGAATGGCCATCTACTTGGCTCAATCAATTTGACTGGGGATTGGCTTTGCGAGTCAGAGCACCAGTGCCAACCCGGAACCAGTGAAACGACTGTTTGCCTAACATTGAAGTCTGTCTCTGTTAAGTTAAAAGCTTTATTGATGAAGAATAAAAGTACAGGAGGCTTTGGTTGAACTAAGTAGATACTACACCATACAAAGAAACCAATGATGATACTTGTGTGGTAGAGCCAGATAGGAAGTTGATCGTCAGAAACTGAGTAGACACAATCTGTAAAGTAGAAGACTCTGCGTTAGCACCAGTAGTGGAAACAACTGATCAGAACACATACGAGACACTCGATGATAGAGCACTTCAGCACAGCGTGCTTATAAAGGCAGCCGAGTTCGGCTATGTCCACACTAAGTGACAGTAGACATAGTGGCTTCACCATGACTAAGCATAAGATGACAAACGGTCATGCAGAGAGGGAGCCACTTCTCAACCGTGACTGGACATTACTTCCACTAGACATTACTTCCACTAGACATTACTTCCACTAGACATTACTTCCACTCTAATTTTGTGATTTTTTGTGATTTTTGTGATTTTTTGAATTTGTAACCTTTCTATAGTGAGTTCTTAGTTGACCATAGAAAATTCCTTTTAGATCCAATTGAGAACAGACTTGGTAAATACGTCTTGTTTGACTGTAAAATCGTCTTGGTGGATATATTAGATTTACTTAAATTGGTGTCCTATGAAAAATCCCATTTGAGTTAGTGGATCATATTCATCAATTGACTGACTAAAAAGTATTGTAGTGTGTGCAATCTGAGATGCAATACTACACAGTGTACACACAACTAGTGCATTGACATCCAATCGGAAGAGTGATTGAATCAATTGGGACTAGCTTTATTGAATCATCAAGTGAATACATCATCGAGGTGTTGTCTCTCGACTGTTCTAGTTCGACTGGCTGGCTGGTTGCAAGCGAAACTGGCCATTAATGTCTGTGTTGATAATTAGGAAGCTCGGAAAACACGATGTCCTCGGATACAATCGGAAGTAACCGGTTTAGTTTTGACAGTCAGGTCATCTCGATTAAATCGATGGCAAACTGTGGGGTGAATTGTTGTTAATTACAACGTTGTGGAATGTTCGGCCAAGGATGTTTACGTCCGGTTGGGACAGGCACCGCAGTATCTTATTTGAGTTAGTGGATTTAGCTAATGGGAAACCAAAAAGTAACCAATTGGTTGATAATTGATTCATTCGTAAGGAGAAAATAAAGAAGAGAGTAGAGTGAGTTTTGGTGTAATTGAACTGTTATTTTTGATTTAACATCTTGATTTGAACGAATGTCATTTTTATTGAACCGAATCTGAATTCCTTTTGAATTGTGAATATATTATTTTATTAAATCTATTATTCCTACATCTATCGCCTTCATTGCTTGGTAAAGTCATCGAAACTGATATTGGTTAAGTTTTAAAATTGCTGGAATAGGATCGACTAATTTATTTTGAGATTTGATTGTGAGATAAGGTCTAATAACCCAATGAGAAATTTTATTCTCGTAGATGACATCGAGGTGAACATTACCGCATTGACGAGAATTAAGGCACTGTCAATTGACTTAAGTCTTAAGACGATAAGATGACCATCGCGTGTTAGTGAAGATGACTAAGCACTGGGGGCGCTGTTACTGATGGACTTGTGTAGTAATAGCATTGATACGGCCACGAGAGTTGAGCCGGCCGCTTGCCGCTGAATCTATGATCAGTACGACCACAGGTTGAAAACAAGTCAAAGTTTTGGCACTCCAATCATTTAAAATTGGTTTTAAAAAGAATACACTCTAACCGATGTTTCGTACTCAATCTGGTCAAATGGATTCATTTTTAAGTTTTGTGAGTTATCACAAGATCAATAGATTGCATCTGCATCTCTGTGTGGAAGTAATGTCTCTCAAAAATCAAAACAAAAATATAAAATCACAGAATTTTATTTTGTCGGCAAGATCAAAGGAATAAAAACCGCATTTTTTTGTGTATTTGTGTTTTTTGTCGGTGAGATCAAAGGAAAAAACAGAAAATTTTGTGGAACTAACGTCTAGTGGAAGTAATGTCCAGTGGAAGTAATGTCTAGTGGAACTAATGTCATGGCACCCTTCTCAACACCTCCCCTGCTCCCGAACTGCTTGACCATCAGGTCCCAAGAGTATCCGCTTCGTATGCTTGGAATTGCTCAACGATTTGGTAAGACAGTCGGCTAGTTGATTGTGTGTACTGACATGCTTGATGGTGATGTAGCGCTTGGCACTGTAGTCTCGTATACAGTGCATCTTCACATCAATATGTTTGGTGTCCGAGAGACTTCGTTGAGAGTTTGCAATTTGGATCGCAGGCATGTTGTCTTCTAGAATGGTAGTTGGCAATTGGACGGGGAAGCTCAGTTCATGAAGTAGCTGTTGTAGCCAAAGTACTTCTCTACAGGCCATTGCCATTGCTGTATATTCTGCTTCAGTAGTTGAAAGGCTGACGGTCTTCTGTTTTCGGCTGAACCAAGTAATGGAACTTCCGTTTAGTTGGAACAGTGCTCCTGACTGAGATTTTCGGTCACCAATGGTAGCAAAATTGGCGTCAACGTAACAGACCAGATTAGAATTGTCGAAACTTCCCAGAGTAAGACTGAGGTCTTTTGTGTGCTTCAGGTATGCCAGTACCTGTTTGCTGTATGTCCAAACTAGGGCAGTAGGTTCATGAAGATGTCGAGAGAGTAGATTCACAACTGCCGCAATATCCGGTCGAGTCAAGTTTGCGATGTACAGCAGACTTCCAATGAGGCTCCTGATTGGCAAATTGTGATTGATTTCTCCATCCTTTAGATCAAGTTTGTCTAACTGTGGCAGAGTCTGGATACGGCTCGAGTCTTCAAGATTGAATCTATTCAGAAGATCATTGATGTACATCTCTTGAGAGAGTGAGAATGTTCCAAATTCGTCTCTTGTGAAGTTGACTCCGAGGAAACGATTCACTTGTCCCAGATCCCTTAGTTCGAGCTTGTGCTTCAATTGTTGCTTGACTTCAGTCATTTGTTGTTCTGTATGAGTGAAGATCAGAATATCGTCTACCCATACCAGCAGGAACAGATTTACGCTTCCTACTCGTTTCACATAGAGGCACGGGTCTGATTGAATAGCTTTGAATCCGAGTTTATTCAGGGTGAAGTTCATTTTCTCATTCCAACACTTTGGAGCCTGCTTGAGTCCATACATAGCTTTATCGACCCTCCATATCGTGCCATCATCCTTGAAGCCATCAGGTGGATGGACATACACCACCGTGTCCAGATCACCGTTGAGGAAAGCTGTTTTGATATCGATTTGATGTACAAGTAGCTTCTGTTGGCTTGCAATTACCATCATGGCACGGATTGCTGTGTATGATACTACAGGGCTGAAAGTTTCTTCAAAGTTAATACCTTTCTGTTGGTTAAATCCTCGAGCCACCAATCTTGCCTTAAACCGGACGATAGCTCCGAGGCTGTTCTTTTTGACATCATATACCCATCTGGTGGTGATGAGTTTTCTTTCGCCAGCAAGTTTTTGTTCGACTACTTGATAAACATGATGTGCATTCAATGATGAGATTTCATCGGTCATTGCTTCGATCCAGTAATCCCTTTCTGGGGACTGTATCGCTTCGTTATAGTTGGCTGGTACATATATATGTTCGGCTGAACGAGAGGCTGGTGACACAAGGGCAGCTTAGTAGTCTGGATACTGCATCACAGAACTTGCCTGTTCTCCTGGTGCAACATAACTAAGTCGGTCTGGAGGGCCACAATTTCTTGGAGGTTGAATTCGGCGCACTTGTACTTGTGGTTCATTGGTAGCTACAGGAACAGGCTCGTTAGTTGCTTCTGTGGTTGGTTCTGCAGTAGGTTCAATAGTAGGTTTTGCAATGAGTTCCATAATAGCCTTGACAGTGGTTTGATCAGCAGGTTCGGCTTTCAGTTCAACTTTGGGAACAGTATTGGGAACTTGTACTTCTTCTAATCTCCGTTCTTGTGACTCGACAGTAGGTGTTGTTGTTACTACAGTAGTTGTTACAGTCCCGACAGGTGGCAATGTAATCGCAGGCAGTCGAAGCCTTTGATCAAAATTCTCCAATGCTTGGTTGAGTGCAGTTTCCCTTCTTTGGTTTTCTAGAGATTGAAGCTGGTTTTGTAGGTCCAAGACTGGTGTGATGTCAGTTTCAGTAGTTGATTCGGTGGTCGGAACATTAGTGGCTTGTCCTTCACCAAGTTCTTCAGTCTCACTCACTTCTTCAATTTCATCAATGTTAAATAGTGCTCGAGTTTGTGGATTGCTTTCACATGTGCATTCTTGTTCGCCTTCTTTTAGTGATTTCATAGACTTGATGCAGGCTGGGAACACACCGTTCCAGATGTCACAATTTCGCTGATTGATGACCTTTCCAGTGCTAGGGTCCAGTAGTCGGTATGCCTTTGCGTCGAAGGAATACCCAACAAAGATGAGTTCTTCGGAAGTAGGATCAAATTTCTTCCTCTTTTCATGAGGGATCCAACTATACGCAATCGATCCGAATGTTTTCATCTTCTCGAATTCTGGTTCTCGGTTAAACATCTGTTTGCAGGGCAGTTCGTTATTGATTGAGCTATGGGGCAGTCTGTTGGCAATATAGCATGCAGTACGAATTGCTTCAGGCCAGAATTTTAGTGGCAAACAGCTTTCAAACAACATAGCACGTGCCATAGTTTGAACCTTCTGAATTGTTCGTTCACTGATGCCGTTCTGTTGATGGCAGAATGGTACACTTCGCTGTCTGTAAATTCCTTCCACTTTCAGTAGTTCAACAAATTGATTTGAGGTGTATTCCCCTCCATTGTCTGTTCGTAGTGCACCAATTCCGATGGGAAACTGCTTCACCATCTTTTCTTTGTATTCTTGAAATGCCAGGATTGCTTCGGCCTTACTCTTGAGTGTGAACACTTCCACATAGCGAGTGTAGTCATCCACCAGGATCATGAAATAACGAGATCCATCATAACCAAGAGGGTTATTTACAACGCCAAGGTCTGAGTGAATTAATTCAAGGGGTCGTGATGTTGTTGTTGTTGAAGGAAGATATGGCAGCTGTTTCAACTTGCATCGAGCACACGTTACACACTGTTCATCATGCTCACATTGAAGATTGTAAAGTTTCTTTATTTTTTCCAGCTTCTCTCTTCCTGGGTGAGCCAGAACACCATGCCAATCAATAACTTTGGAGGACAATAAGGCATGTTCCACTTCGTTGAAGCAGTACAGATTTCCACTGCGCGTTGCCTTGAGATATACTTTTCCTTGCTTGGACACAATGGCTTCTTTTATGTTAAATTCAACCTTGAAACCATCCTTGGTTAACTTGCTCACGGAGAGAAGGTTGGCGCTGAAGTCAGGGGCAAATTTAACATCTTTGAGATGCATTACTTCGGGTCCTGTGTGTAGAATGAAGTCACCTTGTCGATAAATTCTGCACTGGTGATCATTTGCAGTGCTTACTGACTGGCTGATCGAAATAGCGTTCATTAGGTGCCTATCCGAAGTCACAAAATGGCTCGATGCACCCGAGTCCACAATCCATTCACTGACATAATTGCGAAGATCATTTATTTTCTCAGTAGCATTGAAAACAGAGTTTTGCTTGACAACTTCACTACCGCCACTGGGTTTCTGGTTCACTCCAGTCATAGTCCGTTCTTCACTTTTCCTTTTTCGACAATCGGCAATGAGGTGGCCTTGAATACCACAGTAGTGACAACGTCTCATCTCCTTCCGGAATGTAGGGCGTCCATAGTTTGTTCCTTTGCTGACAAAGCTCTGTTCGGACGATTTACCACCGTTCAGCATCTCACAGTATCGAATTAGATTCAGGAGCAGTTGATCTTTGGTGAGAACACTCAAATTTTGATAGGTGGAAGCCTTGAAAGGGACCAGTTCACTCGGGAGACCATCAACATAGAGGCACAGCTCCCTTTCGTGGGTCAAGTCAGAACCAGCCATTCGTAACTCGTCAATCTTCTGGCCAACGGATTGGCTAAATTCACGGACCTTTGTTTCGGTAAACCCATCCAATTTGATAGCCCGTATGTCACGTTCCAAGAGGGCCTGTTTTACTACGTCGTTGGTGACGTACTCCTTGCTAATCTTCTCGAAGGCTTCGTGAGCTGAGAGAATCTCCCGAACTCATGGAGAGATGTCGGTCATCCAGAGAGCAGGTTATTCGGGCCAAAGCAGTCTGGTTGGCTTCAGAATTCACTGGGAGAGGGCGTTGTATAGCCTGTTCAATTCTGATGCGACGGAGAGCCAACCGTAGCATGTACTGCCAATTCGAATAGTTCGTTCCATTCAAGCGTACGATTTCGCTTTCCTGATACTTCCGGTTGTCCCGTATCGGTCGATCAGTATCTTGGCTCGGCTTTCCATTCAGGACGATCCACATGAGGATGACACAGAGGGAGAACAGTCCACCAATACAGAGGCTTGCGAGCTCCATCTTGTAGCGTCGTGCTGATAACGAGTTAAGTTAAAAGCTTTATTGATGAATAATAAAAGTACAGGAGGGTTTGGTTGAACTAAGTAGATACTGCACCATACAAAGAAACCAATGATGATACTTGTGTGGTAGAGCCAGATGGGAAGTTGATCGTCAGATACTGAGTAGACACAATCTGTAAAGTAGAAGACTCTGCGTTAGCACAAGTAGTGGAGACAACTGATCAGAACACATACGAGACACTCGATGATAGAGCACTTCAGCACAGCGTGCTTATAAAGGCAGCCGAGTTCGGCTATGTCCACACTAAGTGACAGTAGACATAGTGGCTTCACCATGACTAAGCATAAGATGACAAACGGTCATGCAGAGAGGGAGCCACTTCTCAACAGTCTCAACTGGAACAACCGAGCCAACCACTGTACGAGTTCCTGAGAAGACGAGACAGAGCACCAATGCCATTACGGAACCAGTGAAACGACTGACTGACTGTTTAGAGAGAGAGAGAGAGAGAGAGAGAGAGAGAGAGAGAGAGAGAGAGAGAGAGAGAGAGAGAGACCAAACTGAAACTAAGACTGACTCAATCTAAGTAACTCAACAAAAAAGTCATCGAACATTGAGTCAAGACTTCCACCGAACACTCACTTACATGGAAGTGTACAGTCAGGGCCAATGTGTGCACAGAGCTCGATGAGTTTAAATGTCTACGGGTCACTCGATTCGATTTGATTGGGGTTTTCTACACTACTTTGCACTGTTCAGAGGCACACAATGGTCTTCAGTTTGTATTTGTGCACCTCGCCCGCTTTGGCAGTCTAATTGGTGGCCAGTGTGGCGGTGTGACGCAATTAATTAGCAGTCAGCGCGTTCTGCTGTTCGATTAGGACAGGCGGATCACGAACTAACGATATATCGCCTTTCCTAAATATTTGGTTCTATTTGGCCATATGCTTCGCACTCATTAGCCAGTGGGCAGTGATTGTCACCTTTTAGGCAAGTCACTTACATGGCTCTATCTCTCGCCCTCTCCCTCTCTCTCTCTCTCTCTCTCTCTCTCTCTCTCTCTCCCTCTCTCTCTCCCTCTCTCTCTCTCTCGCCCTCTCTCGCCCTCTCTCTCTCTCTCTCTCTCTTTCAATTCTGAATTCATGTGCTACTTTATCATTATTACAACTTGTCATGTTTGTCACACTATGTCTGTCTGTGATTGCGCGTCCAACTCCAGTCGCAATCGGCAATTGCCTGTTCTTGACCACTTCTCACCTCACACTCACTATCTCAGTGTCTTGGTACAGTTGGACCGAGCAATAATAAATCAAATAGTTTGTGCACTGTTCTCTGTGTCAGTTGTATCGCTTGTCAGTTAGTGCTGTGCTCGTACACTGCATGTCATCAATAATATCGAAATGAACTAAAACAAACTTCAAATTGCACACAACCAACCAAGTTTGCAGTTTGTGATTGTTTGCCGTTCGTTTTGTGTTTCCAAACTGTTTGTGCTGTTGTCTCTGTCCGTCAGTTCCGTTTGTCCTGGCCGGCACTAATTTCTTGTTCGCACTTTTCTCCGACTACTGACTCTCCGGTCACTGACTCTCGACTAACTGCATTGAATGCAGATTGGGCTATTTGAATGGCAAAGTGGATATCTGACTCTGGTGAGAGTGCCACGGACCACACTACAATTCGCTCAGCACAACGAACGCCACCACCAACGACACAGACACACAGCACACAGCACCGAGTGACAAGTCCAATCGACTAGTGCACTCACACCACCACAAGAGTCATCGATCGATTGGCCTCATCATGATCATCATCACCCTTCTCGTCACCTCGAGTTGACTTAGTCCTCTCGTGTCTAACCTTAAATTAGTTCCCCTGTCACCATCACCTCTCTACGATCATTCTAATTTCTGCTTCGCTTAATTCCATTTGTCCTCACCACCACAACCAACATGCCGTGCCATTGCGATGTCAAGTCGGTGGCCCTGTACTACAAAGGTGAAGAGACCGTGGACTCGTCGGATTTTTTAAAGTCCACCAAGATTTTCTGTTCGGTGCCAAATCTGAATCAATACATCAAAAAGATAGCTCTATGCGGTTAGTTCCTTGCGGATATCTCCGTGCGGACAATTCCGTGCGGACAGTTTCGTGTAGATAGCTCCCGACCATTAGTTGGCCGTGGCAGTCGATTGGGCAAAGACGAATTCGTGCTCAAAAGAGCTATCAAGCTGCACGATGTGCCCATTGTGCAAGTGGCTTAATGTCAAATTGTGCCCGAGTACTTTGCATTCTTGGTCAACAGGCGACTGACCCAACAGCGCTCCGTACGTGTGTACACGAACCATCTGTCCGAGATGAAGCAGCACATCTCTCTCTCCCTCTCCCTCTCCCTCTCCCTTCTCCCTCTCTGTGTCTGTCTCTCCCTCTCCTTCTGCACATCGACAGACACACACAACATCAAAATAAAGCCAACTCCATTGGCCGTAATGTAAACTGCATACTTCACTGCATTGTCTTGCTTGCCTGATGTGTGTGACTTTTGACAATGACAAATTGGAGATGGTCCATGTTCTAGTGTCCAAACAAGTAATTAACCAGAAGTCATACACACTCACTCACACAGACACTCACCTCGACAGAGATTGGCTGGTTCCGGCGTGAAGATCTGGCCATGCATTGCTCGTCATTATGACTTCCCTGCATTGCATTATTAGTTAACTCATCGAGTCTCGGCAGTATTGTTAGCCAAGCACAATCATTTGTGATACCATTCATTACTTTGGTTTGCAGATATGAACACTGGTTGTCAAGCCAGTGAAGAAGTGAAGAAGTGAAGAAGTGAGAGAGAGAGAGAGAGAGAGAGAGAGGGACTAGCACATTGCCCCGATGTCTGTCGATACACTGCACATTGCAGTGCACCACCAGCTGAACTCACCTCAACTTTAGGTGCACTCGATGCCGTACCATATCGAATTGAGCTTTGCCTGTGTGTGTCATACTCACAGAAATGATGACCACAACTGTGGTAATGGTGTGCCTGGCCGGGCCATTTAGTGGGAATAGAGTTACTCACAATTCGGGCACTAGGCAAAAGGCGACTCAGACTCGCTTTATTGTGTTCTCAAACTTGTTCAACCTTGTTCTAGTAAAAATGTTCAAATGCCACACACGAATCGGCAGTTTAAGCACACAGGATGAACTCTTACCATTGCTAATTAGCGTGTCTCCTCTTCGTTCATCGAGCATCAGTTTGTGTTGTGTTGTGTTGGTTTGGTTCGCTCCGAACTGCACAAACAATCAATGGTTAAGCGAATGCATTTGTATTTTATTTGATTGGATTAGGGCATAAATACGATTAAATTGAAAAGTATATATATTTGGGATAAGTGAGGAAACAATCGATTGGCCCAAATTGGTCACACCAAACTGCTAATTGATCCTATGATGTCGGTCATTTACAGTTCTTCAAAAAGCGTTCTCTTGACTTCGTTATACTTGACTTTACAGTCCGGGCAACAGAATGCAGTCACAGCATTGTCATATTTTTCATTAGCTATGTACAGTACAAACCAAACAACAAGAACATGAGTCTCCACTTGGCAATTATGATTATCTTATCTTACCATCAGTGTTGCAACCTTCGGCCCAGCACTTCCATTTTGCGTCACTGCCGCGGCGGTTCGAAATGGCTCTAAAGTCTAGTAAATTGTGTGTTTTAATGTTTGTGGCAAACTATATTGTGCACACATACCTTCCTTCTCGTTCACGTACAGATCGTCTAATCCAACAAACGCACGCGAATACCTGGGAACGATGTTGTCGTATCGTTGTTTGTAAATATGAGTAAAATAGTGATTGGCATCCTCAATAGCCAAATGGAGCGCACTGGTCAGCTCCCCTAGTGGTCGCATCAAGTCTACTCTCTGAGTAGGTTTTCAGCTCACTCCACAGCACCACAAACCTGTACAATAGTCAAATTTAGTCAACTCGTCAATGTGTGTCAAGCCAAACAACATTCAACTCACTTAATTTGTGGACCAAAGATACGCACATTGACGTAATCTTTCGAGATGGCCAGGTCATATTCACCCCCTGTGAGGAAACACCTTTCCGGGCCAATAAAGATTAGCCATTTTGGGAATTTCGTCAAGTTCATCTTCAGTTAGATCCTCCGAAACTTTGAACTTTGACCAAATATCGCGCAATTCTTCAGCACTTGGCAGCTTAAACCACACGAGTGTGTGTGCCTGCTGACATGGGCTAAGAAATGCTCCACTATACTCGGTGGGACCCTTGTACAGCGTCACTGGTACTTGATCCTTTTTATCCTTGTAGTACACAAGGTAGCAGGATGGACATTCCATCATCAGATCTGCCGCTTTCTGTGCGTACTCCATGATTGTGTCGCATTTGGCCACGAATGGAAGAGAACATTTTGCAATCACTTTCCGTTTGTGGAACAACTATTCAATATGCAAAAGTAAACACGCATGCGTCAATAAGGCAAAGTCACATCATCATCACTAGTAGTAGGTTACTTACTTTATCCAGATCGGAGAGAAATTCCTCCACCGACGTGTACTGATTGGCTCTGATTGCTTGTCGAGCCTTGGCTAAAATTCTGCCCCAAGTCATATTTGGAACGTCCCTGTGTGGGCCTGTTGATTTGTGGGGATTTAACAAAATTTTAAATTTTCCTTCGCATTTGTTTTTCACATATTCAGCCAAATAGACAAAGTTTTTGACAATATCATCGGCAGAGATGAGCGGTCCTCTGTAGCAGTCGGATGACACACCAAAGTAGTTGCCGACTAACACTGCACAACATTTGTTGCACACGCGATTAGCAACATTTTGCACATTCGCTTTGTCATCATAAGCCGGGGCCTCACGCTCAGCAGCCGTTGCATTGGCATGCACGTGAGCCAATTCGTTGAACCAACCTAATGCACAGTTCGTGTGATACCTTCGTGGGCAGAGTACACAAGTCTGCACTTCATCGTTTGGTTCAAATTTTAGTTTGCAGTCGTTGCAATTTGGATCAGGTCGGACAGCGCGGACAACTCGTGCTGCTGCTGCTGCTGCTCGTACTCGACGCGCAATTGGTGCTGCTGGTGATTGCTCGATTGGTATTGGTTCAACCCGTCTTGAACGGGTTCGACGTGCAATTGGCGATTGAGAAGGTAAGTTCGAATCATCTGGCACTGGATTGGCTGGCCCAACCGAAGCAGAATTACTATCCGCATTATGACTTCCCACGGGAAATATGTCATTTGCTGCTGCTCCAGCTATGAAAAGAACATTTTGTCGCTTATCGGGTTTTGGTTCAAGAAAATCTACTGCAAGAATTTCCATTTCATTTTTATCCTCATTATTAGTACTATTGGCAATAAGAGCCACTTGAGAGGATGATGAAGCCTGTGGAACAAATGACTCAGAAGTTGGTAATTGAAGCTGTTCCTCTCTTGGCAGCAATCGATTCAGTTGTTCAGCTTCATGCAGCAATTTATGTAAATTCTGTTTAACTTTATTGGTATCTACAATTTCATTCATAGACGAATGGTCAATTTCCACCTTAATTGATGGAGGTATGTTTTCTATGTTATCAGAAGCAGCAAGCTCCTGAGTTTCGTTTCGACGATTTGGCACAGCAACACTGCAGTGAATTATTAATGCATGAGTATGATTGTTTTCAGTTTATGTTAGTATAGGGAGGGAAAAGGATATTTCATGGGATTTTGGACTGATTTGCATGTCATATGCTGCATATGACGAGTGATTTTATTTGTTTTGTGTAGTCATAATCCTATTTTTGTATTATCTAGTGTTTCATCTGTCACACGGTTGTCAAACACTCAGTCTAATGTAAATGTTTATGTTCGGCTTCTGTTCTATACTCGAATGTGTCTGTGTTGATTGTGATATGTGCGCTAATGGCACATTGCGTGAAATCAATGTGCACAGACTCCGAATAGCATTATTGACCGGGACAATCTCATCTTACGACGAGCAAGATTCATTCAACATCTCAGCTCGCTTAGCCAATTGTGCTTTTTGCCTTAATCGTACGAGCCCACTCAAAGACAAGTGTGCGCAATTGGCCATGGTCAATTACGCTAATGCAAACTGAGCCCCGAGAAAGAGACAACACGAGTCATTAGTATAGTCTCCTTGATTGTATTGTGTTCGATCACTCGTGCGCAAAGCGCACTTTTTATATGAGTGCCGACTTTGGCAACCAAGACCACTGAGGACAAAACTGATAGCAATCGATTCGGTGAAGGGTGCTCAACAGATCAAATGTGCCGGCCAATGAAGCAGCACCACCTTGGGTCGCTCAAAATTGCTTATTGACGATATAATTGCAGTCGTATTAAGCGAACTATTCACACATGAAGACGAAAACAGAATGCCGCCTTTGACAGACGCGACATAGAACACTGCACGAGAGAGGACACTATTCGGCTAATTAGTGACATAAAGGAGACCGACCCGACCCGGCTAGTGGCCAGTGGCGACACAGAGGATTACTGGCAAATTGGTAACGTGTGTGGGACTATCGGGCCATTTGGCAAGTCTCTGTACAAAAGTGCACACTAATGAAACAAGTCCCGCGTTATGGTTTAGTATGATGAGTTGGCTATCTCTATCGGCTAAATGCTGCCGTGGCTTGATGACTGACTGATTAGCGGCCATAGCCCACCATTGAGAACAGAGTTGAAAGCTGAATCGATTCGGCAAATCAGTGCAAAGGATGCCAGATCAAAAAGGCCGGCCAATAAAACATAGAACAATCTTTGGACTCAGAAAATTGCCACTTAATGACATAATTGCTGTCTCATTAACCGCGCACCCCGGCACACGAGGGCACATACAACTGCAAGGACACTCTGCTAATTAGCCAAGGGAGAGCCCCAATGGCGGCAATGGGGATTACTGTCACAAATTTGCACCGTATGAGGGGACATGGGCGATAAGCCCCTTTTCTATGTCACAATTTGTGACTCACAAAGTGTACACTAATTAAAGACGATCCGCGTTATGGCACAGGACGGTGTCTACTCGGCCAATTAGAAGATCTCTATCGGAAAAATGCTGTCGTCGCTGGGTGACTGACTAAGGACATTGCTAAATGAGCCAAAACCAATCAGTGTGTGCAAGTTCGAGTGTGCTGACAGCAGTTGCTAACATGCTCGTTGCCAAATGTTGCAAGACTTGACACCACCGGCGGTCGGCAACAGTCACCCTAAAATGCCGCCTCCGAGGCCACCGCCAGTGACACGCGGGGATAATCAGACTCGCATTCGCACAAAAATGGCGACGACGATCGGACAGACCTCGCACATGAGCACATAAAGTCAATTGTCACAATCAACACACCAGACCAAACGACTACATGACGCCATCTTGGTTTTATACTAATATGCAATCAGTGATCACCGCACACACACACACACACACAAATGGCAATTATGTTATATTGTATTTTAATTTGATAATAATTGGCAGATCGAATATATAAACGCGTTACTCACATTTCTTTTCCTTTGTTGGATTTTGGTGCAACTCGTGGTGGATGATCCGCAGGAGGAAGAGGAGGACGCATGATGGATGCATGAAGTGGTGGTGGCGGTGTTCGACTTTGTTTGGCATTCATTTTGGTCTCGGTGCCGCCGAGTTTGTTCGATTTAGACATTACTATCTAACTACACACTAAAGGCAAAGCGAAAAGGCTCGATGTTGCTTGCGCGCTCGTTCGTTGGCAACTGTCGGTTGAGTTGTTGGACGGCAAAGTGCTGCACTGACTGTGTCTCGCAGAGGGCGAGGCTTGTGGACCCAACGGCAAGGCGCTACTACTCACACTGAATGTTAGACGAAGGAAAAGTGTGGGTAAGTGAGTGAGTGAGTGAGCGACTGTGTGACTGCATACTATGCATAGCAACCACCACTGGCCGAACCACCAAGCCCCAGTCTAAAAATATCTGACGTGGCATGTCAATTCCAGCTAAATGTCCCATATACTTCGTTTCATACGAATCGTAACGTGATATCGTGCACGTTCATTAAGGTCACTTCAGACTAACTTTCCAATAATGCCCAACACAGTGAGTAGTTCTAACCTGCCACGAGTGGTGCCCATTCAGGGTGCAATCAAGTGGCAGTGTCAATTGCTAATTACCTTCTTCTTAGTAAGAAAATGGTGTTTCACTTAGAGTGAACAGAGTGGACAAGATTATTTTTAGCCTTTACAAATGAACGAACTTCTGTGATGGTCTATGGAATGTTTAATGTTTATGACCGTGCTTAATTGAATTAGCTGGAAATTGTAGTGTTCGGGCGAATGCCATTGGCACATTGACGAACAGAATCGTCATTTCTCCGTGCTCAATTCCAGGAATGAACCAAAATAGATCGCGTTTATGTTCAAACATTGAGCACGATCTTGTTTCATCATCTTCTACTTGTTCTAATTAAAAGTGGTGCCACTAATTGAGTCCGCTAAACTTTCAATTGGCTGTGTGTGTGTGTGTGTGTGTGTGTGTGTGTGTGTGTGTGTGTGTGTGTGTGTGTGTGTGTGTGTGTGTGTGTGTGTGTGTGTGTGTGTGTGTGTGTGTGTGTGTGTGTGTGTGTGTGTGTGTGTGTGTGTGTGTGTGTGTGTGTGTGTGTGTGTGTGTGTGTGTGTGTGTGTGTGTGTGTGTGTGTGTGTGTGTGTCACAATAGTGAAATTTGCCGCGATCGACTGCACGGTCAATTAGGCTCGGCGTGTGCGTTTCTTCTGCCTGTGCACTCACGTTCTATTCAACTGTTGCTCTGTTTTGTTGAGTTTGTGATTTGTCTCGTTACTCAATCTGCAGACACACACACACACACAGCCCGTAAGATATTATGCAGCCGAACCAGCAGTCAACATCTCAAATGAGTGCAACTGGACAACAAATGCAACAACAACAAACGAACATGGCCAATGCCTTCAATCAATCAGCATCATCGACTTTGGCCGGTTATGGACCGAGCTGGAGCACAAGCTACACCACAACAGACCGAACTTGTGGCAATGAATCTTCAACAGCAACAAAACCAACTCAACCAAAATCAACAACAACCGAATCAGTCATTTGGTTTAGGCCAACAGCAGCAGCAGCGCTTGAGGTAAGCAACAACAACAAGCGGATCAATTGAACAAATACTCAGCAAACAGTAACTTCGAAGGATCAGGCCGAGTGGACATAATTCGTGGCCCTGGCGCTGACCCTTCAAACATTTACGCAAGACAGCTGAGCGGTGGGACAGAACACAACAGCCCAATTGATAGTTTCTCAATTCCTCGTTCAATGACACTGTTCAACATGTCTTCGAATCAATTCTCGTCTGCAAGTGCAATTGGACCTTCCAAAACATCGCTTACAACCTCAATTGCGGGAATGACTTCCACTTCAAGTATGGCAGCTTCAAAAGTTGGTGGCAATCGAGGCATTGCCTCTCAGCAACCATCAAGCCAAGGTTCTTCACTGTTCGTGACCTATGGCAGCGCTCGTGCCCAACAGCTGGCCGCAAGTCAACAAGCCAAGAATTTCCAACAATTTTCGGACACTGCCTGTTCACACGCCACTGACATTTGTGAGCTGTCACCAATTCTCGATGTGTCACCTTCGGTCGAGGCGGCTGAAGCCCAGGAGATCATCGATATGGTAAGTGACAAACAGAGTATCAAAATGATCAAATCCATAATCCATATAAATTCTCTTGACCGTGTCAACAGGAGGCCGAAGGAAAGTTGGGCACAAATTTGGGCATACCACGCGCGACCAGTGGCACCATTAGTGGCATGATTGACGACTTTAATCGTGCAATTGAGACACTCAGCCTGAACAACAATTCCGACGAAATGGAATCGAACATTCTGAACAAACGATAGCTGAGAAGAGAGAGAGTCAAAGTCAAAAAGGCAGTCTCGAAAGAAGTTCAGCCCGTGGAGCACTGTCCCGTCGGGCGTCCACTGGCCAGGTGGACAGTCTCGAACAATATCCAGACCACACTCGACTGGCCAACAAACTGGCCGCCAAGCAATCGAGCCTGACTGGCAGTGCCATTGGTGATCAGCTTGGAAGTCGAGTGGAAGTGGCCACAAACCCAACGAGTGGATTGGCCCAGGTTACGGCCACTGGTCAGCAAGAGAACAGCCTGGACGCTGTTCAAAAGACAGGCAAAACACTGGTGGCCGCCAACTCGGCCATCGAACAGCAACTGCAGAAACAGTAGCAAATTCTTATTCAACAGCAGCAGCAGTTTCTGCAAATTCAACTTGAACAACAGCGACTGCAGAATCAAATGCACGATCAACTGTCCACCGCGATGGAGTAGCAGTTGGCCGACGACAAGAAGGCAATTGAGGTAGGACATTTGATGCATCAGCAGACAGCAGCATCCCAACAGGGTCAACACTGGCCGGGAGATGTAATATCAAACCTGGTGACCAGATCTTCGGGTGTTGGACATATGACTCGCAAACAGGAAACAACCGAAATAGCATTACAACATGATCTGAACATGGACCGTGGCCACGGAAGTGGACAGAGTGGACACGTTCAACGGGATATGTATGGCCACCCGGTGAAGCAGATGGACAAGCAGGTGTCCACCTCGGCCACGCCGCCACCCTCCGGCATAAACTCGACCCCAACTTGTCAGATGTATCGGTCCATTAGTCAGATGGAACGACATGTCACATCGACTGCCAGCAGTAGTCGAATGTCGGGTGTGGTGGATGGTGCGGACTCGATGCGAACTCGTGTGGCCTCCGCATCGTCGTCTTCCGCTTCGACACTGCACCGACAGCTGCCCCAACCAATGCCCGAGGAGATTCCGCGACCGCTGACCCGGTTCCTCGATCACCGCAGTCATATCACAGGGATCGGGCTCGCCACTGTTCAATCGCAAGGGTCAACAACAACAGCGGAACCAGGGTGCTAGTTACTGCACTGACGGACATTAACATACTGCTGTACCAGTACGGGAATTATCCAGGACACAACCCGCCCAGTGCCATGTCTGCTGCTGCTGGCCCATACGAACCCATTCATCCAAGTCAGCAATCATACGGCTTCAACCAGTCTGCCTACGGTTACGGACCTGAAGCGGGAATGGCACTACCACCGCCGCCTGGTAGTGGCTTTCCTGGTGGCTACTATGGTCCACAGCATGGTCCAATGGGCGGAAGCGGTGGTGATGGTGGTGGACACATGGGATCAGGCTATCAAGGCCCACCAGGACCACCATCACTGCCAATGCATCACATGAACTCATCATTTCATCATGGAGGTGGCCCGATGTTGCAGTCCCAACAGCAGCAGCAGCCACAGGTGATCCTACAGCACAACCACCCAGTAGACGATGGTCTCGTGTACCACCAGTACAGTGGAAAAATGATGCCACCATCATCCAATAGCCATCATCACAGCGGCGGCGGCGGTAGACCAATGATGCCCCTACCATCGCAACATTTGCAACAGCAGATGCAGCAGTCTCATCATCCATCAATGCAGATGGGTCCCTGCAATAGTCACCAGCACCACCAGCAGTAACATATGGAGAATCTATACTACCCCCACTAAACGAGCCGAGTGTGTGGTGTTATTGCCTTTGCCCATAATCATAATCGAATCCAAATAGATCGATTAGATACATAATAAGTGATATTAACCCAGCAATACAAATAACAAATACCTAGCCCAAGCCAAATCGACCAGGTCCTAAGCGTTCGGACCGTTCCATCTCTCTGTGTACAAGTACCCACCCAAATGAACGTCAACTTAACCTTAGTGTTAACCCCAAACCCAAACGCCAAGTGCATTACCCTCCCTTCTCTCTCTATTTGCATTGTGTTAGAATTCGTTGTCTCGTTCCCGAGCCCAGTCGCACACAACAAAACCAATCAACCATTTGCATCATCATCATCAAACACAAAATACCAAAACAAACCGAATAGACTTTGGTGATCAAAATCAACACTGGCGACTCATTACCACCACAAGCACCATGCACACCAGAATCTCACCACCCGAGCAACGTCCCCCCACTCCTTTGAGTTCCCTTCCATTGCTATCTCCTTCCTTAAAAGTCTATTTTATTACAACTATTCTGTTGTCATATATATCTTAACTTACATACATTCGAAATATTAGGATTGTATCTCTATTTCTGTCAAATCGAGTACAAATTCCAAAATGATGAGCATTAAGAGTCTCTTAATAGAGATGGCATGATTGACATATAATTGTCAATTGTTGTTGTTGTTATTGTTGTTGTGTCGCATGTATCGCTTTCTTCTCCCTTCTTCTCTTCACAAACCTAACAAATTTAAAATGCTTTCCACTATTTGTTCTATTCTCTAATTCTCTCTTAACTCAACAAAAAAGTCATCCAACATCGAGTCAAGACTTCCACCGAACACTCACTTACATGGAAGTGTACAGTCAGGGCCAATGTGTGCACAGGGCTCGATGCGCTTAATTGTGTACGTGTCACTCGATTCGATTTGATTGGGTTTTTCTACACTACTTTGCACTGTTCAGCGGCACACAATGGTCTTTCAGTTTGTATTTGTGCACCTCGCCCGCTTTAGCATTCTAATTGGTGGCAAATGTGGCGGTGTGCCACAATTTATTAGCAGTCAGCGCGCTTTGCTGTTCGAGATGGACAGGCAAACACAGCGCACACACACAGTCACAGTCTTCGGACTTGACTGTTTTGATTGTTTGTCAATTTGTCCACTTTTATTGGCACTTTGGCCACTGATTTGTCACTTCAATCTCATCATAGTATTAATAAAGTTTTATTTATTTTTCCAACAAAAATATTACATAAATCGTAAAATGTCTTTAAGTATGACATTATTAACATTTATAATAGGAAATATTGCATGTACGATGTATGTATAAAGTGATATGTGGTTATGAATGAAGTGGTAAAGGTATAATTTGATGGGAATTAGTGATAGTAATGATTCATCAATGGATGATACAATTAATGTTTTATAAATTGAGTACGGTGAAATAAGGTGAGGTCGAACCAGATAGCTAGCAGGAAGGTTCACCATGATCAGGTTCAACACGAATTCAGCGTGCTAAGATACTCGATGGGCGTGGATGGCTCGCACAAATTAAAATCCATTAAATGTTTACCAGATAGGCCTCGGAAGCTTCGTGGAGCGCCTCCAGAGCGGCGGCCTGGAACATTAAAAGGTTCTGTAGCTAAGGGCAACCTCCCGAACCACATGTTGGAAAGGCATTCGCGGCACCAACATGAGGATTGAGTTTCGGCCACCAGGTCAGGCACTGGATTCTCGATGCTTCCTTTGTTGAAAGCGTAATAGCTAATCACCATGTGCAGTCGATGATGCAGTTGGCGCCACCAGCAACTCTCTGCATCGGTGGAAACCAAATTGATGAAGGTGGTCAGACTTTGCACCACCACCACCACTCACCACTTTAGTCTTTTTGTGTTCCTCTGGCATTAACGGGTACTCCTCTTCTGGGTTGAGTGGTGGTGGTGGAAGCACAAGTCAGAAAAGATGCTTGCTTGCTTCTTCTTGTGTCCAAGTGAAGCTAAAGTACAAAATAAATCTCTTATATATTAAAATCCCAATGTAACGCTCAACAAAAACTTATTCAGCCAAAAGTACTTGACGTAATGTCATGAAAAATTTTTACCAGACTAATTCGACCTCAAGGTATCTAGGATAAATAGAATCGATTCGATCAAGCAAAAAATTGGGTTTTGGAATTTTGGATTTTAGGATTCTTGATTAGAAAAAATACCGTTGGATTCATCGTGAAAATCTAGGAACATTGATATATCATGTACTCGTTACGAAAATGTGTCCTTGGTACCGAAAAAATCATTTGAAGTTTCTAGCCAACAGGCAAGCACAGAGCGATCGTGTGTGTTCGTGTTGATGAGTGTGTCATTTAGTACTGTGAAAGGCAGAGGCACAAACAAAACAAAGCACAGCTGGACGAACGCGCACACCATCAGCTGTTTGCTGTTTTGCTATCACTATCAAAGCACTACATCATTGGTTCTTTTGTATTTCACATTCTCCACGTGTTTTCGTGTTAATCTCTTATCGTCATCGTTATCAACTCAACATTAACTCTCTTATGTCATAATTGTCATCATCATAATTGGCCTAATGTCACGAAAGTCAACTTCAAGTACCAAACAGCCTTGCATGTATCGAAAACATCTCAAAAAGCTCAATCGGTATATAGTTTTCGGAAATTATTTTGTTGGATTAATTCTTAATCAGATTACAATTTAGTTACTATAACGAGTCAGCTGTGGAATTACAATTTGAGAATCAATCCAGGTGTGCGTAAAACATTCTGAAATTGTGGGTGCGCTCTAAATCCTGTTGAACAACAACCAACAACAAGGCTTCTTCGTGAAATCATTCTTCCGCAACATAATCACTTTACGAATCGCTGATTAAGAAAATGTTTGCATTCTATATTTGAATTGTCAAGTTTAACCTTCAGAAAATGCAATTTGATGATGGATCTTGAGTATCTTAAAGCAGGCTTCATTTCATCACCGGAAACTAAGTGATATTTCAAGGATATGTGAAACCGGTTCACCCTCTTTTCACCTTCCCAATTTGGCCAATAAGATTTGTTTGTTTCCGTGATCTATTCAAAAATCTAATTCCAATAAAAGTATTTATAAATCCTGAATTTGTCTATTACGTAATTGAATTGATAATTGATTTTTATTGTTCAAATCTCAAAAAGTGGTTTTTACAAGAAAACGTTCGCGCAGCGACAATTCCCATCGTGACCTGTCACGAGGGGAATTGAGTTTTCTTGTATAATAAATAAACAAGAAGTCAAAAATTGAACTAAACGCACTCACTAGCCAAGTCTCAACACATTGAGGTGCATAGCGGCACTGCATCTAGCTGGCTAATGTAAACAAATAAGAACAGAAAAAGTACTGACCTTTGAGAATGTGGTGGTGGTGGTGAAGGTGTTGGTTGGTTGGTTGGTTTGTTGGTGTAGTCGATAAGACAAATGGAAGAGTTGGTCTGGCGGTACAATACAAGGTGGAGAGGTCAGAGAGAGCGAGAGCGCGAGAGGGCGAGAGGGCGAGAGGGCGAGAGGGCGAGAGGGCGAGAGAGAGGGAGAGAGAGAGAGAGAGAGAGAGAGAGAGAGAGAGAGAGAGAGAGAGAGAGAGAGAGAGATCAATCCAGGACGAAGGATGATGAGAGGGAGCCATCGAGGGGTGAGAGATGAAGAGGAGTGTGGATGGAGAGGAGAGAGAACTATCAAGGACGAGAGCTTGAAGAAGAATGCTCATGCCGCCTCGTCTCAGCTCCTTATAAATGCGAACTAAATCGATCTGATTGGCCGAAGTTCAGCGTCACACTCATTGTACAGTCGATGTACGGGCCAAAATGGACACGTGCTAATGTTGCGATCTGATTGGCCGAATTGCAGCGTCACACTCATTGTGCAGTCGATGTACGTACCAAAATGGACAAGTGGTGATGGAGCGATGTGATTGGCTTCTGGGCAGCGTCACACTCATTGAACAGTTCACCACCGGGCCAAAGTAATTTTCATCACCATCATCATCCAATCAACCGACTTGATGACCAGACAAGTGCAAGCGAAAGGACAGTTCAGTACCGCAGCAATGCTGACAGTCAAGAGATTAGCCTCACTGGAGGATTATGCGACAGGCAGTCCAATGAAACAAGACCGACTGACTACTCCACTTGGTCAGACTGGCCACTCAGACACTGCCGAGTGCATAACTGATCGATTCGGCAATTAGGCCACTACGACACGATAACCAAACAATCGCTTACAGGTGGACAGACTAGCGCTCACTTTCGCAATCCATTCGATTGAGGCTCGTGTGCGCAATGATCGATTGCTGCCAGTTGTGACAGTCAAAAGTCACACGAGTTGGTGGTGTTGAGGTGGACCGATAATGGCCTGACTAATCATCACTTGAACACGAGTCACATTGAGAAGTGACATGTGTTTGGTGGTGGCGCACTTTTTGGTGAAGGCGCACTTTTTTGCTGGTCAGTGACCAAGTGTGTTCTGTCAGTCGAAACGGTGGACTTGTTTGAACTTTCGTCTAGTAGGCGACAGCTCACTCAGAACACTCACCTTACTCACTAAACGACAGCACTACACTTCTGATTTATGCCTTCTCGCTTTCTATTTTACCAAATACTCTTCTCCCGTTTCATCACCACCCAAACTCGCCAACCGATTGTGACTCTGCACTGGTTCCCCTGTCCAAAGTGTTCCATGTAAGTAGCCCAAATCCTATCATTCACTGTGTGACTTTGTGTTCTGTTGTTGTGGTGTTAAGTTTGGTTGAGTTGCACACTCGTCTGTTGCTCTAACTTCACTCAAAACCCAACACCCACCACTCACCTGTGGACTCTATCACTAATCTGTGTTTACTTTCGTTCTATCTAGACTCACCTTCTGACAACAAGTCTCCCTGCGATGTCTACCTCAACACGAATTGAGCTGTATGTGCCTTTAATCATAAAGGTAGAGTATGGACCCAGCATTCGCCGTACAACCCAAATCAGTGGGTCAATCTGCTATGACGAGCTGGACCAGACGATCCGAACACTGTTGAGCCTTCGGGCGGATGATGATATTGCACTGCAATATCTCAACAATGAGGATGAACTGGTAAAGTTGGAGGATTTTTTCGACTTGGCCATGGCAGTTGGCCAGGGTCGAGTACTCAAGATTAATGTTCGACACAATGAGACCCGTGATGAGATACAGGAGGAGTTGATGGCCATTCGTGCTCGACGTGAAAATCTTCAGGCTCGATTCAATGAATCTGGCACGAGTTCGGGAACAAGCATCACAGTTGTGGAGGACGTTAAGTCATCGGAAGACCATATCAATCTTGCCAGCACTTCGGCGGCAACTGGTGGTACTCAGTGCCACTCTGGTGGAACTGCCCAAGTCGACACGAGCGAGGCTTCCGTCAGTGGCTTTCATCAAGGCATAACCCGTAACTCTCTCTCTCTCTCTCTCTCTCTCTCTCTCTCTCTCTCTCTCTCTCTCTCTCTCTCTCTCTCTCCCTCTCTCTCTCTCTCTCTCTCTCTCTCTCTCCCTCTCCCTCTCTCTCTCTCTCTCTCTCTCTCTCTCTCTCTCTCTCTCTCTCTCTCTCTCGACTGTTCGTCAGTCAATAGTCTCTCTTTTCTCTTGCACAGATTTCCGGCTCTCTGCCGCTGCTCGTCCCTTTATCCCTCGAGTGGAAAGAACCAGCAGTGCACCCCCCTCACTATTGCCCCTTCATTACCACCCAACACCTGCAACTATGGCAATGAGTCATCGACCACCTTTCATGGGAATGTCACCACTCGTGAGTGGAATTGGCATTGGGGATGTTCATCGCACTGATTGGCAAGCCCAACCGAACACTAACCGACTACACCGAGGATCGTTATCACTGGCGGGAAGTTCATCCGGTGGACAGTACAATCAACGCGGATTGTCCGTTTCGGTACAGAGACCATTGATTGGGCAACCGCAACCGCTTCTGTTCGGACAGTTACAGGAATCTATTGTACGTACTCAACACTACCCGGGTCAAATGATGCGACAACCACCACCACCACTCCGAGCCCAAACATCGATAAGCCAACAGCGCTTTGTGCCTCAACCGATGCAAGCCATAGGGACTCCACGAGTCCTGTCTCCTTCTCAACCGAGACAACAGGCCAAACCATTTTAGGTCATAGAATCGGCCGCCACCATTACTTCCCTGTCCTCTCCTATCACAGTCTTTTCATCTCACTCTACTCGGCACAATTACTTCTTTAGCTAGAAACATAATATATTTCGCATACAACAATCCACCTTCTATTTAGTGTACACATCTTACACAAACATTACCCGCTCAAACCAGAAATCAACGACCGCCTGAGACAGATCTTTTTGTTCGCTTTGGCACTACAACACAAACAACATATTTGTATCACATATTATATATATTATAATTGTTCCTATTTTTGGCTACACATGTTTGTTATCAGTCGTCTTTGCATTATTATGACATTGGACCCAGTGTGCCAAGCCGTATAAATAAAGTACCAATAGTAATGTAAAGTAGTGTACGAACGAGTTTGGTTCGGTTGTTGTTGTTGCTCCTGTTGCTGCTGCTGGCAAGTTCGGTTCATACTCGGCAATCTGCTTGACCACAGTCCACTTTGGCACAAGTCGCAATGGTCATCGTCATCATCATATCATATTTGATCATTTTATTATTATTATTATTTTGTCGTATCTATGTGCTTTGTTATTTTTAATTTGACTTCGTTCGTACACTAACTCAATTGAAATAACTCTAATGACGATCAACAGGTGGCAGTTCGATCGTTCAGTAGAGCACTCCGACACGAGCGTTGATCGCACACCGACTGCCGTCCAGGCGTCATGCAGCAGTCAGACACACAGGCACACAGGAGGACATCGTCTGTCGTCGTAGCACTTCCATTCAGTCGCCTGTCCTCTCTCTCTCTCTCTCCCCTCTGTCTATTATTGACCTCGCTTCAACCCGATTCCAGTGAATACATGACCACACTCACACAGTCACACTTTACTTCCTGACTTGTCCTGTGTCAACGCGCTCGATCAACTCACTCACTCACTCGCTCAGTGGCCGGTGACGCGTACGGTTGTTCTCTCTCCCTTTTTGTGTGTTGTGTTGTCTCTGCGATTTGTGTGTGTGATATTCGATTGTGAATTACTTCTTGTAACTCAACAACCAAATAGACTAGTACTTGTACTTTGTGGTTTTTGTCATCCTCTGTAATTGTCCTTGCCAGTGACCGAAGGCAGCAGCCGCGGTAAGGAGCGCTCCACTTCAAGCAGAAGCAGAAACCCCGTAACCGTAGGGTGCACCTCACCACCACCACCATCGAGCTCATGTCATCATCACCATCATCATCGTCCTCATAACCGTACACAATCGTTGTTGTATCACTGTTGTGTGTCTGTGAGTGTTGCATTTAAATTCAAAATTCTCGTCACCAGTTGCACAGCGCCTGTCTTGTGTTTGTTTGTTTGTTTGTTTGTTTGTTTGTTTGAATGTGTTCGTACAATTTTATGATTACTCGTATTACTTCGTAAGTTCTACTTTTGCTGTTACTATTACTCAAGTTGTTGTTGTTGTTGTTGTTATGTCCGAGAGTTATTGTCAGTTGGTTGACTTCTGGCCTGAGTTAGGTTAACCAAACAATCATCATATTTTCTTCTTCTTCTTGTTCGAAATCATCATCATCAGTGTGCACTCCAAACCCGCACCGTTCAGAACGCACACATTCACTCCCGTCAGCGCGTGTGTTCGTTCATTTCGCATTGGTTTGTTCTGTCTGGCCAAACCACAAATATCATCTCAAATCGATATTATTTTGTTCAACTAGTCGTGGTCAATGTATGTTTGCGTTTACATTTTGTCTTCCACTTGTGTGTGTGTACATCATCACATACACCACCACAACCACCTCCTCTCTCCACCAGTCCACTTTTCACTTTGCCACTTGTGACCGACTCGCGTTCTATTGCTCTCATCGTACTCTACTCGTGATCTAATGATTTAATGACTTGAGTGTCTTAGCCATCGACTATCAAAACTCCACTTCTAATTTTTGGTGTCACATAAAGCCCAAACCAAAACCGAACTTGTACAGCAATCGTCGTCGTCTTCGTCGTCGTCATCATCATTACACTCTCCGTACGAACGCTCGCTCGCCGCTGCACACATGTGACTGACTGACATTTACACTCATCATCATTGACTTTTGTTCTAATTCATCATTCTACTCTCAATGTGACACAGTTCAGTACGTTCAGTTCAATCTGTTCTAATGTGCACTCTTTGGTACATTATCACAAAATCAAACATCGAATCGAACCAATCATTCATCATCATCATCATTTCACCACGACCACCGTACATTAATATTTCAATGTATTCATACGAGTGTGTGTGTTTTGGTTCGTCAATCTAGTTTGGCATCATCATCATCATCTCTGTACGATATTGTCAGTTTGATTAACTTCTGGTCTGAGTTCACCAAAGAATTGTCATCCCTTCATCTTCTTGCTGTTGTTCTCTCTCTCTCTCTCTCTCTCTCTCTCTCAACATCATCATCATGTCGTCTTCACAACAACAACTACAGCAGCCCCAGCAGCAGCCTCAACCAACCTACGACCAGCAGTCTGAGATGTGGACCAAGATGTACTCCCACTTCAGTCGTACTGGGCTTCCTTTCTTCATTGGCCCAAGTTATCAGTTGATGGAGGAAGTTATCAAAAACAATAAACCCATATCCTCGGTGTTTTATCCCAAACTCGGGAACACTGTCCACCAAGTCAAGTTCTTTGCCAACTTTATCAGCCTTACCGCTGCTTTGGCTGCTGTGGCCAGTTCGTCCAATTCTTCTCACTCACCATCACCACCATCGGACAATTCGCTGTCTAACAACACTGAACCAAATGTGGTTTCGTCGGAGAAAGCCAACCAATCTCCAGTCCGTACTCGAATGACGCTTCGATCGGGCCAACGAAAGTATGCCAAGGACATTCCTGGAACCTCGAACACAGTTTCAAATGCAGACATCAATGTACCCTCGACCAGTGGCACAACCTCGAAGCGCAAGGCACCAAAGAAGCGTTCGGTGAGGCCTCCTCCACCTAGACAAAACGGTCCAAGAGAGCCAACCTCTCGTGTACCTAATCCGGATCTTAACTTCTACGATTCGGACTTTGACACTCAAGAGGGGGAAGTACGAGATCGTAATCAAGCCGAATTTCCCCCATTCCGGATCTACGCAAAACGACCTGAAAGCCCCTGTCCATTGGATCAAGATCCGGAGCACGAGAATTCCGATTACGGGTTTTCCGAGAACGAGGCAGATTTGGATGGAGATTTCATTCCTGGTAGCAAGAAGCGTCGTACCAGAGCAAAAGGAGGTCCCAAGAAGCCATAGCACAAAAGACCAATTCGATAAAATGATTCGAGATTTATGCGTTCATGTATTAAATAAAGCATTTTTATAATAAATATAAAACAAAACACCTTTGATTCGCTATATCATTCTCTAAATTGGTCAGTCAAACTGACTGACTACTGAATCTTGTATCCACTTTTCGAAGCAATTTTCATAAAATTGACAATAAAATGATTACATTCTGATTACTACATGTTGTTGTTGTCTTTATTATTGTTTTTTGGTTTGTGTGGTGCTCTCTCTCTCTCTCTCTCTCTCTCTCTCTCTCTCACACCTCTATCTCCCTCTCTCTCTTTCTCGCCCTCTCTCACTCTCACTCTCTCCCTCACTCTCTCTCTCTCCCTCTCTCTCTCTCTCTCTCTCTCTCTCTCTCTCTCTCTCTCTCTCTCTCTCTCTCTCTCTCTCGCCCTCTCTCCCTCACCCTCTATCTCTCTCTCTCTCTTTCTCGCCCTCTCTCGCCCTCTCTCACTCTCACTCTCTCTCTCTTTCCCTCCCTCTCTCCCTCTCTCGCCCATCCATGGACATTCCTGACTCAAAAATCCTGAGCACACAGAGCACACACAAAGCACACTCACATTCGCTCGCATATTGACACACAGAGTGAGTGAGTGATCACCTCTGTCCCTTTTTGGCCATGTCCACTGTCGTCGTCATGTGCCACTCGTGTCCCATCAAATCTCAATGAGTCCACTACCGAGCCAATGGCACAGTCATTCTCATCAGTAACCACAGTCCACTTTGGCACTTTGCCGCAATGTTCATCGTCATCATCATTGCACGATTGATCATTTTATTATTATTATTTTGTCGTATCTGTGTGCTTTGTTACTTACAATTTGGCTTTATTATGCCAAATTAAATCAAATAGGTCTTAGTTCAAATCTCGACTAAGAGGTGGCGAGACCAGCACAGTAACGCTGCAGCAAACAAACGAGCACACACAGCCAGACCGGCCGTCGCCAGTTGCGCTCACACAGTCCAACGAGTCAGTCGTCGAATCGTGACAATTCAGTTGCCTGTCTTCTCTCTACCCTCTCTGTTTGCATTGACCTCGCTTCAACCCAATTCCAGTGAATGACATGACCACACTCGGATCACACAGTCACACTTTACTTGCTCACTTGTCTTGTGTCAACGTGCTCGTCATCTCGTCAGCTCACTCACTCACTCACGCGACGTTGCCGTCCTCGTCTCGCTCTCTGGTGTGTTGATTTGCCTCGACGGTGTGTGTGTGCTCTTGTGATTCGGTTGTGAATTACATTTTGCTTTGACTTACCACCCAAATGGACTAGTGCTTGGTGTCATTTATGGTTATTGCCACTCTCGGTGGTACTCCTCGCCTGTGGGGGCCTGCAGGGAAGCTCCGCTTGAAGCAGAAACCCCCAAAGCCGTAAGAGCACCATCATCATCATCATCGTCCTCATAACCGAGAACAAGTTATTTGTTTTATCACTGTTGTGTGTCTGTGAATGTTTCATTTGGATTGAGAATTCTTGTAACCTGTTGACCGTACCAGTCTTGTGTGTGTGCATGGGTACATTGTATTATTATTACTACTGCTACTACTACTAGACTTGTAATAAGTGATCACTGGCCACTCGATTTGGCAGCTCAATTCAACTGGATTCATGTCGACTCATGTGCAAACTCTCATTACTAACCTAAAACAGTCATTTTTAGTGTGTGTGTGCCATCGCCTTAGTGTGCGTCGTCTTCCTCATCATCACCGTACGCTACTCGAATGTATATCAATGTGTCTCTGTGTGTTTATGTGTTTTGAATGGTAAATCTAGTTTGGCATGAAGACATCACCATCAACAGTGACATCTCTGTACGATATTGTCATGTACGATATTCATCCTCAGTTTGGGTAACTTTTCGGTTTTGAGTTCACCAAGCAATACCGTCTCGGCGAAAGCAGCGACAGGCCTGCACTTCGATTCGATTGCACTCGATGATGCCGTCCTTGTCGTCGTGGCACACCGAACACAGGCACACACAGAGGAGACCGTTCACCGCTTCGTGTCCTGTCCGTCTAATGTCTTCTCTCTCCTGTATCCCCACGACTGTTAAATTTGTGCAACCACATCAAGCCTAATCCTCATACGTAACCACACTCGGAACACAGTCTCTGTGTTTGCTCACCAGTTCTGTGTACTCGATCATTTCACTCACTCACTCACACCCTCACTCAGTGAACGTGTCGCGCTCGGTGTTAGTGTCGTTTGTGGTGTCAACCGTGTGTGTGTGCTCTTGTGAATTACATTATGTGACTCAACAACCACATGGACAAGATCTTGTTGTTTGTGGCTTTTGCCTATCACGGCTGTTCGCCACGTCGGTGAGCGTCGGCACCGACGGCGATCGAGGACGAGACACTTCGAATACAGAAGACACAAAGCCGACTGAGGCATCTCACCGCCACAACCGAGAAGCACATGTCATCAACATCATCATCATCATGACCCACACATTCGTCGTTGTGTGTCTGTGATTGTTACATTTGAATTCTAAATTCTAGTCACTTGTTGATCATTGGACAGCACCCGTCCTGTGTGTTTGTGTGTGTGTGTGTGTGTGTGTACACATTTGCCCAACTATAGTTGTGTACTGTACTGGATCGTTCAGTTCTACTGGCCACTCAACTTAGGTTAATTCGTGGAATCAACTTTGAGCCAACGCTCATTGCTAAACCAAAACAATCGTTTTTAGAGTAATAGCCATCGTATCATCATCATCAGCAGCAGCAGCAGCAGCAGTACTGAACACCACCCGAGCCGCGCACAGTCTCATCACTATGTGTGTGTATGTTTCTTCATTCGTTAGTGCTGTCTGACATTGATGAGCTCAAAATCAGTATCATCTCTAATCGATATTACTTTGTCCACTCGCCAATTTGTGTTTGTGCTAACTTTTTGGCTTGTGCTTAGTTCAGCACATACACCGCTCACCTACTCCTCCTCTACTTTCTGCTCTTCCATCACTTCACTTGGCCAATGTGACTGACTGACACTTTCCCTTGTTCTCATCATCATCTACTCTTGTTCTAATTCTAATAACTCGATTAGTGTTACCGTCGACAAACAATATTGAGATTCTATTTGACTGTGGAGACCTGCCAGCAACACAACGATCGCGCATAGTGCACAGGCAGGCAGCCGGCCGTGAGCAATCAAACAACAAACGCACCGAGCGAGGGAGACTCGAGGTGACTCGCTCGTCATCTAATCTGTTCTGTGTCGACTCGCGCTCCTCTGCTTTTGATGTTACATTCGTGAAACCATTTCAACCCAATTCCACTGATTAAGTGACCACACTCGGAACACACAGCCACTTTGGTTGCTCATTAGTCCGTCGTCAGTGTGCACTGTTTTGTGTTTGTGTTCGACTTATTATTATTATGTTCACTTAGTTTTGAGTCGTTTCAATCGTAAACTCATCATTCTACTCGCAATGTGACACAGTAGAATGATTCAGTGCAATGTGTTCTAATGTGCACTCTTCGGTACATTATCACCAGATCAAACATCGAGCGAATCTGTGACTTGACCCTCCTCCTCCTCCTCACCATCATCATCGCTCGCTCGCACACATCAATGCATGCGTGTGTCATTGAAGGCGCCCATCATCAGTATCATATCAATATCTCGTTATTAGTTTTTCCACTAGTCATCTTATTCTTCTTTTGTTGTTGTTTCACCTTCTTCTATTCGTTTCGTCGTCTTCTACTTTGTTTCGTTTCGTTTCCTCGTCTTCTTCTTCGTTTCGTTTCATCTTTTCTTCCTCCTTCAACTATCAAAAGTGAAATTCTACTTGACTGTTGTTGAATTTGTACAGTCTAGAGTGACCATTACTAAAAAACCAAAACCGAAACCGAACTTGTCCAGTCACAGGGCTCCTTGTGCATTATTATTATCCTTACGAAGTCAACATTATTTACTTTCCCGGTTATAATCTATCGTCATCGGTGTACCACTAGTCATCTACACTCCATTTTTATCTTGCATTCTCTCTTATTCCAAAGCCAAACACCCGTAATCTTTCGTCGCAACTACCAAAACAGAACATTCAAACGATCATCATCATCATCATCATCATCATCTTATCACCCTACCCCATCCAAACACACCACAACGCTCAACATAAACTAACCCGGTCTATTATTTATCGTCATTCTTGTGCCACTAGTCATCTACAATCCAATTCGTCTTCATCTCTCTTGCATCTCAATCATCATATCGCCATCATTACGCTCCGTCTGTCCATGTTTGATCAACTCAACTCTGGAACAATTAGTTGCTTCGTCAACTGTGTCCGAACTGATGTTCGTATACGTTCGGTCACGAATGTCCGCGGACACATCGATGCCACCACATTCGTAGCTACATTCTGTACATGTATGTCCACTGGACATTTTGGCCAGTCTCAAAGTGCAATTCTTCCTGTTCAATGTCATAACCATTGACTGATTCTCCCGGTTATAATCGTATCCCTGTGTTCGTCCCGGTTC
The DNA here is from genome assembly GCA_023373905.1 of Rhizoglyphus robini. Classification (NCBI taxonomy): domain Eukaryota; kingdom Metazoa; phylum Arthropoda; class Arachnida; order Sarcoptiformes; family Acaridae; genus Rhizoglyphus; species Rhizoglyphus robini. Next base: position 125,779 of record JAKIJQ010000234.1, on the reverse strand, counting down.
ATCACAATCCAAATGTGTAATCTCAACTCCCAGTGAATTCAACTCTTTAGCGTTTCGTTTCGTTTTGTTGTTCGGTGTAGTGTAGTGTGTAGTGTAGTGAGTAGAAAAACGTACACAACATTATCTTGTTCACACCATTCCACGACATTCCATTCTGCTTTTATTACGACATTAATCGAGCCAGTTCATCTGTACAAGTACAACACGTGAACTCATCTGTTTGCATACATTGAAGCTATTAATAGTCAGAAAGAGAGTCAAATACTAGTGAATCAAGATGGCATCCAACAAGTCAACTGAGCCAACGGTTCCACTTGTTGAAAGCGGCAATCCAAGTTCAAGTTCTGCTTCTAATCCTTCGATTCCGGCAGTTCCGGCAGTTCTGCCAATTCCGCCAATTCCGCCAGTTCCAGCAGTTCCAGCAGTTCCAGCAGTTCTGCCAATTCCGCCAATTCCGCCAGTTCCAGCAGTTCCAGCAGTTCCAGCAGTTCCAGCAGTTCCAGCAGTTCTGCCAATTCCGCCTGTTGCGTACCGCAACGCAAGTCTTATCATCTCATCTCCACCACGGGCGCCGCCAGCTCTCACTCAGCGCCAGCTAGTGGCCACACCACACTACACAACGCCTGCTCCAAGCAGACACGCGCTGCCTACATAAACGACTCCACTGTACGCACACGACAGACAGACCATCAGTTCATTATTGTATCTGTACTCAGACGCGACACAGAGCTGATTGCTCGACCACGTGCTCGCCACCAATAAACTGATCGCCTTTAACCTGTCTCCCTTACTTCCGCTACGGACCCCAGATCGAGTCCGTAACATTGGTGCCGTGACCAGCCCTCAAGTCTGGTCCCTTACTGGCCGATCCTTCAAGAGTGTCCTTCAACTATGACCAAGAAATCTTCCAAATCCCGAGGCAAGAACAAGCCCCGTTCTGTGATCCGCAAATCACCCGAAGATTCAAACCAGTCTGCCCTCGAATCAAGTTCGTCTTCTAACGGCAAAAGCCGAGAAAGCACGCGAATGGAGATCGAGAAGTCGCGGACACCTGGTAAATCAGGGTTGACCGATCGACAGAACGAATGTCTGCCTAAAAGGGCGGAAGTGGTGATAGCGGATTGCTCCGATAAGGACGAGTCACTCTCGAATCATGAGGTGTACGATGATGCACTAAACCATAGCAATCAGGATGACCCAAAAGCAGGTCAATCAGACGAGCGGGAAGGTCAGAATAAGACCGAACCACCCGATAAGCTAACTATACCGAAAGGGAAGAAAGCTTCCAAAGTCGTGGACAACACCACGAGGCCATACACTAGGTCAAAAGGACCAGTGGATGTGTTAGAACTTATGAAAGCCTGTCCCTCTATAAGTAAACAAAAGCCTAAAACGGTGACATCCGATACGGTAAAGGAAAAGCCGAATAAGAGGCATAATCCTTCCGCGGATACCGAGGGCAAATCTCTGTACGAAGAGATGTTAGATCTCATGTCAGAAACCTCTCCTGTTAGGGAAAACCCAAATGATGCTATACTCAAACATAGAGATCAACTCCGATCTATAATAGCGACTCTATACAGAAAGTGTGCAGTACCTGATCATTTTGTAAAAATAGATCTCGATAGAGTCAGTAGCATTTGGAACGAAATTAAGGAAATCGAGTACAATCTCGAAATACCTGTAAACGGCAAAGAAGCCGAAACTATAGCTATGTACGACAAAATGTATGAAACCATCATAGATCACGCTATGGGTAGAAAAATCGCAGCAAGTGAAGCGAATGTACCTGAATCTAACGTAGTTCACGAGCAAGAGGTTATACTAGAAAGTATCCTCAGAAATAATCCTCAAAAGTTATTTTACAAAGGTCATCCGAACGATCGTGTCGAGACAAGTAGTTCCGGTGAAGACACCGAGAATGAGTCAGACGACATGAATCAGTACTGGATTGACGAATTCAAAGAATCATCACATACGGCTTATAAAATGCCACCGAACGTAAAGCTAACGCCACGTGTTGATAAGCCGACTCGCACACGAAACGACTTTTCTTATCACAAAAACGATAAGAACAACGCGCACAAAAGTGCACCTCGCCACGAGCGATTGCCGTCTACCACACCACCGCTCACACAGTCTCGCGACAATAGAGATTACGACAGAGACGAGTGGAGAGAAAGGCACTCGCCGTTTTTAAAGGCAAACATGTCTGAATCAAATCGTCATCGTGTTAGAAATACAGAAAATGACGAACGAACGAACCATGATTATTATGAGAATCGGTATAGCCGAAATCAAAGTCTCGAGCCAACGAGGAATCGAAACTCGAAACGAGACAATTCTCAGCATAGACAACACGGTTTTAACCGGACTGATGGTCACTATGAACGTGATCGTAATCCACACGGATACGAGAGTTATCACCAGAATCGCAATCCGCGTGGATGCAATAGTAACGACAGAAGTTGTAGTCCAAAAAGATACAACAAAAATAGTTCAAACTCCGGTCTATCAACTAGATACGGAAATAACACTTTCCGAGACGAGTATGGCAATCTGTGGACTCGGATGAACACGAATGTCAGCCGAAACAGTCAGAACAGTATTCGTCTTCATAAAATAGATACACCAAAATTTGACGGTGATCCTTCGAATTTTTATTCGTTTTGGTCAGAATTTGAAGTGCTAGTGCACAATGACCCGAACATTGACGATTGTGATCGATTCTTGCGATTGCGTAGAGCCCTTGAAGGCGGTAGCGCAAATCGATACAATTCCGCCAGTTCCAGCAGTTCCAGCAGTTCCAGCAGTTCTGCCAATTCCGCCAATTCCGCCAGTTCCAGCAGTTCCGCTCGTTCCACCAGTCCCGTTACTTCCACTGAGAGCGCAAGCTCAACGAAAAACGCCCGACAAAAGGAAACCTCTAATTAGACCCCATGAGGTAAGTGTTGGTTACTTTGTTTTGTGAGCATTTAGTGATTCTGTCTCAAACTTGCACACTTTTTGATTAGTCGGACCGGTTGATTCGATCCATTTGCGGAAAGTGGTACCTAATCGATAAGGCTGTGCCACTCTGGAGGGCTAGATTCAGTGCCGGGGCTGCCTGTACGCGAGGTACGCGGCCGCGTAGGGCGCCGACCATGTCAGGGGCGCCGCTCGCGAAGCGAGCGGCAAATTTGTAGGGGGGTTCAAATTGTTTTTTAGCTAATTTCTAATATGCTGATTGATGAAAATGAGCAGAGTAGAGGCGCCTTATCCCACAGATTTAGTTGCCAGACAATTTGAGAGCGCCCTATCCCACAGATTTAGTTGCCAGACAATTTGAGAGCGCCCTATCCCACAGATTTAGTTGCCAGACAATTTGAGAGCGCCCTATCCCACAGATTTAGTTGCCAGACAATTTGAGAGCGCCCTATCCCACAGATTTAGTTCCCAGACAATTTGAGAGCGCCCTATCCCACAGATTTAGTTCCAAAACAAGTTTAGGGCGCCCTATCCCACTGATTTAGTTCCCAATAAGATCTAACCGCCCAATTGGAGTATCTCCCCGCCCAACCTATTCTCGGATAAGATCTAACCGACCAATTGGAGTATCTTCCCGCCCAACCTATTCTGGGATATATCGATAAAATATGTCAAAATTTTAGAAAACGTATAAGGGTACCCCCCTTACAACAACATAGGGGGCGCCAAAATTTTTCCTCAAAAAATGTATAAGGGTCCCCCCTTCTACAAAAATCTTGCGTAGGGCGCCACAGACCCTCGCCCCGGCCCTGGCTAGATTGATGATTGAACTGGACTGTGACAATCACATCACCCAGATATGGAGTGGTCCGGTGACTCATTTGAACCAAGATGGCATAGCTGATGGTCGCTATTATGTTGGTCTCTATGCATTTGGCAATAACGATTACCCAATGAAGGCTAGAGCGGAAGAGGAAGTGGTCAAGTTTAATGATCGTTTCAACAAGGGACAGACATATGAATTTCCATTAATCTCCGGAATGATCGATGCCTATCTAGCGAATTTTTTGGGAGGGCCAGTTTTGGCTGTGCTGGGGCGAGAAATTGATCCAGCGGACCACTATCGACCAATGGTGAACGGAAACTCTCTTCTCCTTTGGAATATGACTCTCATCAAGGAGGGCGAACTTGTGGCGCCTTATGTCAATGGGCTAGAAGCTCTTGCTGAATACAAACGCAAGCGTATAATGCCAAGATTCAACTCTTCAAAGCATAGACGAGCTACACTCGACGATTTTCTCCCGTATTATCTTCGTAAGGTAAGTGGACAGAGAGTGAAAGGGAGAGAGAGAGAGAGAGAGAGAGAGAGAGAGAGAGAGAGAGAGGGCGCGAGGGCGCCAGGACAAGGATCCGAGTGGGCGCGCGGGAGAGAGAGAGAGCGAGACGGCGCGCAGGAGAGAGAGAGAGAAAAGAGGGCGCGAGGGCGCCTGGACAAGGGTGTGAGTGGGCGTAGGGAGATAGAGAGAGTGAGAGAGGGGCTCGAGGGCGCCAGGACAAGGGTGCGAGTGGGCGTAAGGAGAGAGAGAGAGAGAGAGGGGGCTCGAGGGCGCCAGGACAAGGGTGCGAGTGGGCGCTAGGGAGAGAGAGAGCGAGACGGCGCGCAGGAGAGAGAGAGAGAGAGAGGGCTCGAGGGCGCCAGGACAAGGGTGCGAGTGGGCGCTAGGGATAGAGAGAAAGAGAGAGGGCGCGAGGGCGCTAGGACAAGGGTGTGAGTGGGCGCAGGGAGAGAGAGAGAGAGGGCTCGAGGGCGCCAGGACAAGGATGCGAGTGGGCGTAGGGAGAGAGAGAGAGAGAGAGAGGGATCGAGAGCGCCAGGACAAGGGTGTGAGTGGGCGTAGGGAGAGAGAGAGAGAGAGAGAGAGAGAGAGAGAGGGCGCGAGGGCGCCAGGACAAGGGTGCGAGTGGGCGTAGGGAGAGAGAGAGAGAGAGAGAGGGCGCGTGGGCGCCAGGACAAGGGTGCGAGTTGGCGCTTTGGAGAGAGAGCGCGAGAGGGGGGCGAGGACGAGAGAGCTGGACTGCGCGCGGGAGAGAGAGAGAGAGAGGGAGAGAGAGAGAGAGAGAGAGAGAGAGAGAGAGAGAGAGAGAGAGCGCAACTACGATAGCAACAGAATGTTTCATTTATTCTCAATTTGTATTTGTAGATCAGAATGACTGAGTCCAATGGATTTAATGAGGCCATTAAACACTTTAATCGGACATTTCTTGAAGCCCCGGTAAGTGTGCATTACACAATCGGTCCTGATCGTTGAATCGTTTCTCAATGTTGTTCCTTTTTATGTTTTCAATGTTAGATTGAAGTCGAGGATGAGCATTGGGACCAGATGGACGAGGAAGGACACGCAGAGTTTGTCCCTAAAGACGAGGATGATGATGATGATCGTAAAGACCTTGACCCATTTGAAATGCGCTTCTTTGAATTGGTCAATGCCCAACTTGTTCCAAACATGATTGATCTCGACCAATTCGCCAGAGTTATGGCTCGTCTCGACAAGAACACTATTCTTTGTCAAGTGAATGATGTGCCCGAAAAGCTTCTACCAAAGGCTCACTTTTGTATGGTTTGTTTTGGTTTCGATCAAAACAAGGTGAAAGAGGATGAGAACAAGAAGGATCCGAAGAAAAAGCGGAGAAATGCTGAGAATGGACAAGACAAGAAGGGGAATGCGATCTACTTTTGTGAATTCTGCTCTGTCTCTGTGCATGAGAGTTGTTATCCCGTGACCCTCGATGAGGCCAAGTTGTTGATCTGTCAATCGTGTGAAGTGGTGCCTGGTGAACCTGGACGACTCGAGTGCAACCTGTGCCATGTTGACATTGCAGGTCCAATGGTTTATGGTGCCAATGGATATGTCCACTTTGTGTGCCAGTGGCTAACCAACTTGCCAGTGTTGCCCTTTAGCGGAAAATTTCGTTCATCAGCTCAACGATTCGACGACGCTTTCTGTGTGTACTGTGGCGAAAATGGGACAGTTTTTGGCTGTACCTTTTCTGGTTGCGGTGGCACATTCCACGCAAGTTGTGCTGCCGCCAATTTCAACTTCATCGTACGCGATTCGTATGCAACTCCGATTTGTGACCAACACCCGGAGACGACTACACTTCACCACTACCAAACTGTGAGCAAACTGGTTGAAGGCGACTTGGACGCCTTCGATTTAGAGGACTTTCGTGTTGTAATGAATGAACCGAGTACAAAAGTACCGCGGGACTTTCGCACTTGCTTGAATGAGTCCGTTCTCAAAGTGATTGATGAGATTATACCAATCAAGGAGAATGTTGTGTTTTATGCGCGTTTGGGCCAGTTTTGGTTTGACCGTTTGAAGGCTCGCCGCCACGATATCGATCGCATTCGAAATTTGGCCAAGATCTCGCGTAGAATCGCTTTGAATCGAATTGAAACGATTCAGGATTGGCAACTAAAAGCATCGGAATTTGCTTTGAAGGTAAGTTCAAGTGGTTGGTGGTGGTTGATCAATGAATGATAATCTGTTTGTTCTTGTAGAAATTCGTAAGCACTCACAAGCGAGTTCATGAGGGAGTCCTCGAGTTGGAACCGAACTTGGACCATCCAGGACCGAGTCGCCGGCATTGAATCAACTTTATTGGAACACGTATTCATTCTATTAACATGATTTATGATTGTTTACGCATACACAAACACCAAACACACAAACACAAAAGCACACAAACAGACTGTTGACATTATAGAAAATGATACATTATAACAAGTACACAGACATAATTATGTTTGACATTTGGCGTGGCGTAGTGAGAGAAATGATAAATCATCATTCTCTCTCCTTCTTGTTTTCCCCTCCATTAGTATGTCAACGCCTTGATGAAAGATAATGACAGTTGCCACACACACGCACTCAAATACAGACACAGAAACAGAAACAGACGCGTGCATAGACAAACAGACAGATTCTTAATTGACCAATGTTGACAATGAAATGATTAAATTCTAATTACTACATGTTGTTGTTGTTGTCTTTGTTATTATCTTTGGTTTGTGTGGTGCGTGTGTGTGTGCGCCGATGCATCGGCCCCCAGTCAGGCTTGCTTCGATTCACGACTGGGCCCGTTCGGATAGATAGGGCATTCGGTCACTCGACTGTGTTAGCACTGCACTTAGCAGTCACAGTCTCTCGCCCAAGCAGTCTATTAAAGAAAGAAATGTGTCGCTCGATGTCGCTTCGAGATCTGAGAGACTCGAGTTGGCAAATTGTATTGGTGTTCACGATAGATGTCAGTGAACTTGAGTGGATAGGCCACAAATGAGACAAGACGGTATACTCACATTTTTGTGTGTGCATCGGAAGTGAACATGTGTTCGCATACCCGGGAAACTTTTAGCAGTACCGACTAGGCCTCCCGTCTGACCATTGCAAGTCGGTGGTGATCAAAGTTTACTGCCCAAGGTTCGACCGGATTTTGCACATACCGCACGGATGGGCCTTTGACGGGCAGTAGCGGGTAAATTTATTGCTTTGCTCAAGGGTCGTTGTGCACAAGAAAGCCAATTGGGGTGATATTCTCTGCAGATCGCTAATGACTGTCTACAGGACAGTGCACAACAACACCAATGGGCCAGAGATGGTGAGGCGAAAATAGTCACCAATTCTATTCTGTGTTTGATACACATTTCTATGCACTCGATTACTTGATCGAGACAAATAGATTTGCGAATATGTTTTCCACATTCGATAGATAATTCTGTTCGAGATTGGACTGACCACTGGACTATTGCCGATCACTCGTTGCGTTTCTACACTCGGCTTACAACGTTCGCACAACTAGTAAGTAGGGCCTCTTTGGTAGGCACTGCTCTCTTAGTGTAATACAAAACCACGCTTAATGACCCTCGAAAGTGGTCACTTGCATGCATGTCACAACACATGTAAATAGAAAGTCTCCGCACTCAGCGCAATCGAGAGAAGGTCATCTTCGCCCTACCAAGCGGGACTTGTCAACATCTGGTCCCGTTATGTGGCAGAGGGACAGAATTAGCGCAAAACGGAGCGAGGACACTAACTTGAGAGTGACAGGGACTGGACGGTTGCACACTGCCACTGAGTCGTTCTTCATTAAATTAAAGCTCAATTTAACAGGTTTTCTATCAGAGAATGCATCATTATTCCGACTGTGCTGACCACAAGCATCATATTGATTGGCCAATAAGTCGGAACCATAATTTAACGTTTGTCATTTGACCTCCAATGCAAGGTGAGATGGTGACTTGTGTTGAGAGTTCTCCTTCAGCTACTGCATAGAAAAGAGAGTGCTTGATGACGACCGAACTGTCACAGGACTAAATTTATTGGCCTCGGAACTTACACTTTCTCTCTCACGACCATTTCTCTCTCTCTCTCTCTCTCTCTCTCTCTCTCTCTCTCTCTCTCTCTCTCTCTCTCTCTCTCTCTCTCTCTCTCTCGGCCAAGTCTATCTCTCCAATGGCAGTCCAATGACCTAACCACTCAGCATATAAGGCCACGGACGGGGACACATTTGCGCAGTGTCATTGAGCACGTCACGCTCTGCAGACATTCAGATCCTCTCGTCTTGTCTTCGCAAGATTGTCATTTTCGATACATTTTGTCACATTGAAATCATCAAACCTTGACCTTTACATAACTATGTATTCATAATCGTTTCTCTTTGTGTGTGTGTGTGTGTTCACATGTTTGTGTGTCAACAAGTTTCACATTACCTTCGGCGCACTTCTTTCGTGTTTGGCCTGTCGTCCTCAACTAGGACTGTGATGATCACTATCATTTACGAGCACGCTCCATTCCCGCTTCATTCATCCATCAGTGCACGTCCTAATCTCGTACATATGTTTGCACTCATGCTTAATGTGTGTTGATTTGTTACAATAAGCCACTACAAACACACGACAGAAGATCGTAAACTGAGATTAACTACTACTTACGCCCGTCATCGCCTCCAACAAGTATGTACTTAGCACTCACTCGTAAATAGCGCAAAGAGTACGAGAAATAGTAAATCGCATTTCGAGTGTGTCTTCTGTCCGTCTGAGTGGTCAGTTCGAGCGACACGATTTAGAGTACGTGCAGGTTTGCTCTACTTTTCGATTGGATCGATTAGTGATCGGTTCTCTCCGCCTCCCAGCTCACCTGAGCTCACAGTAACAGAGTTAGACCCGCACAAAAGTCCCAGAGGCAAATTACACACCTCTCTCATACACTCTCGCCTTTCTTCTTTCGCTTGATTCGCTTCACTTTACTTCAATGGAACGCAATCGCACACGCAAAATGAACTTGTGTTCAGCATATGGTACACTCGATCGTTGCTTTCTAAACGGTGACATTGATCCAAATGAGCAAATCTATTCTGAATTATTGTTTAATAATTCGTTTGCAACCAAAATGATCAGCGATAGATTCCTGGACAATAGGCCCGAGATGAACGATGGCATCGATAGACATTTCGTTCTCTCTACAATGGTGTGGGAAAAATTCTCTCGGGAAAACCAACGGTTCAGAAAGGCTTTTTGGAACCGTTCGAACGCGGGCACGCCTCTTGAATTTCCAACCTATCAACAAATGATCAATGTGGCCATAAAAAGACATCGTAGAGCAATTTTGAACAACAATGATGATCTCAAGAACCATAGGTTGGCTGCCTTGGGAATTAACCGTAATTATGTCCTCATCGCCTGGTATCCTAGACTTGAGACAGCAGAACGTATTCGAGGATTGTTGAACGATGAGGGAAATGTTGAAGATGTTATTGCACAGTATCGCCTAGCTCCAGTAATTCCAAATCAAAGAGCAGAGTATGGCGACTTTTTCCTTCCAAGGAATGTATATCTAAGAGAAAATGGAGGAGTAAATAATGGAATTGTGGTGCCAAATGAAGACAATGGGGCAAATGAGGGCAATGGGAACATTGAGGACAATGGGAACAATGAGCCTCAACCAGACATTGTGGTGAATCAAAACGACGGCAACATCAACAACAACCCTCAAACAGCTCAACCCCACATTGAGCAACATAATAATTTGTCTGGCAATGTCGAGAATATTCAGTCAACAGGGAAACAAGCGCCCAAATGGCGATTTGATTAACAACAACAACAAGCGTAGAAAGGTTGGTTGGGTGAGTGAGCTAGCGCGTTCGTTTGTGTTGAGCATTCCAAAATGACCCAATTTTGTTCTTCAAATCACAGATTTCAGGTGACAGTTCGATTGGAGGTGAATTCGATTCAGGGCCATCAACAAGCAAACAGCCACAACAGCAGCAGCAGCCGCCGCAGCCGCAAGCCGACAATCTATCCAACCAAATGATGATGATGAACTACGTTAAGGTGAGTAACTTTATGATTGATACAGTTTTACGGAGCGTAGACTAAATTGCAATTGCCCAATTGGCAGACATATGAACCGACTAGATTAGACGAGCACCAAACACAAATTTTGGCACATTTCATGCACATGTATGGCCTACAATTCCAAATCAATGTATGTATATTGTTATTAGCGGGTTATTAGTCGGCTTACTGATTGCTTCTCCTTTGTTTTGCAACTGTAGTCAAACGTTTGGACATTGATCAGACAACTCATGACTGTGTACACAAATGAGAGTGTATATTTGTCTTTGGGCCGTAGTGAGAAGAGTCCAATCTGTTTGGTCTGTCAAAGTTACGACGCCGATGATCGAATTGTGTCCTGTAATCTGTGCACCGCATCTGTGCACTCCAAGTATAACCCAAGAATCATCGGTGATGAGCCAAATGGAAAGTATACCTGCGAAGCTTGTGAGTTTGCATCGTTTTGGGAGGTTGGCTGCGCAAACTGCAAAATGGCCGACGGGGGCGTCTACTGCTGTTATGGAGGCAAATGGGTTCATGCAATTAGTGTGAGCTTGGGTGATTTTTGACTTGCAGCCAAACAACCGCTGCTGTTATTGCAACAAACCAACTACTTCGACACAAATTGCGCTTTGCTCTGAACCAAAGTGCTCGAGTAGTTTTCACTCTTGTTGTGCCGCAAAAGAAGGCAACATCCGGCGAACTGAAGACAACCGATGGGAAGGCATTTGCGATCAACACCCGGAGGTTAGTTCGCAATTGAAGATAGAGAGAATGGAAAAGTTTGAAGAAGATGAAGATATCATCAACCAACGGATTCAGAAGCAAAGAGAAACTGTCAAGAAGCTTAATTTTGCTCAGCTGTTACCAAATGACATTTTTCGTTATATTTTCCCAGTTCTTAAATCGCCAATATGCATAGGTTTCGACGTTCAACTTACCTTTTTGGTCAATGTTTTCAAGTGTTGGGTGGCGGTAACGAAATCAGTTGGTGGTGGCAGTATGGACAATCTTGGTCTCAGTCAATTGAGTTCATACGGCAGCAATCGCCTGACAAATGCAATCCAGTGGCAAGCACAACAACCACAAATCAACAAGCTACCTTTGGTTCACCCAGAGGGATATGATTCATTCTTGGATTATTTTGACCAGGACATATTTTTTGCGCACATTGGTGGTAATATAATTTGTTGTGTTAACGTGTATATGCAACAAAAAAAGTAACACTTTGCTCTGGTTTGATTAGATATTTATGGATTATCACGGCAATGGCTCTTTTTGGGACTATCGCTTGGCAGTGAACGAACCAATGGACAGTTCGATCCAACGTTCTGATGAGTCAGAACAGAGTGACACAGTCGAGGACAGTGGCAGCGGAGAGGACGAGGATGAGGGCCAGGACGACACAGAAGAAGAAGAAGAAGGTGATGATGATGAGGAAACGGAGTTGGAGAATGCCTAAAAAGCATGGAATCGAGAGACAAGGACTTTGAGAAGTAACACTTGAATCCAAAAATCCTCATCTTTAATCAACATTAATCCTTAACTTTATCAATTATATTAACCACATTATACTTACCCTGTTGTATTATCAAATCAAACTCACACTATTCAAACAGTAACACACAAAGTAGCCTTTCAGTGCCGTTCTTCGCGATTTTTCAATTCAAGTGGTCATCATCATCATATTCGATCACACACTTTTACTGCAGTTCATTCGGCAATGCTCTGCCTTTAATTCTAATAGGTAAGTGAGATTAGGAATCTCAATTTGACAGTAACATTTGTTATCTTTCAGCTGTTGGATTTACACGCTCGCATGACACACACAAACACACAATTGGCCATCCCTGGATGATGGCATCATTGTCATCATCATACTCTAACTTCAACACATGGCAGTACTTTCTTTCTGTAATGCTAATTATTATTACTACTACTAAGCTTGTAATCTTTGAAATAAATGTGAGTACTCACAAATTCTAACATCTAGACTCAACACAAGTCATCGCTCACAGGTAAGCACTGCCAGGCACTGAGGAACTGATTGGTAGAACAACAACAAAACAGAGTTGGTGAGTGCTCGAATGTAGTGTTTGGCCTGACTGATGTTAATAAGTTTGTATTGAAGTGGTCAAAATTGTAATTGAGAGAGAGAGAGAGAGAGAGAGAGAGAGAGAGAGAGAGAGAGAGAGAGAGAGAGAGAGAGAGAGAGGGAGAGGGAGAGGGAGAGAGAGAGAGTGTCCTTGGTTGTCGTTCTGTGTGACACGAGAGTGTTGATCCAGCTCAGCGAACCGTGATGTAAAGCCGAACGGTCGGTGAGTGCACTGCCTTGTTGTATACAATTTGTTATTTTGTCCTGTTTGGTTACGTTCGACCAAAAACCACAGTTGATGATTGTGTGCGGAAAGTTTGTTCATTGCACCACTACTACTCGCACGGTGGTCATCCGTCTGTTTGTTTTGATTGTGTACTGTGTGACACTCATGCTCAACACCACAATGTGCTCGTCTCGGTCCGAGTGGAGTGTGTACATAAGACGGGCCACAATAGTCAGCACTCGGAATTGAGCACCGGAACATCAGTGCCCACAGGAACAACAGCACAGGAGTGCACTCTACTAGGCAAAAGTGCAGCAACAAATGGCACTGTAGTGCCATTGGACCCACATAGAGCAACTCTGGTCTGTAAGCAGTGTGTGTCCATTGGCCATTGACCACTAATTAGTTTGGATAATTAGTTGTGACAAATTTCCACTTGCATTATATCAACTACAGTCAAGTGTTATCACACTATCATCATTATCACCTCCATCATCGCCAACATCATCAACATTATCGTAATCTTTTATTTTTCCCACCACCAATACCAATCAAAAAGTACAAAAAAATATATCGCTCATTCGGAGCAAAATTAAGACATATAAAATCATTGCAATAGCAAATATTAAATATATAAAATCAATCAATCAAAGTAAACAAAATCATAGGAATGCGAAATGAACTGAACATTTCATTGGCGCACAGCTGTGAGACAACTTAGTCAGCTTAGTCGTCTTCATCGTCGAAGTCGCTTTCGATGACATCTTCCTCGAAGACGTAATTCTCTGGATCGGATACCGATAATGTGTCTTCGTCATCCTGTTGTTCGTCCTGCTGAACGTCTGCTTCTGGTTCCAAGATCAAAGGTTCGTCCTCATCTATGACCAGCCTCGCTGGATCGGATCCAGAATCAGATGATGAGCCTACATTCTCTTGTTCGGCTACGTTGACCTAAAAAATAAGTTCGATTAGTGATCAGTGAGTGCTAATTGTCAAATTGTGTTACATTTTCGGGAACAGCTCGTCGAACACTAAGGTCCAGTGGCTCGAGTTGCTCTTCTTCTTCTTCTAGTTCGGATGATGATGATGAGTCATCGTCATCGCTTTGCTCATCAAAGTCGACCTAAAAAATCGATTTTGGTAAATCAAATGCAACATTGCAACATTACATTACATTTTGGTGTTCTTCCCTCGGAACATTCAGGTTACGGAGAGGCACAATATCTGGTAACGGTCTCTCAACGATCCTTCGCATCACTGCTTGATCTAAATACGTAGAACAGTCAAACCTACAACAACAGCAGTAGACAAAACAAACCAATGTCCCGTTGAGGTGGATATATTATGTTGTAGAAATCGTGGTACATAGCCAAGCTTACGCTATCTAAAATGTGATAAGTCAGTCAGTTGTACACACTTAAACCATCAAATTGAATCATACCTATTTCCTTCTTTTTTGGCAGCCATCTTTGCGTTATAATAAAGTCGAAACTGTTCAGCCACATTCATGACAAATGGTCTGATGATGATAAACACGAAGATTATGCAAATTGGTTCTCAATCAATCATTGGATCAAACAGATTGTTCATAATGCATTCTCGTGTCACTTGATTTATTCTTGGCTTAAAAGTTTCAAGATAAAAAACAATAAGAGCGTGGTGGTTGGTCCCGGGGGTAGGCGTGGCCTATTCCCTTTGGTCCTGGTCACGTGGGTTCCACGTGGTTGTTTGGGCGTCTTTGCCCCTGTTTGGGCTGTGTTTGGTTGTTGGATGAATGTGATTGAGTGGGTAATGGAGTGGGATGGAGGGCAGTAGCGCCCATGATGGTCCAGTAATTGGATGGGGATAGGCCTAGGAGGATGGTCAATGGTCTAGGGAAGGTGGTGATGACGTCATCGAGGTAGAGGTAGTGCAATTCCCACGCTAGCACTGCATTGGTGAGTGAGAAGGGATGCATTGGCAATCGATGCAATAGTAGAGGTCCAAGGTCCAATAGATCATTCTAGAAGCCACCACTAGGGTCGCTTCGAGCGTACTACTCCATTAGTACATTGGGGAATCTATTAATAGAATGCATTTGAGTAGTGGTATTGAATTTAGTAGGATAGACTCAATTATAGTAGGGGTCTAGGCTAGCCATTCGGTCAAATTGGTTACAAATTGGGTTATTGCCTATGCTATTCGCATGGTGGCGCTTCGAGCAATGCAATTCCACCAATCAAAACGCTCCATCCTAGTACATTCGTAGTAGTGGTCCATAAATGAACTAGCTAGGATCCACCCCTTCCTTTATTAGGTAGAGGTCTAGGGATAAGTACCATTGGACATACCACAGCCATCATCTATGGGTATATAAATGAGTCCCATGGATGGCTTCGTACCATTATTCAACTATCCAATTTTAGATGGCTCAACGTATGATCGATTCCAATTCTGAAGTAATGAACGGTAAGTGCTATTATAATGCATTATTTACTGTAATATTAAATGGTAAAATTTACAGAAAGTCCTATTCAAGCAAATAATGGGAAACTTTCCGGAAATTTATCTGAGGAATTCAAAGCGTCTAACATGGAATCTACCGGGGCTAAACTCGAAGAGAATGAAAATTGTGGTTCTAAGCCTAGTAATCTATTGTTTACTACCATATGTAATCAGCATTTACGATTACATGGGGAGTTCAAGGATCAAGGAATTGGCACCGTTCCAACCAAGAGTCTTACCGCATTCTCCAAAAGCTTGGACAACATTCAGGAAGTTATCGGATTATTGAATCAATCCACTATTAGCAAACAGCGATACATTCGTATCAAGAATTGCCTAAATACCGCAAGGCAATACAGTTGGATAATTGGACAAGATCAGGCCTGGAATACCCTTGGATTCGTAGCGATGCTATATGTTCAAAAAGAAATTGACAATCTTACTTTGAATATTGATTCAATCACCATTTGTGATGAATGAAAGTGAGCTACTCCTTTATTTATTACTTTCTGACTAAATAAATACAAATCCTAATCTCATTTCTTATCTTTGATTGTATTCCAAATACTCATTTGGAATAGCTAAGGTATTTCTTCGCTATAAATCTTCAATTTAGATTTTATCTATTAAATTTAAAATTCAAAAGTCATAAGATTCCCGCCAATTTGTTTGTTTGAATTAACAAATCCGATTGGAATCATAACCAATAGATCATAATGAATTCACTAATCCAATTGTTATCTATTAAATTGATCAGTTTGAGTTTGCTAAATCTATTAGAATTATCTTAATTGATCAGTTAGATGCTACTTATTCTATTGAAATCATATACAATTATTCAGTTTGATTTCACTAATCCCCTTGTTATCTTGTCAATTGGTCAATTTCATTTTAAAAATCCATTGTTATTTAATTAATAGGTCAGTTTCATTTTTAGATCTAATTGTTATTTAAACTATTATATTAAAAGTAATCAATTAATTATTATTTAATTATTTATTAAATATTAAGATTTACAACAGAATAATCGGAAATTGCGATAAGAGGAATTTGCTTATCATTATTGTAGATTTTATTCTAATTTTTCTTTATTCTCAACTTTTCTCAGAATTGGCTTAACGTTAATGGGGTAATTTTCCCCTTCAAATAGCTCAATAAAAATCTCTTTCTCGGGAAGGGATCCCTCCTTGAATTCCATAGCCAATTTTAATGGCTTTGAGTTAATCTTCCAAGAGTTCTCGATCCCTTCTGGTATGACCTTGGTCCAATCGACGTTTTCCTTATCTCCCTCTTCATTCGGTTCAGCTGGTGATTCTCCATTTTCGACCTTTTCAATGTTCAAGGTTAATTTTCCATTATCGTAACTGTTCTTTACAATACTGTCCAATCCATTGGACAGAATTAAAGGTGGACAAGTCCATTCATCATTGAATTCCAGAAGATCCCAGGTCATTGACTCCACCATGGTTTTAAGTTGACCTTTTTCATTAAATCCTTTAGGCCAATTTTCCAATGGCATCTTAAGGACAAATCGCCATAATTGATCCCATGCAAATCGCTCTGATGACCTTATTCCAATTGGCAGCCAAAAGTCAAACGCAATCTTTTTAGTCTTCAAAAGGTCAATCAATGCATCCTCAGGAATGACCTTTCCTCCGAAATCCATAATTAACTTGACTGGCCGTTCAAAAAGTTCGTCCACATCGATTTCAATGTCTTCAGTCATATTTGCTTTGATTGAATTCAGGCTGGTGGAAAAAGTACTAGCCAATGAAATAATTGATGGGATATTTATACCCGAATGTGGTATGTTCAATTGTTCATATTCCTTGACCACTATTCTAACTTAGGATGTGGTCGATTCAATTCAGTTTATTTATGAACCACTTCCACTAATTTGACCACTTAATTGCCTTTATGTGAATCAATAATGAATTTCCAAGCGCTCAAATGCATTCTATTAATAGATTCCCCTACCCCAATGTACTAATGGAGTAGTACGCTCGAAGCGACCCTAGTGGTGGCTTCTAGAATGATCTATTGGACCTTGGACCTCTACTACTGCATCGACTGCCAATGCATCCCTTCTCACTCACCAATGCAGTGCTAGCGTGGGAATTGCACTACCTCTACCTCGATGACGTCATCACCACCTTCCCTAGACCATTGACCATCCTCCTAGGCCTATCCCCATCCAATTACTGGACCATCATGGGCGCTACTGCCCTCCATCCCACTCCATTACCCACTCAATCACATTCATCCAACAACCAAACACAGCCCAAACAGGGGCAAAGACGCCCAAACAACCACGTGGAACCCACGTGACCAGGACCAAAGGGAATAGGCCACGCCTACCCCCGGGACCAACCACCACGCTCTTATTGTTTTTTATCTTGAAACTTTTAAGCCAAGAATAAATCAAGTGACACGAGAATGCATTGGATTTACACTAGAATGGCTTGTGTCTAGTACAGAGAACCGCTTCGGGTTCAAGTGAGGTCAGATACGAAACGGTTCTCTGTACTAGACACAAGCCATTCTAGTGTAAATCCAATGCATTCTCGTGTAACTTGATTTATTCTTGGCTTAAAAGTTTGATCTGATCAAACACTGATAATTGAATCCAGTTTGGAGTTGAATTATTAAAAATATATGAGAAAATGTGCATCTTACAGTCTATCTTCCTCTCTGGTTGGGATAAGGTTAGTGCCAATTATTGCATGAGCATGTGCGCGTGTGATATTAGCCAAACTCTCTATGGACACGGTTCGATTTGGGGGAGTTGAGACATTTGGGTTGAGGCGCGCCTCAGCTTCCCAATAACTCTGTTCGAAATTGTTGACGATGGCTAGTCGTTCAGCTTTCGATCGCTTTGCCACCGACTGTGGCGCGTTTGTGGGACGCTGTCCAAAATTTAATTGCCTAATTCCTTGCTGACTTGTAGTCGACTGCGAGCACGTAGAGGTGCTTTGTTGCTGCCTCAAGGACTGTGCCACTCGATCCGTGCCACTTAGCCCAAATGGCACATTACGGGCCAGATTTAGATTGGGCAGCGATTCGGTTGTGACACGTTGTGGAATCGGGCGAGCGCTCGAATGCTGGCCAAAGTACTGTGCAGGATTCAGGCCACTTGGCACATTTGGCTCGGAAATCAAGTTGCGAAGAGAACTTGGCTGTGCAATGCCTTGTTGAGAAGTCGCTAGACTTGGCACCCGAACAGGCATAGGCTCAGCAATTGTGCCAAATGTATGCCAATCAGGTGGCTGATTACCGCGACTTGACCCCTGCCAGAAACTGGGCAACACTGCCAAACCTCTTCCTTGTGCTGTTGGGTTACGAGTGCTCCCGGCTGGTTGGCTCATTGGCCCTGAAGGCGCCACACTTTGTGCACTGAATGGAATTGAATGTTAGTGGAATTGCAATTGACAATTTGGGATGCTCTACCTCAGAGCACGTGTGTGGGTAATCACGCTTGTTCGGGCATAATTGGGCACACTCAGATTAGCGAAAGCCATTGCCACCGAACCAGCGCTTCTCGATGATGAAGGTAAATGACTATGATGATTACAATTAGAACATAAATATGTAAATCAGTCAAATCAAACAGTAATATGTCTCTGCTACCTGGGCAAAATAGGCGGTCTCCATGGACGATTCACTGGACCACGATTGATTGTGATGGGACTTTGTGCTTGTCGCCATAACATGTCGGCATATATTGGAGCAACTGGTCGAAGTTGGACAGACGATGCGACTGAGGATGTGGCCGTACTGGTTGTTGTTGTTGTTGTTGTGTTTGGAGTTACTCTGTCTCGTGACATGATATTTGTTGTTGTGTCTATTTACGCTCACTCACACTGAGGCATTGCAAAGAGAGACAAAACAAATTTCAAACCGAGCTCAACTCGACGAGTAGATATATTAATTATGATAACATTACACTCAGGCACGGGCACTCACTCGGACGGTCTCGTGAGCTTGTTTGTGTGTTTAGTGGTCTTGTCTCGTGTCTCGTTATTTTGTTGTGTCTATTTGTGGTCGAACAGACAAAACATTTGTACCACCGAACTCGAGTTTTGTGCCTGCTTGCCTGCCTGTGCATTCGTTCATTTGCCTCTCGACTCGAGACGCTCATAGGTCGAGAAAGGGAAATCTCTTACTCTTCGTTGAGTTTCGTTAGTAATAACGCAAAGACACACACAGACAGGCAAGCACAAAACAGCACAACACACGCACACACATTTGTCCGTGTTCTCGCCAAGTTTCTCGCTCGATAAATGTTTTATAAATATGATTAAGCACAATTCGGTTGTTAATTCAGGCAAACAAGTCTGTTTGTTATTTATACATACACGTTTAGTGAGACTAATCTCCCAATAATAATCAATTAGATTATGGCTATTTACGACAGACAAATTGAGCGACTAGGTGACGTCGTTGTGCCATTGCGAACACATTTACAAAACACACATTACGGACTCATTGCACTACTGCAGTAGTGCACTGCACACAGTGTGCCACACACACAGACACTCAGACAAGCAGACACGGCCTCTCGCGCGACTAGTGATTGTTGGCCTGTGTGTTTGTCTCATTTGTTGTGTGTCACGAGCCATTTGGTTTGCTTTGTAAATATCATTTTTTGATGACAAAACAAAAGGAACATCAAACAAACAGACAAACGGACACAAAGAAGGGTATCACTGGCAAATTGAATAACTCGTGTATATACACAAATAATAACAATAAAATATATAAAGTATACAACTGCCGCGTTCGTAGTTATTTTGTGTGTGTGCGTTCGTTGCTTGCTCGTGGCTCGGTCGAGAGAGAAGCGGGAGGCGAAATGCGTTGTGCACAGAATGGAGGGTGCACTGTGCACAGGTATTTATCGATCTACTTTTGCAAATAGAAGTGACCTTAACTCACCTTGATTGCCTCTCGACTGACCAATCAGATTGGCTTTTCGGACAAATGGCCACCGTGATTGGACAAAATGGCTTCTTGGCTGTGTGCTTGGCTTGTTGAGTGTACAGTCGACTCGACTGAACGGGCGATCATCATCGCCCGATCTGCTTGTGAATGCGTTTTACCGCGTTTGTGTGTGCGTGTGCGTGTGTGTGTGGCCACTATTGTTAGTTACGTTCGTTCGTTCGTTAATGAAATCGAGTTCGCGCTACGCTCCATCAATCAAGCATCAATCTCGCTGCATCGATAATATGTCAATAAAGCATTTTTAAGCCGATTTTGTTCGATTTTTTTCTGCACATAATGTACAACATTATGCACAACATTACATGGACGCCTGTGTGCGTGTGTGTGCACCCATTCGAGTGTACATTATATATCATAGGAGGCATACTTTAGTCGTCTTCTCTTTCGTCTTGTCGCTGCTCTCTTCTTGTGATTGGGCGCCAGTCACCACTGGGCGTCGTACTTTCTTAATACTTAAGACGTCTGCTCCGTATCTCTCTCTCACTTGATGCGTCTTGTGATCGCGTGATCGCCTTCAATAAAACTATAACTCTTACAAGATGCATTTAATGGTTTATTAAGGTAAATCATATTTTGTGTTGGATAACTATTGCGTTTATTGCTGATTCACGGTTGTGTGTGGTGTGTCTGTGTGTGTGTGTGTGCTAGTGTGAACGTTAAAATAAATAAACATAAATCAAGCAAACTAAAGTGCATTTAAGCACACACCACAAAGGTGACATATTCGGTTAATCATAGTAAATAGTGATATACGCTACAACACCAGTGTTGTTGAATAATTCGAAGACAAGTTGGCCCACGGGTTCTGGTTGTTCCGCCTCAATCTCTGCATCTACAAGAAAGGCAACAAATCAAATTGAATTGTACATTCCAACAGAATTTAGTTCTCCTTACCGGCTTCGGCGAATAATCCCATTATAGTTGGATTATTAACGGGATCGTTCCGAGGATCTGGTACAGGGCGCGGAGCAGGCTCAACAGGCTCAACATGCTCAACATGCTCAACATGCTCAACATGCTCAACATGCTCAACATGCTCCACAGGCTCCACAGGCTCCACAGGCTCAATTGGATCAACTGGCTCAACTGCAGCAGCAGCAGCAGCAGCAACAGCATCAACTTGGGCACCCACTGGTTGCTGGACCTCAGCAGGCACTTCCTGGACACCAATTCGATCCACTTGATCAACATAGGCCTGAAGCCGTGCTCCTAACTGTTCACCCAACTGACGGTAATGTTCTTCTACCATCGGTTGCCGAACATATTCCCCATCTAGTACACACACACAATACACACATTGAATACACTAAATTACTTACACGTGAGTTGTGTTGTAACACTTACCAGACGGTGTCGAAGCAGCAGCAGAAGAAGCCGAAGCTGAATTAGCCGGAGAAATTGAATCCGAACTGTTGTGATGAGGTGTCGGGGTGCCAGTTGATGGAGTGCGATCTGCATCATCACGGTCTGGTTGTTGGTTGAGGTCCATCTTTCTACTTGTGATGGTGTTGATGATGGTCACTTGGAATTGAATGAGAAGAAGGCACACAACGCTTGGTTTGGTGATGGTGTGTGTGTGTGTCGAATGTACGACTTCAGTGCTGTAGACTATCACGAGTCCACTGTGTGAGTGAGAGCCGATCGAGTGAGTGAGTGAGCGTACACCTACAGTGAGTAGTGTGACTATGACCACTTGACTGATTCGATACGACGATGATGGAGAGAAGAGGAGCACAGTGATGAGTGAGTTGATATACATTCACAGCAGGAGGGCAGGATCAACGACGGTAGAAGAGACAGGTGACTCACACACAGGTAGTCCACATTCGTTGTGCTACTAGATGCTTGTAGTAGGGTCATCTCTTGCACATAGATGTGATGATCACGGACAAAGGGTAAGGATAGGTGAGAGGCATGCATCGATGCATCAGTGCACGCACCTACGATTACACAATGAGAGGCCTGTGGTTTCGTTTGTTTGCCTGTCTCTTTCTGGCCAAGTGATGGTAAGCGGCTACAAGTGCGCTCGTCGTGGTCGTCGTCATCAATGCCTGCCAGTCGCGCTCTCTGTGTGTTTTCTCCTCTCGCACTCGGTGTGATCTAATTAGTGTTCGTTGTCTGCCCGAGTCATCCATTTCATGCAGACTCACGGCAATTTCACTTGTTCAGTTGTGTGTTGTCTGTTGCCTCTCGCTTGGTGTGCTCGAGATTGACTCAATCAGTCAAGGCACTAACTCTCAGTGTTTTCTCTGTGTGGGCTTGTGTGTATTCGTACAATGTTATCCTTCACTACATGACTCATTTGTTCATCTATTCATGTGCTATCCGAGTGTTGTTGTGCTAGTTTGATCTACTGTTTCGCGCTTGTTTGAGATACTAATTCGTGACGGTTTGGTTTGTCTCATCGTTCCAGCACCCGTCATCGCGTCACTCGCACTCCACCAAACACAACAACCAACCAACAATCATGTCTATCTTCTGTGCTGCATTGGATCGATTGGCCAATCTTTGGGCATCGATTAGGGGCTATTTCAACGCTGATTTGATACAATACATACAGCTCGACCATATCTGGTCCATTCCACTGTCGGAACGTACATATGAATTTGTGCTGACTCAGTATGAGAGTGAAATCCGTTCGTCACTTGCTATTGAAACATTTACTGACATATCCGTTGGCCGTGGTGGCTTCGGGCAGCTGTTTGCTGCCCTGGAGAAGAGTTCTGATGATGGATACACGAAGTGTGAATTAAAAGTGCAATCCAATATTTACCGTGCCGAAAAGGATCGACCAGGTTGGTATACGGACGCACAGAATGAAGTCAAGTTCTTGAAAGCTGTGCAAAATCATCCAAATGTGATCAAGTACCTTGACCACTTGTTCCTGAACGAGCCAACCGTTGAGAAACCTAACATTGCCACTCACTTGGTAATCAAGACTGAATATATGAAAATGTCACTCAAGGACCTACTGCGATTGCACGTATCCAAACTTTCTTTCAAGTCGAGTGTCCATTTGGCCAAACAGCTCGCGACTACTGTCGAGTTCATTCACTCCAAGTGTATATGTCATCACGACCTCAATAGTAATAATCTGCTAATCAACTACGAACCAAACAATCCAGACAAGGAAGCTCAATTGATGAGTCTTCCATTTAAGATTATTGACTTTGGTCTTGCCAAGCAATACGAGTCAACATCAATCGAGGACATACTCGAAAGGGCATTCTTCAGAGGTACCCATACGTTCAAGCCCAAGGAAAAGCACACAAAAGTACCCTACAACCCGTACATATCGGATTCCTACTCGTTGGGCGCCACCTTGGCACAGGCAATCATGGGAATCGATGAGCAGAATAGATTCACGGAGAAGCCAATCAACTATTATTATGATCAGTTTGTCCTTTACACCCGAAAGTTGGTATTGGAAGGCAGCGTGGACCAGGAGCAGATTGACTTTCATGAGTTAATTCTGAAATTGCTGTCTCCGGATCCAACGATGAGAATCTCGGTTGGGGAGTTCGCCCTCCGAATCGCACATTTGTAAGTGGATTTGTGGTTGGTCTGCCTTTGTGAGTGTGTCTCCTTGGCCAACGCAGAGCGCACTAATACATTTCACATTTCCTGCACCCGAAGATACAACAACAAGAACATTACACGAATGTACACAGGACATATATGGCACAACACAACACAACACAACTCTACACACACAGTTTTCTCACTATTACACTTCTGTTGTCCATTCGAATCGACTTCAATTCCAGTCTATTACAATTCATTCCTACTGCTAAATTATTTCTGTTATTTCTAATAAAGAGTTTGACTAATTCAATGAACCAAAGCGTTGATCATTGCATAATCATCATCATAATCGGTCGACATATCTCGAGGTGGTGGTGGTTGTGCAGCAAGTGGTTGATGTGCTCGTAACATTTTCAGTTCGTCAGGCATTTGTCCTCTCTCTCTCTCTCTCTCTCTCTCTCTCTCTCTCTCTCTCTCTCTCTCCTCTCTCTCTCCTCTCTCTCTCTCTTCTCTCCTCTCTCTCTCTCTTCTCTCTCTCTTCTCTCTCTTCTCTCTCCTCTCTCTCTCTCTTCTCTCTTCTCTCTCTCTCTCTCTCTCTCTCTCTCTCTCTCTCTCTCTCTCTCTCTCTCTCTCTCTCTCTCTCTCTCTCTCTCTCTCTCTCTCTCTCTCTCTCTTCTCTCTCTCTCTCTCTCTCTCTCTCTCTCTCTTCGCTCACTCACTCTCACGCTCTCTCAGGACGCGTTCTCGTCAGTGGTGAGCTTGTCATCATCGTCTGGTGTGTTGTGTGTGTGTGTGTGTGTGTGTGTGTGTGTGTGTGTGTGTGTGTGTGTGTGTGTGTGTCGATGGACGAACACATACGTTGGGGAAAACGAGAGATTCACACTGACTTGTTTCTTTATTATTTTATTAGTATTATTTGTATTCCTATTATTGTCCCTTCACTGAAGCAACAACAACAAGTACGACACTTATGTACACAACAACACATAATTGAGAGTGAATGATCAAATTGTAATACACAAAACCAGACATATTACCATTTTTAATATTTCAATTTATTAGTAAATAAAGCTCAATTCATAATGCATTCAGTAAAGGAGTGTACTATATTTATTAACATTCTGTCAAACTAATCTCTCAATAATAATCGATCTGATTATGATCTATTTACAACACAATTTGAGCGATTAGATGTGGTTGTGGTGGAATTGCCAAAACACAACAGTGGAGACAGTGCACTACTAATGACAGTGCACACACACACACAAACAGACAGAAACACACGAACGTACAGGAGAAGTCTCGTAAATGGTCATGTGTTTGGATGGCACATTTGTGAAATTCAATGATAATAACCAACCACGCAAGGTACCCAATAATAAGATTGACAAGACATTTTCGTTTTATACAAACCTTAAATTACACAACACAATACAACAACACATACAAACGAACATAGTCTATCACTACAACACTTCTACTGTCCATTCGAATCAGCATCAATTCCAGTTTATTCCACAATTCATTCCTTTCAGCTCAATTATTTCTGTTATTTCAAAAAGGAGTTTGACTAATTTAATAAACCAAAGAGTTCATCAATAGATCATCATCATCGTCGGTCGAACGACATTGAACGATAAGATTAGACGTTGTTGGACATTGCCAACACACATGCGAAAGCACATTGATGGGGACTACAACTGAAAGTGAATTGCACACACACACAGAAACAGACACACTCGTGGCACGGTAGCGGAGGTCAGAGGCGAGTGGCAAACTAAACTGAATGTATTGATCCACATTTGTTAATGGAAGTGATTTTTACCTTAGCACACCTTGATTGGCTCTCTACTGACCAATCAGATTGGCTATTCGGACAAATGGCCACCGTGATTGGGCAAATAAAAATGTTTGGCTTGGTTTGTTGAGTGCTTGTCGGCAAAGAGAGCGATCATCGCCCGGCCGACTTGTGTGTGTGTGTGTGTGTGTGTGTGTCAAATCACATATCGACGAACATGATCTAAACACAGAAGGAAGAGAAGACCTTTAGCGGGAATCTGAGAGAGAGAGAGAGAGAGAGAGAGAGAGAGAGAGAGTTCGCAAAATCCCTCGCTTATAATTGGTTTTTTGTTTGGTGTGTGTGGGTCAGTCTTCTTAGCTAAACAGATCTCACCAATACAATACCCAAATCCCTGAACACGAATGCACACAAACAAATCACACAACACAACACAACACAACAACAACAACAACAACAACAACAACACAAACGTGCACACACACTTTCGTGTTCAACGCACAGCCTTCCAATCAAATCTACTTTCAATTCCATTCTATTCTACAATTCATTCCTTACTGCTAAATCATTTCCAATAAAGAGGATGACTAATTTAAGGAATCAAAGAATGATCAATGCAATAGTTGATCGATCACAGGAAACACACTCATCAGTGCTGTGTGTTGTCATCATCGAGTGTACCATCATTTTGCACTTGTGTATGACTCATGGAGTCAATTTGATTTGTCGTGTAGAAGTCTCGCAATTGTGATGATGATGATGATGATGCATTCAATAGATCATCACTCAATGGTCAACTTGATCAGAGCAATTACACTTGGACCGATTGATTGAAAGAAAAAGAAACAGAACGATGGGAATGATACTCAGGGGTGCGGTACGGTGATGATGATTGTTGGTGCCATTCAACCGATTCTAATGATGACATTTAGTGTTGTTTGTGCCAAATAAATATTTCCACTTTTTAGACATTTGGAATATATAACTTTTAATTATAGATTTTTTAGTTATTTTTGCTAGGTAAACTAACGCTTTTCCATGTATTTTTCCCATTGGGCGCTAGTGCCCCAAAAATTTGGTACATTTTAAGCCTTTTGGGGACGTCATTGTAGAAGTGGAGGAGGTGTGTCTTTTGCCCACCAGCAAGGAGGAGCACTTGAATTGTAGAAGTTAGTGACGCAATCACATGTACTATGTGAAATGCCCATGTTTTTGGCCAAAATGCGCAGAAAACCAAAAATCACACGTGAAATCAATTTCGCGCATGTTTGTGTGTTAAACTTCTGAATACGTTGCTGTGCTGGTTTGTGTTTGTCTTATTTGTTGTTAAATGCGTAATTTGAGTGAAAACAAACGTCATTTGTGGACGGTCTTGTTTACTGCTCGATGCTGCATAAACACATTGTTTTGTCAACAATGTGCTCAAATTAGGTTAGGTTTTCTTTTATGAACAAATTGGAATATTGTTTTTTCTGGATTTGGAGTTTGGATTTCTGCACTGGAAACGAAACAGCATCGGGAAGGCAAGGTGAAGAACCATCTTAACCGTACTTTGGCCGCTACAGTACTTCTAGAGGGATGAGCTGTATTGTTAACGTCGCGTTGTAAGTTTAATGAACTGAATGCACTGAATTTTTACCAGTAACCATAATTACTAATCGAATAAATTGATCTCTCCACCAGTCAATTCTTTATTATCAGTTGGAAGATACTAAAGTGGCAACATGGAGTTGACTGCATCCGGGATGCAGCATCCCCTCATAATCAGATTGTCCTACTAGAGGAACCTGTAGAATCAAAACCTTCAACCTTTGAACCTGAACCATCTCGTGGCATTAGACAATCGTCAACCACCATTGCCAGATGTGAACGTGGATAAGAGCGCTCGTGTTAAATTCAATGATAAACAAGAAGTGATTGAAGCAAAACAAGTTGACCAAAATTGACCACGAGTTGTGGACCCTTTCAAGAAATAAACTGGCTCAACCTTCTATAATTGCTATACCGCCAACAATCAACAGGTTAATAATAATCCAATTTCGGCAAGACCCTTACCTGTAATCAAGCAAAGGAGAAGATTAACAAACTGAAGTGATGGTCTTTTTCCTAAAGTATTTACACGGTGGTTAATCGGTTATGCAAAGACGAACAAGGTGCTACAATGTTATTTACCTGTGGATTCTATTCCGTTAAGTTTTCTATACAATCCATTTGCTCATTAACAAATATTGTTTTTTTTGTATGCTAGATTTTGTTAACAACGAACTGCTAATAGTTATAATCATGATCATGTATCATTATATCTTGTGAGCAAATGGCAAATGGAATAATGCTTTGGTTTGGATTTCTGCATTGGAATGGAGCCGTGTTGTGTCCTGTAAGCAATTTCTAAAAGGAATCTAGCCTTGTAGCTTTTCAGTGTATTTTGGACTTGCTTTGGTACATATTCATAACACGTATTGAAAATCGATGCAATATATTTCTGTAAAATCGAAGATTTCTAGGATAGATTTTTTATTTTCTTCACATTTAGAGCAGCGCTTGTAAATTAATAAAACAAGCAAACACACCTAACGCTTCTAAATTGATAAAACAAGAAAATTGAACGGGTAATTCATTTTCCATTAAATAATAAAAAATCGTGCCCCAGGTGTAAATCCTGTAAATGGTAGATAATAATTTATGAACTTGATTCCTTGAATAAGTCAAACTGTCAGTTTCAAGAACAAATATTCACTTAAACTAGACGTAAAAAAATATTATTCATTCATTTTGTGTGATTCTTTAGTTATCGTTTAGTCAATGATTTGTAGTCAAGTCAATAGCTTTAATTGACAAATATAATGCTTTTTGTGACGTCTCCATGACAGAATATCATTCATTACATTTCAGAAATGAACCAAAAAAGATAATACAAGAATCGCTGATTCTAAATAATTGCACATTGTATTACGATATATATTCATATATTCGATTTTTTTTAAATTGAGCTCGTATAATAAACAAACCGGTCCAATGCTTACAACTGCAAATTTGGAAGAACTGTCAATCGATTGGTTCACTTATCTACATAAGTACCAATGCATACTCATTATAAGCAACACATATGCATCAATTCTTGCAGTTACACCTGGGGCACGATTTTTTATTATTTAATGGAAAATGAATTACCCGTTCAATTTTCTTGTTTTATCAATTTAGAAGCGTTAGGTGTGTTTGCTTGTTTTATTAATTTACAAGCGCTGCTCTAAATGTGAAGAAAATAAAAAATCTATCCTAGAAATCTTCGATTTTACAGAAATATTTAGAAATGTTCTTCGTTATCCACAAGACATAGCTATTAGTGATAATAATAACAATAACGCATATACAGACACAAACAAACAAACACTCGAATGTGCTCATGTCACTCATTCATTCATTCAATTTATTAGTAAATTTTGCCAAAATCGTAATGTGAAGAAGTGTGTGTATATTTATACACGTTTTAGTGAATCTGATCTCCTAATATTAATCCAATATATTGTATTTACAAAACAAATTAAGCGATTAGATTAGCAGTTGTTGGGGGCATAGTCAACATACATACGAACGCACCTTGATGGGGACAGTGTACAAGTACTGAGAGTGAATTTCACTCTTCAAATTATTGTTGCACGCTCACTCGAGTGAGCTCGCAGTGCACTTCACACCACAATTTGTTATTGATATTCGTCGGGCAACTTCTCTCTCTCTCTCTCTCTCTCTCTCTCTCTCTCTCTCTCTCTCCTTTCTCTCTCCCTCTCTCCCTCTCTCTCTTGCCTTCTCCCTCCCTCCCCCTCTCTCCCTCTCTCTCTCTCTCTCTCTCTCTCACTTTCTCTCTCTCTCTCTCTCTCTCTCTCTCTCTCCCTCTCTCTCTCCCTCTCTCTCCCTCTCTCTCCCCTCTCCCCTCCCTCCCCCCTCTCTCTCTCTCTCTCTCTCTCTCTCTCTCTCTCTCTCCCTCTCTCCCAATTGGTATTTGATGATCGCACTCGATAATAATTAACGACGTACAGTGTTATCAAACACTGACAAGCACAAGTCATTAATACTTCGCTTAGTTTTCACTTTTCATTACACTAGAAAAACTTTTGTTTTACTCATTTGACCAAACTGAATTGGTCTCATCTAATTGTTAAATGACACTCCACAATCAGTGTGTGTGTGCGTATTGTATTTGTGATCTCTGTTCCCAATAATCACAGTCGTTTAGATCAGCGGGTGCAATAAACTTTGGCAGTAAACTCGTGCGATATTTGAATTGAGTCACGAGAACACAACACAACACGTACAAACACACACACAGTGTCGTCGTAATGTTCCTTCTAATGGACGAGTATTTAAGTTGGCAAAACGAGAAATTCAGACCGATTTGTGACTTTATTATTTTATTGGTAGTATTCGTATTCCTATTGTTGCCCCCCTCACTCAAGCACCGAAGCAACAACAACAAGTACCACACTTATGCACACAACAACACATAATTGAGAGTGCATGATCATATCGTAACACACAAAACCAAACACATTATCATTTTTAAAGTACTATTATCTATTCAATTGATTGTTTTATTGCGTTTCTTACAAAATGCAGATTTCCGCGTGCAAAACAATGATGAGAGCCGAGATGATTGAGATGAGATGATGAGAATGGCTGATCATGATGTGAAGGACGCTGTGTGTGACTCTCTGTTTGAATGTGCATTTAGTCAGTCGTTGTGGGAGTCCTGTCTAACATTGCCACGACTAATCACCGAATGAGCCTCAGTTCGACACACACACGTACTAGCACCATCAGAATACTATTATATGATAAAATCGATTCATTTGTCACAAGATAATTTATTATGGCGGGCGCGAAATCTGATGCCAGTGCCAATCGGGTTTGGATTTATGGCTGGTGTGCCTGTGTGAGTGTGTCTCTCCTTGGCCAACCAAAATGTATCAATACAATACTCATTCTCTGCACACATGAAGAAGCAACAACAACAAGAAGATGATATATATGCACACAACACAACAACAGCAACACAAACGTGCACACAGTCGTGTCAATGTCTATCCGAATCTACTTCAATCCCAACACTCTACTGAATCTATTTCTTGGTTATGGTGGTTCGTGCCATTCAATTGGTTCATTAATTACAGTTCAATGGACTTTACCGTTCTCTGTTCTACTGTCCGTTTAGAAGTATTCTTCATGATATACAAGACATACAACGAACGCACATTGTGGAGACAGTGCACACACACAAACACACACACACAGACAGACAGACACACTCGAACGCACGGGAAAAGTCTCTCAAAATGGTCCTGTGTTTGGACGGCAGAGTGTTGAATAATACAAAAGACATTTGTAAAATGCAATGATAATAACCAACCACACAAGGTACCCAAGAATAAGATTGACAAGACATATTTGTTGTATAGAAACCATATATGACATAACACAACACAACAACAACACATACAGACGCACACAATCTAGCACTACTACATTTCTACTGTCAATTCGAACAATATCAATTCAAGTCCATTTTACAATTCATTCCTTTCAGCTCAATTATTTCTGTTTTTTTTTCAAATAAAGAGTTTGACTAATTTAATAATCCAAAGCTTTGATCATCATCATCATCATCATCATCATCATCATCGATCGATCGATCGCGCACTCGTTTTGAGTTTTGACTGTCATCATCGTGTGCATGATCAAGTCGAACTTGTGTCCGGCGAAAAGTCGACATGATAGAACGTGCAAAAGTCTCATACTTGTGATGATGATGATGATGATGATAGTGCAGCAGATAGATCATAACTTAATGGCCAACTTTATCGAATCAAGTGCACTTTAAACGAATGAAAGCGAAAGATGTACGAGTAATAATAACGCATAAATAGACAAAATCAAACAAACAAACACACGAATGTGCTTATGTCCGCACTCATTCATTCACTCAATTTATTAGTGAATTTTGCCAAAATCGTAATTCATTAAGTGAAGGAGTGTGTTCATATTTATATACCTTTATTTAATCTAATCTCATAATAATAATCCATTATATTATATTTACACAACAAATTAGATTTGCATTTGTTGGGGGCATCGCCAACACACATTCGAACGCACATTGAGGCAACTGTGTACTACTACTGATACACTGCACACACACCCGAAACAGACACATTCGAGCGTATGGGTGAATTCTCGTGAATGGTCCTGTGTTTTGATGGCACATTTGTAAAATGCAACGATGATTTCCACCCACGCAAGGTATCCAATAATAAGATTGACATGACGCTTCCGTTGTTCCAGTGATATTTATTAAGAGTCCGTGCTCGAGGTACTTGTCGCTTCGCTTGTTCATTTAAGTCAGGGGAGCGAAAAATTTCAAAATTTCCAAACTGAATGACAATTCTCATCAGTAGTATATTTGATTCGAGTGTGTACCCGGTCATTTCAATCACTATTCCGTGTGCAGAATGGCCCAAATCGTCAAGATCACCCAAGGCAGTAAACATTCAATTGGCACACTGAATGTACACACAACAGAAGCAATGATGGCGCAGCAGTGACTTGACGTTAGTGAAGCTTTCTTGAAAGCGAATTCGTAGAAACTTGTTTTAAGATGTGTTCTTTATTACCTGCCCAGTGTCCAGTGATCAGTGGCCATTGCAGTAATTGCAGGTAGACAGATGGAGAAGCAGTTTATATAGTGCATGCGTGCGTGCATAAAGTGATCGAATGATTGACAATATCATCGAATCGTTACACACAAAACCAAAGCCACAAAATTGACTATTGGCCAAAGGGACCCTCAATCGTGCAGTTCTGCAGTTCAAAATGTACAACTGCTCCTTATGGCAAGTGGCAAACTGTTTTGATCAACGTAAAAAAATGAATGAGTCACACTAGCTCTCTCTCTCTCTCCCTCTCCCTCTCCCTCTCCCTCTCCCTCTCCCCCTCATATTTCATTCATGTAACTATTGTCTTATCAGATTGATTACTATGCTGTGTCGTAAGGCAACTCACTAGTTTTGTGAGCAGCTCCTTCTTTGGTTAGTTTTGGACTAATAAAGACCGTTTATCTCTCTCTCTCTCTCTCTCTCTGTCTCTCTCTCTCTCTCTCTCTCTCTCTCTCTCTCTCTCTCTCTCTCTCTCTCTTTCTCTCTCTCTCTCTCCCTCTCTCTCTCTCTCTCTCTCTCTCTCTCTCTCTCTCTCTCTCTCTCTCTCTCTCTCTCATTCTCTCTCTCTATCTCCTTCTCTCTCTCTCTCTCTCTCTCTCTCTCTCTCTCTCTCTCTCTCTCATTCTCTCTCTCTATCTCCTTCTCTCTCTCTCTCTCTCTATCTCTCTCTCTCTCTTTCTCTCTCTCTCTCATTCTCTCTCTCTCTCTCTCTATCTCCTTCTCTCACTCTCTCTCTCTCTCTCTCTCTCTCTCTCATATTCTCCCTCTCCCTCTCCCTCTCCTCTCTCTCTCTCTCTCTCTCTCTCTCTCTCTCTCTCTCTCTCTCTCTCTCTCTCTCTAAGAATTCTGCTTGTGCATACAAACAAACAAACACAATAGAAGACAGAGACAAAATGATTGATTTATTGATTGTGATTTCGCCTAAGTACAGGCACGGAATGGTTAGTTTGTGTTTGCCTAAAAATGGTGAACAGATTGTTTCAATAAGAACAACTGTGAACTGATGAATACAACAAAAAGACAATTATTATGAAGCGTTACATGGAAATGGTGAAATGACTGAATACTACTACTAACACTAAACAAGTACGAATACATAGAATAAAGCTATTACAAATGAATCATGACCTACCACAAAATGAGAAACGCAAAACTGACATGTTGACACTAATACATGAACTTCACGAACATCAGAATCAGAGTGAAAACCCAAAAAAGGCCCATGATCACATGACAAGCAACATGTCCAACTGGCGAGGCATATTGGTTTGCGATCAAGTACAACTCTTCGTCAGACACTCCGGAGATGTCAACTTCGGGCAAGGATCGTTGGATGAAGGCTCTCAGTGCAGGTTTCACTTCTTTACGGGAATAGTAACCGAGCGCAGTAGGCCAAACGTATTGGATGAATCCCCCTGTGAAGCCACCGACAATCGAAACCACCGCCTTCACGTCTTCCGTAAAGAAGGAAATGGTCAACGGAATGAGCATAGCCAAAAGAGGAGCCAGAAAACGTAGCCATGCTGCCTCCTCCCGACGGAAGTGTCGTTGAAGCTGAACAGCCATCACCATGTAGGTGTTCGCAAGAGTAGGCGCCACGATGGTGTACGACGAGAAGAGTGTAAAAATCGGGTAAACCATTAGGATAATTGCAGAGACAGCAAAGTAGCCAGGATTTGGTCCGCTGAACGTGAAAAGATAATTAGATACACAAATAGTGAACAAGTTGACATACTTCGTAGCCTGAAAATTAAGAAGATACACATTATGAATGTCCTTAAAAGCAAAGCCAGCCAAAGCGGAGATAATGTTGTAAATGACGAGAACGATGACGAATAGGAAGATTGAACCACGCATCAGTCCGCTCTTGTTCCCAATTTGGACAAAAATGCCCGGCAGCGAATGCTGGCACATAAAGGCGAAGATTGCGGTTCCAATCAGATTTGGAATTTGTGCCACCTCGAATATTTTAGGCTCGCCGGTTGCCTGGCCACTGATTATGATCCACACAGGAATGGTCACCATTATGAGGACAACTTGGATAATGACATCCGTTTAGAGACATAATGACCTGGAATGGATTACACTTACCGATAACACGATAATACGTAGCAGCTTGTTGAATCAACTTTACAATTTTGATAACTACAGGAGTGGTACTAGCGTAGACAATTGGCAAGACAATACAAAACACAAATGCTTGATAAACACGATAAACAGAGGATCGAGTGGCTTCAATCCATCGCAAACAGAGCATTGGGTCTTCCGGTCCGGGTGTATTGGTGGAATCGGCGTACAGAGAGTTGGCGTACACTTTGGAGCTAATCAAAATATAATGAAGATGAAAGAGGATGCACACACTGAGACTGAGCCTGCTTACCAGGTCAACTCTCGCATGGACAGGGCCATCATTGAGTTGTAGATGATAACATTGCCGGTAAGATAGGCAATCATCGTAGCGTTGAACAATACAAATTGCCAATCACCCAAGAATCTCAACACGAGTTGACCAATTTCGAACTTTTGTTCGATTTCAAACAGAGCTCGAACAGGTGCAAGTTGTCGTCTAAGAAGATCCTTCCGAGATAGATTCGGTTCAGGCTCGTGCTCGTTCTGTTCCGGTTCCGCAGGCTGGCGGTTGAGAACATCTAACTCGATCTCGTTGACTACACCTGCGGCTGGGCCTACAACAGAACAGACATGATGTCATCAACAACAACGACAAAACGCGAGGCGCTTGGGTTTGCGATTGTCATCTTTGCTCATCATCATTGTATATGGTTGTCATTGATCAACGACAGATCAATCGATCAACGCTCAACTCTTCTTCGCTTTGCCTTACGCACTTACGCAGTTCTTAGCCACCTTGTTCTCAATTGTAGAATGTCAAATCCTCGTCTATATTATGCAAATTGCAATAAAAAAACATGATTAGCAACTGATTGCGTAGTCACTCAACTAAGATTAGCCATGCAGCAGTAGTAACTAGCGAGCAAACAAACAAACCAAATCAAAACAGAAACAAACATTTAAACATTACAACTACTACTAATCGTTAGCGCCAACAAAAAGTATCAAACCAAACAAAGGGCAAACTCGTACACATGCGAGAGGGAGAGAGAGAGAGAGAGAGAGAGAGTGTGAGAGAGAGAGAGAGAGAGAGAGTGTGTGCGTGTGTGAGAGAGAGAGAGAGAGAGAATGAGGAGAGAAAGAAAGAGAGAGAGAGAGAGAGAGTGTGTGTGTGTGTGTGTGTGTGTGAGAGAGAGAGAGAGAGAGAGAGAGAAAGAGAGAGAATGGGGAGAGAGAGAGAGAGAGAGGGAGAGAGAGAGAGAGAGAAAGGAGAGAGAGAGAGAGAGAGAGGGAGAGAGAGAGAGAGAGAGAGAGAGAGAGAGAGAGAGAGAGAGAGAGAGAGAGGGAGAGAGAGGGAGAGAGAGAGGAGAGAGAGAGAAAGAGAGAGAGAGAGAGAGAGAGAGAGAGAGAGAGAGAGAGAGAGAGAGAGAGAGAGAGAGAGAGAGAGAGAGAGAGAGAGAGAGAGAGAGAGAGAGAGAGAGAGAGAGAGAGAGAGAGAGAGAGAGAGAGAGAGAGAGAG